>OY660870.1:772500-1210000 GCA_962446985.1 Xyrichtys novacula | reverse complement strand
TCGCCTTAACAACTGAAGTGCATATAAACACCTGAGTCCGACTCGGAGAACTCCGATTAAGACTCCGATTGGAATTCGATTTTCTCTACCATGTAACCGGCGTAGTCGGAGTGTGCGCCACGCCCCCATAACCCCGGCACAAAATCACCAGAGAAGAGGAGTTGTTTCACCAACAGGGAGTGTTTCGATCAGAATCTGATATTGTGAAATATTCCCATTTCTACAGACTGTACCTTTAAGCAAGAAGATTACAGTGGCCAGTGGCTACAGAGCAAACTGTGTTTAAGAAGAACCAAAGTACAAGAAACAACAAGGTTGATGAGTGCAGCTGCTCAGTTTAGGACTGCATACATCTTTGCATTCTTGCATTTTAAAGATTTATTGAAACTCGTTCATCTATGAGGAACCATCCTGCACAGTCTCCAACCATCAGGTTCTGTTTTTTTGTGTTAAACCCACAATAATACTAAGTTCATCATTATGAGAGGTAGTTTTTTTGTTGTTATTGACCATAAACTCAGATCTCCTCCTCTCACTTCCATCAAAACTGTGAGGGTCTGCACCTCTGACCACAGCAGGGCCGGTTTCACTGGTGCAGGTGTTTTTAATCAGAGTTGGGGTTATGGGGAGAAAGTGAGAAGCTCAGCTGCGGTGTGACTCAGTGATTCTGTGTGAGTGAGCCGGGTGTGATTTAAATTACTTTCCGAATCATAGCGAAAGTTTTAAATGAATTTCTTTCCCAGCAGGCACTGGGCTGCTCGGATCACTTTAGTTGGCTATGAAAATTTAATTTGCACAGAGAAGTAATCCATCACCGAGAACATATTTGTCACATTTATATGTTTTGGTGAGGGGAAAATGCAGCTGCAAGCACAGACTGAATTAAAAACTCTCTTTCCGAGCAGGTTTCAAGGACTTTTTGATGTTTGTGACGGGGCTGCATGTTCATAAATGACATTCAGAGAGCTGTGCTGCTTTGAATTTACTTCCTCTAACTTAAAAACAACAAACGCAGCTAAAAACAGAGAACCTTTGCATCCTAACATCAGGATAAACTTCTCTACACTACATTACAATAATTTAGAGTTACTTATTGTACACCATATGACCCTCTTTGTTCCATGCATCCTTTCTCTCTCTCTGTGTCCCCTCATTCATCACCGCTGATAGATCACCCACCTCCTGCTACTCCTCATCAAATTGGCATCATGTTACCAAACAGCCTGGTACTCTACTCCGCAGGGTCTCTGGTACATTATTAATGGAGCATGTAAGAACATGCCACAGGTTCACATCCATCATCTGATAGACCTTTCCCTCAGAAAACTAACTTTGGTTCAGGGACACGGTGTGCAGCGGCTGGTTTGTTGAAGACGGATGGATGTTATCTGCCGCTGGAAACAGACGGAGAACCGAATAATGAAAGAAGACGCCGTTAAACATCAGCATCATCATGTCCAATAACCTCAGGAGGAAGGCTGCACAATTAATCGATTTTAAAATCGTAATTGGATAATCCTCAAATCAATTTTCCTCTCTATCATGTCTTGCACCTCCAGGCCACCGTAGGCTCCTCCCCCTTCCAGTTCACACACGCACACCAGTGTAAACAAACATGGCATTTGTAAAAGAAGGCGATAATTTTGTGGTTAAATAGGACAAGAGCAAGTCAGTCGTATGAAATTGGTACGACTTCACAGTTTCAGATGAAGAGTAAACCACTCCCCGTTGCAAAGTCTGTCTGAAGGCGGTATCAACCCGTCACCACGGAAACGAATTCAGGAAGAAACGCTAAAGTTTTTTGTCGTATCGGAGTTTCTGCGTTTCAGGTGACTGTAAACGGTACTTTTTGAAAACGGGTCAGAGAGTGAATAAATCTGTAAACAACGACCATTTCATCTCCGTGTGGATGTCTATCTGCATCTCTGGAAACGATCATGTGACACACAGAGGAACTCTTTCATGGCGCCAAAACAACCTTTATACACATGCTCTGTACTCTTCTTCTGTCTTTTGTGCATGTTCTGTAACGCGTTACAGCACCACTTACTGGCTTGGCATATGCACTACATCATTTTCAATGGTTTGGTTTTGAGAGACGATAGAAAAACTTTTTATTTTTAAAGTGAAGTTTGGTGAAGTTGTCACTGGATAAAAAATAAAAACTGAAAATAAAGTTTCGGGATTTTATTTTTGGTAAAATCGTGCAGCCCTACTCAAGAGGATCTGTGATGCTGATCCAAACTCAAAACCCTGACCTCCTTTGTAAACTAAGACAGGTATGAGCTGGATTTAAGTCCCGACAGTTCCTGAAACCTGAAGCTTTTTCCTCATTTATGGGCACTAGTCTGAGATAAGTGAGGAGTTATAAAATGCGGTAAAAGAGACGTGAGTATTACAGGTCTACTTTTGAGAACATACACAGTTATCAGAATGAGATAAAGAGCATTACTCAGTGAGTTAGCTCCATTGAACCGATATCTGAATTATGATACTCGTGTGGAAGTCTGCTGTCTCACTTTACAAATATCAGACTCACTAAAATGTCTTTAAGAAAATAAATAAAATAACTCCCAGAGTTCAGATGTTTGCATTAACACTCCTAAACTCCTCACAGAAACGTCCTGATAAATGAAAATGACCCCACTCATAGAAAAAAAAGATCCTCACTTTACAAAAATATATCAAACACGCAAAGTTCGATCACAAAGACTCTTCTTAAGAGTCTGTTTGAGAAAAGGTGTCCTTGCCATACGTGGACAACAAAGCCCAACTCTCTGAAAGTGTTGTTACTTCTTAAAGTTCCCCCTCCTGTAGTGAAACGCTCTTTGAAATAATATCCCTGATGTGCAGAAATGTTCCTTCTTTACGATGAGGATCTTGTTTCTTTTCAAAAACGTGCGCACCACTCTACACAAAAGTATCTTCACTCTCTAAAAGTGTCTCTCCTCCATCATGACGGCCTTTCTCTCCTCACCTGTTCGCTCTCTCTCGTCCTCCAGGAAGTGATCTCCTTAAAGGAGACAATGGAGGATCTGAATCCTGCTGCATGTGTTGCATAAAGCATGAAGCTGACTGTCACACTGACCTCTGACTGTCTCTGTGTGTTTGTGCATGCAGCATGCGTCTGTCACACTTCACTCTTGACTTTGTACATGAATGTATGCATGCAGCAGCTGTCCACAGGATTTCTCAGCGTGACACATCTGTCCGTCCGTACACACACAGCACAGAGTCGGACTCTGAATTCAGGTTACTGCTGCTCCAGCTCTTTGCCTCTGGCTGACCTCCTCTTACTTTGTAAACTCCCATAATGCCTCTCTCTTTTTCTTGGCCTACGACTGCGAGAACAATCAAGAACAAAGTGTCACAGCCAACGGGGGGAGAGCGCCAAGAGGCCGAGCCCAGAGTGAGGGTGAAAGATGGGGCAGTGGGTGTGTGAGAGAGTGTGTCACAGTGGAAATTATTCGCTGTTTTCACCCAGATCAGCCCTCTGAGGAGAACCCCACTCAAACAAACACAAACCCCTGTTCAGATTTCAGGTGCCAGCGGACGAATCTTTAATCAGATCGCCAAGAAAATGGAGCAGAACGATTTTACTGAGAGGTCCTCGACTCTACATTTTTAAAGACATGCGTGAGTGAGTTATTCTCTCAGGACTTAAACCAAAGTAGATTAAGTTTAATGGTTTTAAAGAGCATTACACATCTTTCTCCACTCCCTAAATCTGCAAATACAAAACTAGGGCTGGGCGATAAACCGAAGATGCGAAACCGAAGAAAACCACTTGGTTTGGCACAGGAAACAGTTTGACTTTAATAAATACTGAGACTAACGAAACAACCGGATCACCACTGGACTGTTTTACTTGTCTTTTAGTGTCACCTGATCCTAAAAGCTAAACGAAAACATCAACTAGAGGACTCACTTTAGGAATAATCTAGGGCTGTGCAATATGCCCTCAAATCAATATCACGATATATTGATCAGTTCACCTCAATAATCATAAATGGACGATAACTACTCCACAAGCTGCTCACCCCCTCCCACATTAACTTCGTCAACTTCAGCCGCTCCAACTTTTGAACCGTCCTCCATCTCCTCACCTGTCTTTCCCTCTTTGTTACAGACTGGATGGGGTGGAGTCACGTCTCTGACATAGGACAGTGTCCTAAAGGGACATGAGACCATAGCCTACCTACACACATCCAAAACTAACTTTGATTTATTTTTGACACCGAATATACTGATATTGGCAAAATGACGTTGGTTATTGTCATAAATTTTGGTATCTGAAAATTTTCAGCCCAGCCCTAGAATAACCTACAAAGACTGAGTTGTTATAAGCTGTTGGGTTGGACACCAGATTTTTAAAAGGTTTAATTAAAAATCTGTAATTAAACAGTTTAAATTCTCATATTCATAGTTCGTTCTGCAAAGACAAACTGAGAGAGGAATTCAAACATGCACCAAGTTTCAGTGTTTGGGATTAGAGTCCAGAGTCCGTGTCTTATCTGTTCAATTTTTGCATATCACATATGTGTGCATGTGCATACACAGTAACACATCACTATCATGCAGCATTTGTCTGAATTATCCATTAATGAGAGCTGGTGTGCATTCACAACCGAACAGAGTAAAACCATATCTCAACACCTGTACGCTCTGGAAAATACTCATCAGCACATTTTGCTTGTTTTCATGAATACAAATGCGCTCCAACCTTTCACACAAACAGCAGCAACACAATCAGGCTCAGAGACTCTGAAACAGCAAAAGTCCTGTTTTCATCTACAGCGTGCAGCCTCGCCTTGAAGGACAAATGAGCAGATTTACAGAGCTTTCCTCTGGAGCTGTTCACCGAGAACGCTCTGAATTTAACATGATGTTCAGAACACGCCTGCAGAGGGAACAAAGACGGGATGCGTGGAGGAAAGAAAATGAGAGAGAAGGAGAGGGATGGATGAATCTCACCACAGGGGCTGGAGATGTGCAGTGGTGCAAATTCGGTGTATATTTCATCGTGAAAACCACGCTCGGGTTTCTGCTGGCTCAGGAAAGTCTAACACGGCGCTAACAAACCAACAAAGATACAACTACCATCTCTGAAGAGCAGCTCAGGGGCACGGTTCAACGCTTACCCTGCTCACGAGCGTGAAAAACACAATGAAAGGAAGTTAACTCGTTCTGGAGCGGCGGTTTGAACTCTTGTTTGGATGTAATAGAGGACTGTAGAGGATGAAGCTTGGGTTATAGATCAGACTCTGGAGAAACAGTTGAGACAATAACAGCTTTATATGATATGTGTCAAGGCTAAAACATACAGGATGTGTATTTGTAGCGTGGCAGCAGCATTGCGTACCAATGCAGCATGAACAGGATGCGTATCAGCTCCATATCGAGAGCAGCTCTGCTAAAGATACGCGAAGAGTCGATTTTTGCTGCTCTACGCCTCCAATGCGCATCAATCCATACAGAGAAGATCATCCTAGATCCAGTATTTCAAAATAAAACACCATATGCGAACTCCCGACTGTGTATCAGTTGGTGCAGATGAGAAACACTTCCTGTCTATGGATTTATCAGTAAGACAGAACAATCCGATGGTCAATCCCTGATCCATGTGGACCCCAAAAGGACTTTGACCTGCTAACTCTGCCTGAAGGTAACAGCACAGCATAAAGGAACAGAGTTTACTTTATTAAACACGAGTAAACCTGTAAAAACATTAACTGTAAAATCACTAAAAGCTTTTTCACATACAGTAGAGGCTCAACGGTCACTAAATTATATCCAAACTTCCAGGAAATCGACCATAGAAAGGAAAAACAACCTGTTGTGAGCTTGTTGTTTCCTCTGTACTGAGCCCAGCTGATCGTTTAACTCCATTAATGTTACTAATAAACATAATTACCTTACACATCTTCATCATCTCTAACTTTGCTCAAATTAGAGATTCCTCCACCTCACTGCTCACTGATTGTGTAACATAAACTTCTTTATAGAGGAATTTGCCTCATATAAGGAGACATTATATTTGTCATGTCTTGCGTTTGGGTTGATCTGTTTACTAAACTTTAAGACTCCTTTTATTTTGAGTTTTAAGCAGTGCTTAATTTGTAAATCAAAAAGTACCGGAACGCAAAGTACATATGACAGCTCGGGAATGAGGAGACGGGCTCAGGTCTCTTAACATATATAGAAAACCTGCTGAAAACAACATGCAAATGCCCTCTTGTCACTCTGTAGGACTTAAAAGCTTCAATTTCAGCTAATATCCATAGTATAAATGTGATAAAGATAATTTACAATTATATAAGGCTGTACTCGGCACAGCACAGACAAATGCCCACATCACCACAGGTGGGACTTACAGTATACACACAGCAGTATACAGTCACACAAATCTTCCATTATAATGATTCAAAGTTTGGCAGGGCGGCCTTATAATAGACAGTTTTCTCACCATGTTTAGTCCAAAACATCACGATCATGTCCGGTCTCTCCTCCTCTTTTTTTCGGGTTTTACTCCGTGTGTCTGTGACAGTTCTGGGTCCTTTGGTCACCCACGACCTCTGCTGCGTCCGAACTGCCCGCTCGGATACTACATGCTACTGCTACGCGCTACTGCTAGATCCTACTCCTACATACTAAAAACGTTGGCCCAATTCGGACACACTAGACGAGCGGTGGGGAAAGACGACCCCCGCAGGCAGAGAGTAGGTACTGCGCCCGTGCAGACAGTGGTAACTGAAGCCCCTCATCCGCGGGCCTGGCTGTAGTACTGCAGCTGTGCAGTTTAATGATGGACTAAGTGAGCTTTACCTCCATGATGTCGCCACATATTTGCTCATAAAATGATTACTTGGGCAAATATGACACCATGACATGACAAAGAGATACAACCGCACATTTTTTAGGACAGTGTGTGAAGTTACATGAAACTTACATCTGTACTGCTGCGGTCCCGCCTGCTGCTGCTCCGACATGGTGCGCGCTGCTGTGGCCAGCCGGCGTTCGCGACACATTTAAATAGGCAGAGCAGCTGGTGGCGCTAGCATCACATGCGCTTCTACAACTTTTAAGAGGACGAAGAAGAAGCCCGCGGTGCATTTTGGGTCAGTAGCATGCCCGTAGGATGCACCGAGACCAACCTACAATGTGGGCGTGTCTAGCATCTGAAGTAGCATGCTACTCGCTCCGGTGGCCAATTCGGACATGCTAGATACTACTTCGACTACTACTTCGACTACTACTTGGCAATTCGGACGCAGTTCTCCTGTCCCACTGCCCTCTCCTCTCCTTCTCGATCTTTCTGCTGTAAACCAGCTGATGTCGCGGTTCCCGCCTCTTGCTCCGGTTGTTGTACCACGCTTACTGATGCCAGGGTATCCGCCTGTTGCTGGTCCACCTGACTGACTGTTAGCGCTGTAGCTGCCCCCTGTTCCGGCCGGCGGTGAACCTAACCAGCTGCTGCCGCGGTACAAGCCTCCAGTCGCGGCTCGGTTAGCTGTCGGTGATCCCGGCTAACTGTCCTGGCGCGAGCCTCCTTCTGAAACCAGTTTTGAAAGTACATAACAAGGCGAAATAATCCGAGTTTTCCTTACAATTGGATGGATTCAAAAGCGTATGCCTGTAATGATTAGCCGAAAACAATAGCCCTCTGATTGGGAATATTTGCTGTCCCGAATATATAATGTTCTCTACCGTGACAGCTTACTGTACACCTCTTTATGTGCATTATTAGATATTAAAACAGAACGAAAGTTTGCTGCTTCATTTAACATGTTGTCATGATCTGATACTTGTTTTCTTTATTAATATGAGATCATTTTCTTTCACTTTAAGAAGCTCGTGAGTGGATTGGAGGCAGGGGGTGCATTTTACGGCATAACACCGGCGGTGAACCTAACCAGCTGCTGCCGCGGTACCAGCCTCCTGCCCCGGCTTGGCTAGCTGTCGGTGAACCCGGCTAACTGTCGTGGCGCGAGCCTCCTGCTGAAACTGGTTTAAACCGGTAACATGACCGCTGCAGCTGCTACCCTCGTTGCTGCTTGTGGAGGTTTTTCTGACTCGTTTTCAAGTGTCATCTAACTCTTACTTCTTTTTGGAAAAAAAAGACAGTGACTTTAACTGTCTTTTTGACATGTCTGTGTTGAAATTGTAACCGTGTTTCCATCTCCGTTTACTCCTTAGATGTGTCGACTTTCAAAGGTTTTTTTCTCCGTCAGTGGGCGTGGTTTGTCGGCCCGGTTTTTCAGTGCGTCACGGATCTCCGACTCTTTCCAATGACGTTAATGCTGCGTTCGAGTTACCTCGGAAGTCAGATGTCCTGACTGAAAATGAGCGTACAAGACCTCAGCTATGGACTCTAACAGTGTCAATGTTTGCTTTTTTAAGCATAAAATCAATATTTCATATCTTAATAAAGACGAGAAAACCGATTGAATGATCAGCCTCATGATTGGTTCAGGACATGTGCGACCTCTGAGTGACAGTTTTGGCTCCCATGGAGACAAACATCTGGTTCCCTGAGGAGTTTTGTCTGGGGAGGACACTAGCTGAATTTAAAAGTGAAACCTTTTAATAATAGTTTCAACATCCCCACAGAAAAAGACATAAAAACCTCAAAACCATTAATCCTTTAAATACCTGAAAATGATTTAAATAAACTGCTGAGGATAAAACAGGCGATGCAAACTTCACACACACAGCACATGTCCTCATACATGCACACACATACGTTGACACAGACAGGGTTAAAGTCTGTAAAGTGTCGGTGCCTATTGAAGTGTGTTTGATCCCCTATAGCGAGCTGTCCTCTAACACTGTCACAGTAATTGCAGAGCGGTAAACAGCAGCAGCAGCTCGGCTCTGCACCGCAGGCTCATACAGAGCTGTATGTGAAAAAGCTGTGGGCACAAACTCACATGAATATTTGACTATGAGTGTTGACATGCTTCAAGTGCCTGTGCATCACAAACACACACACACAGACACACAAACACACACCAGCACTGTATATACAGGGAGACTCTTCATCACTGCAGGCAATCTGTCGCTCTTTATGTTGAAACAAAGCTCATTAATGGACAAAAACAAGACAAATCTCTTTCTGAGATAATTGAACACAGTTACCAAAACTCAAAGTGACACGCAGGATAACGCGCACACACATACACACACTCACATTTACATATTTACACATTTACATAAAGCTGCTCCACTCCTCTCTTTTCCAGGATGTCTCTATTTCCCTCTCCTCGTTTACTCTAACAGAGTCCTGATGGTCTCGCTCTCAGCGGGGCGGGACAGTGACAGATTGCTGTTGACCCCCATCACAGCTCTCTGACCCCGACCAGTTTTTCTAAAGGCGGAGGAGAGACATAGAGAAACCGAGGTGGAGACGGCTGATCTCCGAGAGTCAGGCTGAATGTGAGGGATTTAAAATAGGATATTTCAGAGGATGTTCATATCTGGATTAACTCCACAGAGGAGAATTTAAAATCCACTTTATCTTCACCTCGACGCAGAAAAACAGCTGAAAAAAATCAGACTAAAGGCCAATGTCTATAAGAGTGTTTTTCTGTGCTGTCAGCCTGTATCTTCATATTTTCATTAAATAACTAACTCTTTGAGTAAACCGGCCTGGCGTCAGCTGATTTTTGTTGTTCTGCTCTTGGATGGAAACGTTGATTTTTGGAACCTCATGAACCAACCAGTGTGAGAAACGATAGTCCTCCAGGGTTTAAGTTTGTCAACAACAGAGGCAGAATAGAATAGAATAGTGAAGAAAAAAATGTATAAAATGGAATAGAAAATGGTAGAAAATAAAAAAAGTTGAAATAATTTTAATTATAATATGTAGATTAGAAAAGAATTAAACAAAATCAAAGTAGAGTTGAATAGAACAGGATACAAATCAATAGAAAAGAATGGCGAAGAGAGAAAATAACAAAATGGAATAGAAGCAAATATAGTGAATAGATTAGTAAATAATTGAATATAACAAAGTTTAACATGATGGAAAAGAACAAAGTAGAATAAAATGGAATAAAAGTAGAAGTAGTAGGACAGAACACACAAGAAAAAGTTTGACTAAATTAGAGAAAAGTAGAATATGTAGATAAGAAAAAAATAAATAGAAGAAAGGACAGTAAAATAAAATTGAAGAAAATAGAATAAAAGAACATAATACAGAAAAGAAAAGGAGAAAATAAAACAATAAAATGGAAGAGTTGAAAAGAATAAATCAAAATGAAGCAGAGAAAAGTAGAATAAGTAGATCAGAATAGAATAAACTAGGATAGAAAAAATACAGTTGAATGGAATCTAATAGAATATGGTAGAACAGTGAATAGAATACAGTAGAATAGAATAGAACTGACTAGAGTTCAATATCTTATGCTGCGTTCGAGTTTCCTCGGAAGTCAAAAGTGGGAGCTGAAAATGACGTCACACCCGAGTTCCCAGCGTTTCAGTTACCAAGTCGGAAAAAAGCAAAATCGAAGGGCCTGAAACAAGATGGCTGCCTCTAAGAAAGTTATTTTGGCGCTTGCCTTATATTCGGACAAGGCATTTTGGGTAAGTTTCTCTCTTCACAACATAAATCAAGTGTTAATCCTCTTCTGGGTGGACATAAGCGTCATTCAGGTCGCCTTCCTCATGTTCGGTTTTGTTTTTTCTTTTACACCACCACCCTACATCAAGTATGACCGTCCAAATCCAGAACATGCATAAGAAAGCCGAGTATTTCCCTGAGAAGCTCCTTTTTTACAGCCAACTGGAGTAGAAAATTGCTGTGTACTGGTAGTTTTGGCTTCAGGACAACAACGAGCATTTGCAATATATATGCATCTTCCAGTGTAGATATACATTAAGGTTGAGCAGCCTGTCACTGCTACAGCCTGTTTATTTTTCTAACAGAGCATTACACATTTATCACCATAACTCTGCCAGACTGAGCCAGCTCGCCCCTTTTCAGCTCCTGACCCCGCGCCAGAGTTTTAATTATTCATTAAAACAACTCTGAGGCTGAGACCATGAGTCTGTACGCATGAAGAGTTATGTCGGCCTGTTCCGCTAAAGCTGCTTGTCAACGAGCCCGATGTTATCTGAGAATAAAGCAGCATAAAGAGACAAACACAACCGCAACACATCTCTGACAGTGCACAGTAAATAAAGTCGATTCTTTAGTGAATAAAAAGTCAATATCACAATAAATAAGCCTGCAAATTAAAGAAACGCACTGGGGTATCTGCAGCATAAACACACCAACACACACTCACAAAGGGAAAACTGGAAATCAATGGTAATTACAGGAATGGGTCATAGAGAAACAAGGTTACAGTTAGAGAACAATCCTTCACACTGTCGTGGTCAGCTGATGTTATGTCACTGTTCGGACTCTCTCTCTCACACACACACACACATACACACACACACACACACACACACTCATTTCGCTTGTTCACTGGAGTTTGAAAATTAAATAGTTTTACTTTCAGATGAGTGCTTTGGGATTTAGAAGATTTTTTCCGATTCTCTCCAAAACCATAAAAGAGAACCTCCCCCTCCCCTACCCACAATGCACAGCTATTGACTTATTTCAGCGTCAGGGAGATTCAACACCAGAGTGACAAACTCTTTGCAATCAATCCATCTTCTACCGCTGATCCAGAGTCGGGTCACTGGTGCAGCAGGAAAGTCCAGACTTCCTTTCCCCAACCACTTTGTTCCTAGGTCAGTTGAGAGACATGGTCTCTCCAGCATGGGTCCTCCCTGTGGTCTCCTACCCGGTGGGTTGTGCTCTGATCACCTCACTAGCAAGACGTCTGGGATACATCCTGATTAGATGCCCAAGCCATCTCATCTGACTCCCCTCAACTCTACTCCTGCAGAGGAAACTCGTTTTCGGCCACCTGTACCTGTGATCTTGTTCTTTCAGTCACCACCCACAGTGATGCTGATGCCGTACTAATCCACCTGTCGATCTCCTGCTTCATTCCTTCCCCACTTGTCAACAAGATCTGGAGATACTTGAACTCCTCCACTTGGGGCAAGATCTCATCCCCAACCCGGAGAGGTCACTTGACCTTTTGCCGACTGAGAACTGTGGACTCAGATTTGGTGCTGATTCTCATTCTTGCCGCTTGACACCCGGTTGCAAACTGATCCAGTGAGAGCTGAAGGTCACGGCCTGATGAAGCCGACAGGACCACATCATCTGCAAAAAGAAGTGACACAATCCTTAGACCATCAAACCGGACCCCCTCAACACCCTGACTGTGCCCTGAAATTCTGTCCATTAGAGTTATGACAAAGGGCAGCCCTGGTGGGGTCCAACCTCCACCTGAAACGGGTCCTTCTTACTACCAGCTATGAGAACCAAGCTCTGGCACTGGTCGTACAGGGAACGAACAGCCCTTATCAGGGTGTCTGGCACAACCTACTCCCAGAGCACCTTCCACAGGATTCCCCAAGGGATACAGTCCAATGCTTTCTCCAGGTCCCCAATGCACACCTGGACTGGTTAATCAAACTCCAATGCACCCTCAAGGATCCTACCAAGGGTGTAAAGCTGGTCCACAATTTCACGACCAGGAACTGGTTCTGAGGCTCAACTAGCCGATGAACCCTCCCTCTCCAGGACCTGTGAATAGAACTTACCTGGGGAGGCTGAGGAGTGCGATCCCTCACCCTGGTCTGGCAATCCTCCTCTTCAGTTTGCGCTCATCTCCATCTGGACTTTCATTTATGAGCACAAACTTATATGAATGCCAAATGCATGACTTTTGGTTGATGGAGGAACGGCGGGTCAAATTTTAGCAAGACAAAACAAACGATCACAGAGTCTGCAAAGAAAGGATGTCAAATAAGTTTGAAGAGTGTGACTACCATTAGCAGAGCTAGCACCACCAGCCTTCAGTCCTCACTGCAGGTTCATCTATGTATATCCTAATATCCTTTGGTCATCTGTGCTCGTTTACATCCCTCACCTCATTATGGACGTCACCGTTAGGCGAGTAGCTGTCTGCACTACAGCTTGGAAACAACATATGAAAAAATGTTAATAATTTACTTTAATAACTGATTATTCCGGCGAGTAATTCATTAAGTGGGCTTCACATCCCTAATCCTGCACACCCTTATGAAAGCTATCACGACATTATAATCTTTCAGAGGTTTGGAAGTGATCTGCAAAGGTTTGTAATAAAATTCAAAGCCCACATTCAGACAAAGACTCCTCACTCATCGCTCACAGTGAAGGGGATGTGATATGAATAGCAATGATTAATTCCTGCGATGTTCGTCGTAACCTTTGATGACCAGATCAGAGTCTGTAATATGAACAGCAGGCAGATACAGTGAAGCGTCAGGCGAGAACAAAGCAGCAGCAGACAAAGGAGCTCCGCATGAACAGGATATTTGTGTCAGTGCGACTTAGAAAGTACACACATGAATATTCATGCGTTCACCGCGTGCATTAATGTGAAACGAGCTGCGAGGCGAAGAAAAGCTGCAGAAAGAGTGTGAAGCCGTGTAGGCAGACATTTCTATATTTAAATGGCTGTGCTGTCGGGGAGCAGAGCCAGAATCTGTCATCCTCATGGACCTTTCTGAGGAACACAAAGGCTGGAAACACCACCCAGTCCTTCACTATGTCACCCAGGGGTGCAGTGGAGCTAGCGGCTCCACCTGAATGTTCCCACTTACTCAGAGCTCAGGCGCATTTTCATAAAGAGCTCTCTGACGATAAAACACAAAGCAGCAGCAGGAGGCTGATGTGACTTCCATAAACATACAGGTCTATCGGAGCAATAACGTGACTCTTTACGGATCCCTGAAGGAAAATGAGGTTTCCACTTACCCTCCTAAAGCAGAGAGACTGTGGTGGAGGTCTCATTTAAAAGCAGACTCGGGATCTTCGGGGAAATACTCGTCTCCTTCACACACGTGATAAAAAAATGTCTTTAAGGTGTCTGTTTGGGGCCAATAAAGTCCGGACTCTCTTCTGTTTCAGACTCCAAGTGCAGGAGCAGCAGGTGGTTCAGGTTCTGCTCAAGGTTTCTGCCTAAAAACAGGAACAGCTGGTAAAGCTTTGATAGCTGAATGAAATGTGAACCTAGGGTGACCATATTCAGACTTCCTAAAAAGAGGACGCGACTACACGGGGCACAGAGTCGCACAAAGTTAATTTTGAGAGTTTTTCGGGTCGGATCGAGTTTCTTTTACGTGCTTCTAACTCAGTAAGTCCACGTGACACAAAATCAAAACTGAAGTACAAAACCGCAGACATTTGAAGGATTTTATAAACTTCCCTGGACAAACCCGGACAGACCCCAAAAAAGAGGACAAGTCCGGGTAAAAGAGGACGTATGGTCACCCTAATGAACCCACATTATTAATCTCTACCTGATGGAAAAACGAACAGAAAGCGCACTCCGAGGGCGTTCTCCAGCTGTTTTATATATTTCTGCATCTTTGCCTGACCTGACCTTAAACTCATCATCATTAAGTTTAATCTTCATCCTGAATATTTAAACGAGCTGGACTGGAAGCATCTTTCATGATTACCACGGTTCCTCTGAGTGAAGGAAGAGGAGGAGGAAGACTGTCCTGCAGCAGACGGAGCTAATTAAGTTTTTTTGTAACCTGCAGTCAAATGAAGGTACTACACTCAGGTTTAACTGAATGCAGACTGCTGGCGTGTTTGTCAGTGTAATGTTTCAGCCATTTATCCAAAAACTTAATTTGACAGTCAGTGTACAGGGTTTGGTGTAGATGGCACGACTCAACATGAGATTGAGCGCTCTTTTATTGGACCCATGAGACTCGATAACTCGAACGTTACGGGTATTTGAGCTCTGAAAATGCAGCACCAGGTTTTTTTACCCCGTCCCCATGAGAATATGAGGATTGTCTTTCTTTGTTTACCAGCTGAAGTGCATCACTGAGCGTCTTAGCCGCACTGAAACGAGGTCAGGATCATGATGAAGTCGAACTCTGAGAGAAAGTTAAACACCATCAAACTGTCGTACGTCTACCTGACAGAAATCCAGCCGCAGCAGGAGACCATTACACCTCTCCTCTCATTTACATGCTCCCTCTCTCTCTCTGAGCTCATACAGTAAAGGAGCCCCAGCAGGTCGGCAGTAGACTGGATCACCCCCAGGCTGAGCTGTGGATTAATCTTTGCAGTGGCCTCCTCTGGCTGGCCAATGGTCCATTAAATTGAGAGTGAGATAAATAGAAAGATGTAGAGGAAGGAAAAGCTTCATTGTCCTCTCAGTGGGAAGGCAGCGCTAACAGATGGAGTCATCTGGGCTGAGCTTTTCTTTGATTATTTACTTATATTAGACATTCATAAATGCAGACGCAGAGCATGTACTGCACAAGGAGGAAGCACTTAGAGTCAATACATCATCTGAAGCTGCCAAGTCCTTTAAATATCTCTGTACTATAGAATAAATCATTCAGACAAAGTGTCTCAGAGAAAGTAAAAGAAAAGTCAGACACACAGAACCAAAGAACCACCTGTTAAAGGTTGTTTCTTATAGGAGGCTGCACAGGTTTGTGTTAACCTGCTCATAAGCAAATTTACCTTCTACGAAAGCATATTGCATTCACTAACAACAAAAAGGAAACTGTTTATTTATTTATTTGATTTGCTGTTTTTCTGACTATTTTTTTTCTTCTGTTTTTGTACTTATATTTTTCCAATCTTTCTGTTTTTTGGACAAATTTCTATTCCTGACTAAGTGAAAATCTCATACACTCAGATAATGTTAACCACAGTGGCTGCACCAAATCAGTGGATAAAGTCGACAAACTTATGATGATTCCATCTACCTGACTTGTAGAAAGGAGGATCTCTGTGTCTCAAACCCAAAAGTAAAACTTGATTAAACTAAACAGGTGGGCCATGTTTGTTTACAATGAATCGAGCAGAGGGGGAATGAAAGTGTCTGTTTTTAAATGATCATGATCCCAGAGAAGAGGAAAAACAATTAGTCTGAAAAACAACAACCAAATAAATAGACTACAAAATCACAAAAATTAGTTTGATAAACAGGCAGGAAAATATACCAAAAAAAAAACAGAAAAGAAAAAAATATTCTGAAAAAACAGAAAAAAAGTCTGAAAAAGAAAAAAGAAAAAAAAAAATACTGAGGTGAATGCAATGCGATTCCATAATCTTCAATCTGAATTTCTGGTCTTTTATAAAAATGTTTAACAAATTTTCCAGAGTTCAAAGTCACATTACAGTGTGAGGGTTTCCAGCTTCTACAAATTAAACGAGGGTTGGATAAGTCTGACGTTTTGACTGTATTAAGGTACAGTGTGTAGGAACAGGAATATTTACGCAGATTCACATTCTGATTCTGGCTCCCATGTTCACTCCTCCTATTAGAGATACAACAGAAGTGACGGTGGCCTTCAGGGACAAAAAAGCTCCACAGACCTCAACTTCCAATCTGTACATTATTGGCTGTACTACAAAAGAGAAAAAAACATTTATATAAATTTGTCCCTTCTCCTCTACCGTAGAAACATATTGGATTCACTCACATGTAGCGATAAAGACTCATTTTGAGTTTACAAAAACTGAACTTGTTAAATTCAGATTATTAATAGACTAATCTGAACATATTTGGCCTGAGTTGGATGGCGGACTCTGAGATTTCAGATCGCTTCAGAGCATAACTCTCTCTGCTTTTATTACCCAGATGATGAACTCCTCTTCCTCTCTCGCTCCTCATCAGCTCATCGGCTAATTTTTCTCCTGTACGGACTGTAATTACCCCTCAGCGTAGATTAGTCCGAGCGCTCGCTCCCCCTCCGTCCAGCTCTAACCTTGAGGATCAGAGGAGCGCCGGGCCTCCTCCCTCCCGGCTCCTCGTCTCTCATTAGTTAATTGAAATGGCTCGAGCTGGGAATGGGAGCAATATGTCGGCTTAACGAGGGAGCCGTTTAGGAGTGATTTGAGAGGCAGGGACCGTCCTCTGGAGGAAGCAAGCCGACCGTAAAAACCGAAAGGATTCTCTGCAAACGCATTTCAGATGCAGCCGATGACATTCACACTTCTTCTAAAGGGATAAAGCCGAACCCTAATCCTGTCTTTCTTGGCTTTGAGTCCATTCAAAGAGGAGATAGTGAACTTCAACACGCCACACAATGCCAGATAAATCCTCTGTGGAGGTTTTGTCACCTTTAAATCCTGGATTATTTACTGAATAGCAGAATATGAACTTTAAACTTGTTTACAAGCAATCTAAATGTCGCAGCACAAAACAGCTGTGCATGAATTTATTACATCTAAACCTACAACAGGGGACGCAGGATTTCCGTTCTCTCCTAATCCTCCATGTGATCTGACTTTTAAATCCTTTTTTTTGTTGTTTATCAAGAAGAAAAGGTTTTAAAATCTAATAAATCTGCAGAAAGGAGCCTCCAGACGCTGGGGTCCAGCTGGTAATCGTACAATGAGCTAAAACGTCAAACTGCATCCGATCCAGGTGCTTTAGTTCCCCTCTGACAGACTCAGGTAGACGCTGTGTTCATCAGAACTGAAACATGATGAGCTAAATTATTTCTTCTCCATGAATCCAGAGGTGTTTCATCATGTTGGTCGTCACCCTCCTTTGCACGATGTAACTGTGTTGCTAATTTTGCACTGAGATGACAGTCCGAGACATTCTTCCTGCTAACTGCCACTGCAGTGTTGTCAAATCTTTAGTTGGGAAAGTCGCTAGTGGCTGTCGTAGAAGTCGCTAGATGATGTCATTGCCTAATTTGAATAATTTCTCAGTCAAACCCACTGCCCATGAAGACAACTGAGGCGTCTTCCTTGGGGTGTCTGTATTTTGATGCACACCAGCTTTCCGTTGAGAAGAGTAAAATCGATTTTTTCATGTTAGGGTCTCGAAACTTCGGGAAAAGTCATTAGATTTGTTGCAGATTTGTCACTAGGCGCTTTTCTGAACAGTCGCTAGGGGGGTCTGAAAAGTTGCTAAATCTAGCCACAAAGTCGTTAGGTTGCCGCTGTGGGTTGCAATGGACTCTCTCTCTCTCTCTCTCTCTCTCTCTCTCTGTGTCTGTCCCTGTGGCTTCGTCTCATATGCCATGTCTTCGTTGGTGTTCTGAAGCTTCTTCTTCGTTGGTGTTCTGAAGCTTCTTCTTTGTTGGTGTTTGGCGGCTATTTCTCCCAGTCGGACTCTGGCATCAAAACTTCGAATCGAAATTCGACCCTAATGCTTTACAAACGCTTTACAGCAGTGCTCCCACAGAGTTGTTTAAATAAATGTCCAATTTTCCAAATTTCTCCTAACTTTCTTTTTTTTTCTAGTCTGTTGTCATCCTTCTACGACATTTCAGGGATGTTGTTTCCACTGTTGGTCACTACAGGGTTTGAGAAAGTAAATTCTTCAACCAGGACCGCAGGATAAGGCTTCAGCTGTGCTCAGATAGTGACGTCGAACATTTTCCAAACTTCACACCTCAGACTTGATCTCTTTAGTCCGTCATGTTTGTCTAAACGAAACTCAGGGTTTGAGGCTTTTACTATTTCATCGACTTCTTTTTATAGAAAAAAAAGAATAAATCAATAAATTCAAAATGAGGAAACATACCAGGCGCAGAGAGGCAGAGAGATAAGTCCGGTGGACGTGGACCAGAATAGACCCGGCTCCTCTGACACAAATATATTCATTGATTTCGACTGTGTTGATATAGAGGAGACTGGAGGAGACTTGACCATAACATGAATGAAATAACTGCCCCTTTGTGTGTGTGTGTGTGTGTGTGTGTGTGTGTGTGTGTGTGTCACTGCCACACTCTCAGAGACACTCGGGGATGGAGAGAGGGAGAGCTGGAGGAAAGTGGAGGAAAAAGCAATTAAAGCATCTTTTCTCGTCCTCGCTGCTCACCTGGTCTCACGGGACAGACTGAGCGCACACACACACACACACTCTCCAACACACACACACACTCTAACACACACACACACACACGGACCACCCTGGGGAGAATGAGCTGATTAGGGGTGTCAGACAGGTTTATTAGGTCTGTGCGTACGGATGTGTGTGTCTGTCAGTGGTCACCGTCAGGCGGGTGCGGCGCGGCGGGCTGCACAGCTGGGTCATCGTGTTTATAATTAAGATAAGACTAAGAGGCTGCTGCTATCGCTCCTCTTTAATTTCCATTCCCACTCCCTCCTCCTCCTCCTCCTCCTCCTCTCTTTGTCTGCTCCTTCCTCCCCAGTGTCTACCTCCCATTCCTCCAGACTGTCATCCCCTCCCATCTCTCCCACTTTGTTCTGAGCGGAGGGCTGGAGGAGGCCGGTTACAGGTTGGAGCCACCTGCTCCTTCCTGGAAAACTCAGCCAGGCCTGATTTTGTTGAAGAGGTAAGAGGACAAAGACACCATCAGGAAACATTAAAAAAGACTGAAAATAGAAAAATCTCCAAATGTCACGGTGGAAATCGGAGAAAATGACGGAGCGAACGACATCAGAAACAAACAAAGACGGAGCAGACGACGAGAAGAGGAAGAAACAAAGCCGTCAGGAAAACACAGCTCATATTTCCCTCAGCTGTGCCGTGATATGAGCCGCCATCTGAGAGACAATAAGAACAAAGGATGGAGTGAATATGAGCGGCTCTGCAGGCGGCGCCGTGGTGGTATTTGAGGCTGAGGTTTCGCCATCCTGAGCTGAGGGAGATGGGATCCCACTGCGTGTTATATCTAAATGGTAATCTTAATGGTGTCCTTGGATCGCTCTGAGGAAGAGCCGGACTCTGAAATCCTGCAGAAAGATTCAGTGACGGCACTTAAACCTGCATAAATCAACATTTTTGATATTGAAATAGAAACACAATGACAGGCTGACGGTTTGAACTGTTGAACCCGCCGAGACTCGACTCCTCTGCAGCTTCCTGTGTCTCTGGAGATCAGCTGATCGATTAATCATGTCTAGGACATTTGCATGAGACGCCAAAATGTTTATTGAAGTAAACTGCATCCTCCTCTTTAAAGAGTTGAGGGTCCACTGAGCTGAAAATCAGCCTCCAAACCAGAACCAACATCCCTGATGGACTGGACAGGGCTGCATGATTCATCGATTATTTGATTGTCTCACCCCTTCAGGCCACCGTAGGCTCCTCCCCCTTTCTTCCACCAGTGTAAACAAACGTGGCGTTTGTAAAAGAAGGCGATAATTTCGTGGTTAAATAGGACAAGAGTCAGTTGTGTTGAATTGGTCTGTCTGAAGGCGGTAACAACCCATCACCATGGAAACTAATTCGCCTAAGTTTTTTGTCGAATCAAAGTTTCAGGTGACTGTAAACCTTACTTTTTAAAAACGGGTCAGAGAGTGAATAAATCTGTAAACGACGACCATTTCATCTCCATGTGGATGTCTATCTGCATCTCTGGAAATGATCATGTGACACACAGAGTAACTCTTTTATGGCACCAAAACAACCTTTACACACACGCTCTGAACTCTTCTTTGTCTTTTGTGCATTTCCTCTGCACCGTTACAGCGCCACTTACTGGCTTGGCATATGCACTACATCGTTTTCAGTGGTTTAATTTTGATAGATGATGGAAAACTTTTTATTTTTAAAGTGAAGTTTGGTGAAGTTAAGAATAAGAACTTTAATAATCCTCGAAGAGAAATTCACTTGTCTGTTGTCTCACATAACATGTCTCTAAAAGTTTTCTACTATTTACAAAACAGTTATAAAGTCTGATGTCTGTTGGTACAAAAGATCTTCTGAATCTTTCTGTCATGCAGCGAAGAGAGAGGAACCGTCCACCACCATTGGTCCTTTGGTCCATCAAGGTGTCACTGAATAAAAAATCTAAAATCGAGTTTCCAGAGAAAAAATCGAGATTTTATTTTTGGCCAAAATCCTGTCGCCCTAGGACGAGGATCATCATCATCACCACCCATGTCCTGGGTATCTTCTACATCTGTGAGGACTCCATTAATGCTGAACAATATCTACAGGTTAAGGAGCATCAGGACTCTGTAGTTGGAGTCACCGCATGGGCTTAATATCACTTGTCCGTTAACTGTCCTGAGGTCTGATGAATCAAATCTAACGCTCTTTTGGAAAGGACAACTGGACTTACTAGTTGTCCAGTTGTCCTTTCAACGAAGAACTGGAAATCATAGATGCTGCATCCTCAGTTTTAAACAATATCTCCAGGTTTAGGAGTAACGTCTACTTCCATCCAGACAAAGACTTTTTCATATGATCCCAAACAGCCTGGCTCTGTAGGAGAAGAGTCCTGGACTGTTATAGTTCTGACTCGTTTCCAAAAACGGGACCAAAAAGACCCTGAACTGTTGAGCTCTAACATTCCTCTATGGCGTAAAAACTCTGTTATTAATTCAACAGTTTATTTAGTTTATGGATTCAGATTTAACCGTTTAAACTGCAGGACAAACTTCATCTTGATATCCGTCTGTTTTCTGTCCAGATGGATTTTCTCATTTCACAGCGAGGTTTCCGCTGGAATCAGAGCGGCACTAAGACCTGAAACTTACAGGAGGAGGAATATTCCAGATGAAGCCGATAACATTCAGACGCTTTATAAAATGATAAACTCTAATCCCGTCTATTTCTCCAGCCTGGCGGTTTAACAGCTGTCAACAAAACAAACACGCTGGACGGACGGACACACATAATGCGGGGAAAATCCTCGCCCTGTAAATCTGCCGTCTTTGTCTGGCGAACGGTTTTACAAACGTGTCAAAGTGGATCAGATTCATCGCATCAACTCGGGGAAAGTGAGGAAGTTTAAAAGCGTTTTGAAACTCTTTGAATACCTGAACGACCCGCCGACCCCGACACACAGCAGGCGTCGAACTCGCCGTTAAAGAGTTACGTGACAGATGTGTGCGATCAAAGCCAAACAGGACGCTCTTATTTCATCAAACACACCCAGCAGCTGGATTTTTCCGGGCGTCACGATGCAAACAAGGCAGAGTTCAAACAGGCAGGGCGAGCCAACCGAGCAGTTTGCCGCTGAAATGACTTCCCCGACTCGCTAATTGGCTCAACTTGTCCGCGTTGAGAGCGTTCGACGCACATAATTACCGCCCGGGCTTTTTTCACGCGGCGACTAAATGGAATTTCTGATTGAATGTGATTATTCCGCTGAAGCCGGAGCGCCGCAGCTGCTTGACTTTGTCACTTTGATTGCCGTTTTTTTGACGCGTCCCTCTTAGATCCGGCGAGTAAAAAGCCGACGCTCGCTTCCACAAACAAAGAGAGGCCAAAGAGGCAGGAGAGCGCTCTGTCTCTCCCCCCGATCATCCCTCCTCTCGCCTCCCTCTCCTCCTCTCTCTCTGCACACCTTTCAGCTGAGTGATTAATGAAACATGTAACTCATTTATCATCGCTAATGTCACTTTCCTTAAGACCTGATTTTAATGCTGACCTAGTGGAAAAGACATCTCAGTGGAAGCGGGAAAAGAGGCAGAGGGAGCAGCAGCTTGCAGCACAACCTTGAAATGTCTGTCCCTGTCATCAGTGAGTGAGTGTGCATGTGTGTGCATGCACATGGGCGTGCACGTGTCTTAATGGGGTGATGTTGGACTATTAAAACCATTAGCGCTGATCCTCCTGTCACTGGCGAGCGTTCAACTCTGCAGCTTTTGATTCACTTCAGAGGTCTCAGAGTCGGGGTATATTCCCCTTACACCTCGCCCTCCTGTGTGTGTGTGTGTGCGTGCATGTGTGTGTGTTACCCTTATTTACATATGCACATTCTGCTGAACACACATATGTATTCATGCGGCTGGCTCACACTCACACCTGCAGCTTCAGAGCGGTTATATTTCATCTGCGCTGATGTTAATGCCGCAGAAATGACCGCTCACCCTCGCTCAGTGTTCCTCAATCACGCCCCGGAGATTTTAATCGTTTCTGCTGATTCAAGGAGTTTTTATTCGTTTATGTAAATCTCTAAAGTAACAGATCCAGATGAGGATTTCATGGGTCTAATATAAAACACTAAACCAATCATGACACTAAATAAATCTGATGTTGTACACCTGTGAGCGGCTCTGTTACAACGTCCACAAAGTTCTGCAGCTCCTAACTGTCAGGTCGACTCGTTAAAGGATAAAGAATTCTGCAAAGAGCAGCTCAGCTACATAAATCTTAGTCCTGCTCAAAAACCCAGACTTTCTCCACAAACAGAGACCTGAAAAACCGTGTCGAGGTCGAGCTCTAGACTGATCGAACTCCTAATCATACTAACAAGAACAATTAACAGGCTTTTTGTACAGATATATTACTTTTAGTGGAATCTTCATGATCCCTGTTAAGTGTGAGTGTGTGTATGTAAGTCCTGGCACTAAGGCAGCGTTTGTTTGAGGGACAACTTCAGTTATCTGGAAACATTTTGGTTTCAAGTTGACGGACGTTGAACAAAAGTAAATTGTTTGCAAAGTTTGTGACGTTGTCGTTTCTGCTCCCCAAGTCAACACGACCAACTCCAGGGTTTCAGGTTTTCCCTGATGTACAACTGATCGTGGCGCTGGTAGAAAAGAGCCGGTTCACCTTAATAATGAGGTTTTTTTTAATTTACGTGGCTCTAACTTGGACTCTTATGCGTCAGTACATGCAGGCGCACATGGGCGCTGAACGGCGGAGCGTGTGCACACTGAGTATTAGCATTAGCAAGTTATCGTCTGCGAGAACAGAGCTGATTGATTTTTTATGTTTTAACTTGACTTTACTTGTTATGAATTTATTTCTAGCTGTTCTTTTAAGTTATACTTTTAAGTTTAAAGTTAAGTTTTGTTGGTTCAATGAATATTTAAGATTTAAAATCAATGATTAATCGTGTTTATTAACTGTCATTTTAAAAACTGTACCAGGTTCTTAGAGCTACGTAGTTGTAAAACTTGACTTTACTTCTATCTATTCAGAGATTATAAACTGAGAAAGAAACAACAAAGTGTTTTATAATTGTGTTCAAATGTAAAACTGACGTTTGGAGATGTGAAGAAGAAGAATAACAACTCTCTCTCTCTCCCTCTCTCTCTCTCTCTCTCTCTCTCTCTCTCTCTCTCTCTCTCTCTCTCTCTCTCTCTCTCTCTCTCTCTCCTTCACCTTCCTGCGTGTGTGTGTGTGTGTATGTGTGTGTGTGTGTGTGTGTGTGTGTGTTTATGTGTGTGTGTTTTCAGGTTATTAACCTGCTGTCAGCAGGAGGTACGGGGCCCCATCCATTAACCCTGAGCACCTCTGGGCCCCTCTCACACACACACACATATAAACCAACACAGTGTCGCACACACACACACACACACACACACACACACACACACACACACACACACACACACACACACACACACACACACACACACAGGGCCACAGGAGTCCTGGTGGTACACATGCTCCTCTGATGGGGGGGTTCTCCTGTTTTACTGAGGTCACTGTCTACAAACACACTCACACACTCACACACTCACACACTCACACACTCACACACTCACACTCACACACTCACACACTCATGCACGGTTCAGGCTTCAGTCACATGTACAGACTGTTGTATTCATGCACGTGCAGAAAGCCCCTCACTGTCTCTCCTTCTCGCTACGATCACTTCTGATGGAGACTTTGATTCTTCGTTCACCCACAAAACTTTGGACTCTCTGGACCCTAAAATAAAACCCTGAACTCTGAGAGGGTGTATCTGGTTTTTAGAGGGTGAAACACCAACTTTAGGAGTGAATCCTTTAGTTCGAGCCCATCACGCTGCTCCTGATAACAAAGGTTCCTTCGGTTTTAAAGGTCGGCGATTGTCTGACAGAGATCGGTAACCCCCCTGAGAGTTTTTACAGCCTGGTTTCTGATGGAAACCACAAAGATTTAAAGACAATCCTGGTCTTTACACTCCAGACACAGACCGATACTCTGAACCGGGGACAGAAATAAAGTCAGATCTGCTCCAAGAAACGAAGACGGGAAAGGGGTCAAAGGGTCAGTCAGCGATAAAAGTGAAGAAAGCCTGGATTTATTTCGCTGGAATTGCAGCAGAATCCCACTTTACACCAGTTTAAGAAGTTCTGGATCATGTGACTAAGCCGGGGGATCGTGTTTACAGCTGGTTTATACAAACACAGCATGCAAAAGTAAATCAACATCCTTTGATTTCATGTCCCTTCACAAAAATCTAATTCAGATCAAATGCAGAATATTGATTATAATCAAACTATTGGTCCCTTTCTGCAGCACAAACACCTGCACAGTCAGAGTTAGTGTCCTCATGTACACACTCAGATATCCCAGTAACTATGGCGAATTTAAAGGAGTTTTTCACTGCTTATATAAATAGATTTAATTAATACTGATGTCTCTCGCTGACCTACAAAAGCGAACATCTCAGCTGTAATCATTCAGGCCTACTTTTAAACCCTTTTTGACGATAAATATTCAACTTTTGCATGTCAGGGAAAGTCGATCGAACTATCATTGTCAAAAATACAACCTATAGACGCAGGTAACAAGATCAGCAGAGGTAAGAAGTACCTCTCTGTCTACAGGGGGCGCCATAACTGACTGAGTGAAGCTTTCATGATTAAACTTCATCTGAAGTAGATCTGCAGAGTTTTCTTCTATTAGGTGTGTTGAATTACTCATTCAGACATCAAGCACTAAAAATAACATCCTCACATCTGTGCACAAATCTAAATTACCCAAATACAGGCTGAAATATCATCTTTTAGGCATCATCGTAGGGTCACAAGCCTAAAAAGGTTGGGAACGATTATTTCAGACCAGGAAAAGTAGATTTAGACTAGAGTGTCTTATCAAACATGCAAAACGGTTTAGGTTTTAAAATCAGTTTTAGTCTAACGTTCATGAAATCCTCGAAGTCCTAAAGGTGTAAATCTTCACCTGTATTCCCACACTAAACCCTCTCTAACTCACTTTCCTGCAGAAACACGTTTTCCACACAAAGATGTAAACAAACCTTGAGTGAGTGTGACCACCTCTTTGTCTGCGTGAGCCGCAGAGACGACCTGTGTGTGTTTGTGTGTTTGTGTGTGAGCTGCTATCTCATCACTGTATCTGTGTGTGTGTGTGTGTGTGTGTGCAGCAGTGAGGTCCTCCGCCTGTGTTTTCGGTGGCAGAAGACCTCTAACATCAAACATTTATGGAGGTTGGCGGTGGCGTTGGAGGCTACATGTGTGACAGCGGCAGGCGAGCCGTCAGGAGGCGAGCGGCATGAAAAATGGATGAAGTTCTGAAGAAAGGGGACCATCTATTCTGAGGGAGAGATAAGGAGGCTGCAGGAGGAGGAGGAGGAGGAGGGGGTCATGTGTGTCGTCCTCCTCCCATGTGAGCAGCAGACCTCTCAGAGTCAGAGGACGGTGTTACGGAGAGAGGTCAGAGTGTGGGTGCAGGGAAAGTTTCTGTTGGTACAAGCTGAGGGTCAGCGAGAAAACGTGGAGACGACAGAGATGTTTGAGGGTTTTAAATGGAAAGGTAAAGAGGAGGAAGGTGAGGAGGAGGAGGAGGGAAGGAGGAGGAGGAAGAGCTGGAGTTAAGTGAGTGATGAGAAAAAAACGGGATCACAGGGAGAGAGTTCGGCTCTCAGGTCGAGATAAGGAATTAGCAACGGAGGAGTGATCGCTGAGCTGTCGGAGTGTCTGTGTGTGTGTGTGTGTGTGTGTGTGTGTGTGTGTGTGTGTGTGTGTGTGTCACTGGGTGTAATTAGTGTTATCAGGTATTCAGCTCAGGCACAACAAAAGCAGCTGTTTGGAATATTTAACAGGCGAGCTGAGTGACGCTGTCAGGTACAGAGCTGTGTGTGTGTGTGTGTGTCTGAAATCATCTCATATTTAGCACATTACTCTCATTATTCAGATTTGTTGACTCTTACATTCTGCGTGTGCTGCGAGAGCTTCGGCGGTAATTTGAGGATAACGGTTTCAGACACGAAACGTTCACGTCAGCGACGATGACAAAGAGAAATCATAACGCAGGAAGATCACATTAAAGTCTAATTACATTTTTCTTGGCAATGACGGATTATTTCCTCCATTTTTTTCCTGTTTCGTGTTTCGGTTTCATCTCTAAATCGAGTGACTGATGACACAGATAAACTGGAAAAGCACCGTGTTTCCAGAAGATTTAAAGGCTCGAAAAATGAGATTTTTTTTTCCCACAATCTAATTATCCTCTCTGCTTATATGATCCTGAATCCATTAAACTCCTGCAGGAATCACAGAAGCTTTGTTTGCATAATCCTTATAATTATTATGGTGCAAAATAAATCTTTGAATAAAAGTATAAAAATGTGGAAAATAAAGACGTTCATTTGAAGTTTGTGCAGAAATTAGAGATGACAATAAAACAGCATCACAACAGTTTTCTTTTGTAGATTTGCTTTTTGCAAAGAGAATTAATATTTCTAAATAATGCACAGAGAATTATTCACTCACAGGTTTGTAATTTTTAAAGTTTTTCAGCTCCGACTTGTCCCTTGGTGTATTTTGTCTGTTATTCATTAAAGTTTGACGACAGTTTTAAACTTTTATTTGTTAATTTATTTGTTTATCATCATGACTAAGATGTATTTTCACCTTTGAACTGTGAAGTTGGATATTCATGAACATTTAAAGCTGCTTTGAAAGTCATTTCAAGCTTTAGGCGTGGCTTCCCTGAGGTTTTTAGGATGTTTAAAGGTGCATTTCAACTATTTTTGGACACTACTTAAAAATGGATACTTGAAAAAATGGATATTAAGTTTAATTCATTTGTTTTTTCTTTTAATTCAATAAAAGCATGATAGATTTAAACATGTTATTATACACCTTGGTCTCTGGAAAAGGAGGATACCATTGTGCCCCAAACCCCCACTTGATGCTGCAAAGAAGGAAATGAAGGAAATGAAGAAAATGACGAACGACCAATCACGTTGCAGGAAACAGCTGAAAGCGAAAAAGCTAAAGCCGAGCAGAAACACCGTTAGTCTCATTGTATTAAGAAGTTTATGTAAAAAGTTAAACTATAAATACAAAAAACCTTAAAACTAACTCTCCTAGTCTGTGTAGTGGTAATTTACTGTAGTTTCTCCAAACTCACAAACTCAGAGGGATTTTTTACCCACATGAAAATAATAATGTGGTTATAATTCATAAATAAATGACTCCTGATTATTTGGGCATAAAAGCATAAACAAAAGCTCATCATGTAAACAGTGAGGTTAAGTGTTACTGAAATAAAGATTTGACAATATAATTACTGATATTCAATAATATGACTGATTTTATGATTAAAATATTTATTTGCCATATTTCTCGGCCCTACTCTGAGTTTTTCCTGCATGTCTTTTGTCATGAACTCAGATTTTTTAGTTTGAATTTCTCTTCACTGACGTCAAAGTCTAGATTTTTTATGTTTGTGTTTTTATTCTTTTTATATTTCTTAAATATTTTTGATGTTTTAAAGTAAAACAAATATAAACGTCTCTGTGGACACTGAGTTTTTACTGTTTGTGTTTCTAAAAGGATGAATGTAAATGTTTGACATCAGGAGTTGCTGCGTTTGCTAAGTCAGTATATATACTGTATGTATTCACATGTGTGTATATGAACGAGTGTGTGCTTATAGATTAAATATCTGCAGGCTAACGTCTCCTCTCTCAGCAGGAGGTCTCTCAGTACAGCAGTCACTTTAAGGACGAGACAAAAGCAGCGCTGAAACAAATCTGCGAACACGGATTTGTCTGCAGACGTAAACGTATGAGTCTTGATTATTACGTTTGAGAAAATGTCTGAAAATGCTCACAGGGTTAAGAGGTGTTCCACCAACTGAGCAGAGAGTGAGGCACGAAAAGAGAGGGAGGTCACAGAGGATGAAAGATTTTCTGTTCACTGACGTTATTTCAGGAATAAGAAAACGAACCTGCACCGAACAACTCGAACACAACCTCTAACAAAGAGCCGCAACACAAACTCGTTTCTCAGACACAATTTTTAACGTACCGCATGAAGACAAGAGCAACAAAAAAACTGATCAGGCTTTGTAACTGCAGCAGACAGGAAGTTAGGGCTGGGCGATATGTCCTCAAATTAATGTCGCTATACATTGATCAGTTCACCTCGATAACGATAAATGAACGATAACTACTCCACAAGCTGCTCACCTCCTCCCACATTAACTTCGTCTACAGGAAGTGAAAGCTTTCCTCTGTATTTCTGTCTGAGACCTGCAGAAATTAAAATCTGTGAGATGCAGAGTTCACGCCTTCGGTGTGAATCTGTTAACATGCACGCCAAAAATCGAGGTTTTTCATGCAGCCTGTAGCACACAGGATTGTTCAAGTCCAGATCAGAGCTGATTGATGAGCTAAGAAAGGAGTATCCTCTTTAGATCAGGATTGAGAGCCCCCTTTATTCTTGGTACTTTGATTATCTTCAGTTTTATTATAAGCCTGTTGAATATTTGAGCCTGTTGAGTCTCAGAGGTGAGCAGGAATGAAATCTGCTCCGAGCTGCAGAAACGCAGCTCCCTCCAGCCCTGCACAGTTAATCTGACTGCATTTGTTTGGCCTCTAATGAGCGAAACCTCAGAGGTTCTATACGTCTTATTATCATTATTACTTCTCCTGTACGCAGAGTCCAACCTGTAATTAAAGCTATTGGAGTAAATGTGCCGGGAGACACAGAATCAAGAGAGACGAGAGGAGGAAAAGAAGAGAAATATAAAGGTCAGTTTATGATGATTACGACGATTTCTTTTGTTTTCATCTATTATTCAACACAGAGGATGTCCACGCCTCGCTGTGGGTGAGCTGTATGTGCAAAAACACTCAAAACAAGATGGGCATAAGGTTTGAAACAAGGTGTGAGGAGAGGAAGGAGAGAAGGAAAGAGCAAAAAGCAGATTTTTAGAAGAAGAGGAAAGAAAGAGGAAGACAAAGTGGGAAAAAAAACAGAGGAAGAGGAGGACAGAAAAGGACAGAGCGCAGGGTAAAGTCATTTATACAGGGACAAGTAACAGGCCTGGTGTGATAGCACACACACACACACACACACACACACACACACACACACACACACATACACACACACACACGCACGTCACCTTCCTTGACATCAAACCCCGCAGGGACTCTCTGCACGCTCGCAGACGTCTTGGCGATTAATGTGTGTGTCCATGGCCGGTGCTGTACCTTATTTACATACATATTACAAATATACATAGAAACACACACAATGCACTCACTCACACACACACATTCTTCACACACACACATACACATGCTATAAAGGCAGCGGCTCACACACACTTTTTCAGGAGGCATTTTTCACTAAAACGCTTAACGTGAGTTTGACATTCATGCTCCGTACTCTGTTTAAACATGTGTGTGTGTGTGTGTGTGTGTGTGAGTGTGTGTGTGTGTGTGTGTGTGTGTGTGTGTGTGTGTGTGTGTGAGACAGGTGTCCCTGCCGGAGATAAACCAATAATAACTCCGACTTCATTGCTTATCTGTTTAGAAATGCTCCGAATGCAAATGACACAAACACATGACACATGCAGACGGACTGATAAGCTCGGAGGCGACGCCGCTGTCACTCCAAAATTAAACAAGGAGACGGGAAAACATCAACACTTTGCATATTGATAAGTTTGACTAAGCCCTCACACGGCACATCCAGACCATCACATCTCATTCGTGTCAGGAAATCACATCAGGAGGGAGAGGGGAGGCAGGTCAGCGTCGACTCAGAGCTGAATGCTAATAACAAAACCTGAAACAAAGCAGGAGAGCGTCCACAGGCCTGAGCCGCCACTGAGCATCATCATCCTGGAAGATACAACAAATTAGGGCTGGGCGACAAACTGAAAATGTACCGACACCAAAATTTACGGTGATAACCGACATCATTTTGCCCATATTGGTATACTCGGTTGGTTTTGGATGTGTGTAGGTAGGCTATTTAAAACGACAAGTGACCTGAGGAGGTGAGGGACGGGACGCAGCTGGTCGATACGTCACAACTATCAGAGTTACTGTAGTTTGAGTTTAGCTGGTGATTGCACAGGGAAGAGGGACACATTATGGAAAACAATGGGAACATCTAAGTAACCGAAAAAGACACCCCCGAAAAAAGCCCACTACTGTCATATCTATGCATCCTAATAGGGCTGGGCGATAAACAGAAAATTACTGATACCAACATTTACGACAAAAACTGACGCTGTTTTGCCCATATTGGTAAATTCAGTGTCAAATAAATACATAAATTTGGGTCCATGTCGAGTCCCATTTTATTAACTATAAAGATCAATAATTTATGTTATAATGCTGCAAGTGTAAAGCTTATATTATATGCAGATGATACGCATATATGTGCTTCATCATATTTCCTTTTCAACATAGTTAATGACCAACAAGCTGCTTTTAAAGTTGCTGGTTTTAACGCCAATGAGCCTTAAATGATGAACTTCTCGAATTCTAAGAGGCTAAAGGGCTGGGCGATAAAACGAAAATTTACTGATACCGAAATTTACGACAATAACCAACGTCGTTTTGCCCGTATCAGTATATTCAGTGTAAAAAAGTTTTTGGATGTGTGTAGGTAGCTTATGGTCTCATGTCCCTTTAAGACGCTGTCCTACATCAGAGACGTGACTCCACCCCATCCAGTCTGTAACAAAGAGGGAAAGACAGGTGAGGAGATGGAGGACGGTTCAGAAGTTGGAGCGGCTGAAGTAGACGAAGTTAATGTGGGAGGGAGTGAGCAGCTCGTGGAGAAGTTATCGTCCATTTATCGTTATCGAGGTGAAGTGACATCGTCCAGCCCTATACCACATTTCAAACAGCGTGCATAACCAATAATGAGTCACCTCCTGTTAAACGAAGGTGAATAAAGATCTGTTTTAGGTTTTAAATGATCGATTCTGCAGGAGAATTAAAATCACGATCCCTCCAGACCCTCCGCTCAGATTAAATCACACTCTGGGATTATTAAACCCCAGACTGTGTGGGATTGAGGGATGGAGCGGTGCTGCAGCGTCAGCCCACAATCCTGCATCAGCAGCTTTATAAATAGACCCTCCACTCGACGAGCCAATCATTGATCCAATTAAAAAGCCACGGCAGCAGGACAGCGGCTGATGAAGAGGAGGACGGTTGATGAAGAGGACGGGCTCACATGAAGACTGCGAGTGTGTGTGTGTGTGTGCTGTTTGAGAGCGCACAGACACACACACTCTCAGGTGAGCTGCACTGTCCCTCCAGGTGAGTGTTTGTGCAGATACAAATCTGCTGCAGAGCTGATGGACATTTTTCTCTAAATCTCTGCTGAGACAATAAAAACCACTCTGACTGTGTGTGTGTGTGTGTGTGTGTGTGTGTGTGTGTGTGTGTGTGTGCGCACGTCTAGGGAAGGATAATGCAGGGATACAAACGTGTGATAAACCAGGATTTTCTGAGATTTAGCCGAGCGCTAATACCTCGCTATCGCAATGGACAGATGGGAATTACTAATCTAAGGTGATATGTGTTTGTGAGAGGGTGAGGGAGCAATATGAGCGCCATCAGATCTCTGACAGCCGGGACTGATATATGGGCGGAGGGAGAACTCCAAAAATACACAGTTTTATCAGCATGTTTACACTCTGCAGTTTCAAACTCCGCCCGCTCTATTTCCTTCGCCTTTTTTTCTCGCCGTTAGTCACATGTGCTCCATAATCTCCTCTGATGGGTAAATTATTAAAAGCAACCATGCAAACGTCTGTCCTCGCGTGCATCGAGGTGTCGGCCCCGAAACAAGATTAAGATGACTCTGATAACGACGATGAGATTAAAATGAGAGGCGGGATTATGAGTGCGTGTATGCAACAGTAGAGAGAGTAGAGAGAATGGGACGTGGTCGGAGGCCGGGGGATGAATTATCGCGTCGGTCATCATCTGCTGCAGATTAACAGTGGAGGTTTATGAAGTTCAGGTTTTTCACTAAAGCAGGAGGAAACAGGAGCAGAAAACAACAACTTTGATCAATCCTTTCCATAATCAGGCCAACGGAAGTGAAACTATAACACCACAAACAATAAAAGAGTGAAATCCTAACAAGTAAGACCGTGTAATGGATCGATTGAAAAGAGAAAGTCTGAGGATTTAATCTCAGTTCATCAACCTCTACTTCTTTAAAACAGAACAGAAACTTTCATCTGTCAAAGAAGCATCAAAACTCCAGAAATGATCCGTGTCTCTCGGCCAGTTTAGTGGTTTAATAGTTGCCATAGAAACAGGAGGTAATGGGTCAAAGTTCAAGTTTGCATTTTGTACAATGGTGTCCCACAAGGGTCCATCTTCAATCCCATTTTATTCACTATAAAACTTCAAGTGTGAAGTTTGATTTATATGCAGATGACACAGATAAATCCACCTCATCATTTTTCACCTTTAACATAATCAATGACCAACAAGCTGCTTTTGAAGTTGCTGGTTTTAAGAATAAAATTATGAACTTCTCCAGGTCTAACCCCCAAATTCCACCGCATCCAGAACAGCGCCGCAAAGGCCGTATCCGCTGATCGCCGTTGATCGTAACCATTCAAGTTAACGTGTCAATTTCTATCGACTTCTTTCCGTTCCTCTGAGGATCTCCGGACTCTGCAGCCGATCGTAAAAGTTCTAGTTTTTCTGGACGCCGGAGCATGGCGGATAAATTCAGCACAGATTAACCCGTGCTGGAAAGGAAGTCGGGCACAGACACAAAATAAAACATCCGGCTTCTTTTCAAAATAAAACACAACCTTTCATTTGATCGGACGGAGACGAACAAGTGAAAGGTTTTTAGACGTCATTTCACCCCGATGACACCATGGATGAGGAGATGCTGATTCTAGAAGTCTAGAAGTAGATTTCCTCCTCTGGAAGGACACAATCTACTGCTTATATGTCTATGTGTCTGTCTTTATAGAGACAACTTGTTATTGCGTGATTGATCGTGAATCTGTGGGTTCTCGTGAGTTCTTGCGATTCCCACTGTCTGAAATCTTAGATCAAATCTCGTACAGTCTTAAGTTCTGCAAAAATACTGCAGCAGCTGCAGGTGATGTTCTCGCCATGATGTTGAACCACTCGTGCACCGATGCAGGAGGTCAGGCGTCATGAAAAAGTTGGTCTCTTAGTTTAAACTGTTATTGGACCTTAAATACAAACTAAAACAGATTCTGCTGGAGTCCTCAAGTGTCACTTTAGTCCTAGTTTCAAACTCTGGTCCCTGTTTTTAATGACTTTTCTTTTCTCCCTCTCCAGCAGATGAACTTTTCACCCAAACTCTGCAGAGAAATCTGTCGGAGCTTATCTGGAGGCGCAGCTGTGAGCCGGTTTCACAGGCGGTGAAACACCAACAAGAGGAAGATCTCAAATTCTCCTAAAATGAGGACAGCGCCTGGTTTGCCTCCCAAAATGCAGGCCCACCATCCCTGCAGCGAATTAACAGCATGCTCTGAATGTTCCACTTCTTATTCTTCCTCCTCTTAATCGCTCCCCCTCATCCCGCTAAATCACATCTCTCTCTCTTTCCCCCCGAAGACATTTGTAGAAGTCACACTCTGCATTTCTGCTGCGATTAAAAAAAAAACACTGAATACTCCCTCGTCTCTCTCCACGCCTCTGAAAGTTATCTGTTCTAATTTCTCCGAGCGGAGCGGAGAGAGAGGCAGAGAGAGAAATCCTCTGGGTAGGAGCAGGTTCCTCCTCGTCTCCAAATTTCTAAAATTAAACTACAATCCTAATCACCCTGCTATCCTCTCTCCCCCGCAGGCTTAAACTCCACGCTGCACACACACACACATTCAAACTCGTCCTACGCCTGGATCACACCCCCCTGCCTGCTGTTTCATGTCCCCAAAATCCTCCCCCCTTCCCTCCCTCCTCCGCTCGTCATGCCAGCGCTGCAGGAGAGAACCAGCGCCGCTGCGTTTGATCTTTCCTCTGCAGCCAAGTTTCTTTTCTCGTTTTTTTTTTGGGGAGGCTTCTGCTGCTGAGAGACGAGCTTTTAGTCACCAAAGACGACAACAGAGTGTTTGTGTTTGTGTGTTTGTGTGTTTGTGTGTTTGTGTGTGTGCGGAGAGCTGCAGGGATACATAAAGAAAACTTATTAAAGCAGAGAAAGGAAACAGGGGGAGGTTATGTAACTCGGCACAGCTGGAAGGACGGCGAGCTGCAGCCGAGGAGATTTTTTAAAATTCAGAGTGGAGCGAGCGCAGATAAGACACGTGCGGAGGAGTGAGGCGTTTGGGAGGAGAGCTGCAGGATGGAGGGAGCATCAAAAGAAGCAAAGATCAGAAAAGACAGAGAGAAAATATGCAAATATTTGTCCTCGGTGAGTCTCTTTGAAAATCCGGCCAAACATCCCACGAACACTGACCGAACTCCACGAAAGGATCAGCAGAGAGTTTTTGTTTTAACTGAAAATCTAAAATCACAGATGTGAGTTTCCTCCTCTTCATCCAAGAGTCAGAGGTTCAAATCCATCCTCCATCCCTGCAGATTTTAACACTTTATAAAATCTGGTTTAGAGTTAAAGAATCTTCTTTGTTTCACTTCGACATTATTGTTTCAGCCTCAACAAAACTTGAGCGATAAAACTGTACAGTACAACCAGAGGCCAACCTCTGGAGTCGACAGAGCCAAAGAAACAGAGCAAAAACCTGCAGTTCCTCAGGTGTCCACTGGAGGCCGGCTCTAAAACCCGGTCTGAAGTGCTCTATTGTGGGTTTTAAAACTCTAGATATGCATACGGACACTAGGGACAGGTGATAAATTATCGTTTACGATATATCGTCAGAAAAATCCTCCATGATAAATATTCGCCATCTCATGATAAATGCAATAAATTCAAGTAGATGACGTAAGTTCGAGTGACGGACTTGCAGCTGTAGCGCACACACATGCACGCTCCTCTGCTGCCTCACAGATAAACCTGCAGATCTGTTCCTGCAGATTTGTTCAGGTGTTTTGCACAGTCGACATACAGTTCTGGTTTTGTCGTTTACTTCACTTTCTGTCGTGTCAAACCCATAAAAGAGTTTCTCAGATGAGCTGCTGCTGTGACTGTTCACTCAGGATAGCTCTGATCGCTGCACAAATCCTCTTTTGTTGCAGAAAATCATCACTGGATTAGTTCTCAGTGGTCAAGAGTGACATGCAATGGTCGGGCAGCGGTTATTAAAAACACACAAAGACTAATTAAAGGAGCATTTCTACATTTAAAGCAGCAGTTTTGATAATAAAGAGATATATATTTAATTCATATATATAACGGTGGCTGTCTTTTGTGGTTTGTTTTAAACTTTGCATCGCTCATGTATTCACTGCATGTTTATTACCTGCGGTTTGTTTCCTTCGTTGCATGTGTTTAATTTACATCGTTTCCTAAACTGCCGTTTCTCGTCTCTGCGGGTTAATTGTCCCTGACGGTCGCCGTATCGTGGAGTAATGGAGTGTGGGAAAGCGTATTTTTTCTCTCTCAAACAATGTGGAGGAATATTTTCTGAATCGAACGAGTCGAGGGAAGAAAAAAAAACTCGAGAAGAAAAGTTCTGGGGGTTGAAAGAGACGTGACGTGACGGTGAAGGTTGGATGTTTTTAGAGGGACTCAGACACAGAAATCCTTCCCTCCGCCGCCGCTCGCTGACTGTTTAATGACAGCTATTTCACCCCGCAGCTATCAGGCTCTGACACTTTCTCTCCTTATCACCTCGCTCGCAGTGTGACAGTGATTGCGCCGAGCTGGGGCTCAGAAATCCCTCGGTCCTCTTTTTCTCACGCTCCCTCCGTCTCTCACTTGCTTATTCCAGTAATTGACGACGATTGGCCCTTTGTGGAGAGCGAGGAGCCGGGCGTGATGAGCTTCTCTCACCTCGATCCTCTCTAATACCTCGCTCATTTTCTTTGTCTCTCCCCGCTGCCGGGGTCTAATGACAGTGCGGCGGCTTCGCAGAGAGCGCTCCTGAAAAAAAGTGTCGCCCTTAACGGCTCCTGGATTTGCAGAGATTTAGTGTTGGCTGCCGACGCTGTCATCGGGAACCATCAAGGCCGCCGGCGTCGCGCGCTGAAGGTTGTCAGGTTCCCGGGCTGATCCATCTGGGTCACGCAGGAAAAAGCATGAGCTCCCATCTAAGAATTACCCACAGATCAAGGGTTCTGAAAGATGGATTTACAGAGAGATTCACAATTCAGAGGACATGATGAATGATCCGTGAGCGAGGAAGAGAAATGGACGCCACTTTTCCAGGGTTTAGAGTCGAGGGGAGTCTCGTGATCTCGGGTCAAAAATTGGCTTTTGTTCAGATATTGCCGCCGCTTTTTTTTCTGTTTCTCCAATCAGAGCAAACAGATCATTTTTCTACAATTGGATCCAGAAAAAAAAGAGATTTCTGAACAAAAGAAGCTGCAGGAAAAAGAGGCGAACGAGGGATGACAGGGAAGGAGGAGGGGGCGCTCTAAAAGCCGAGTAATGAAATGACAAATGGGGAGAATAAATTGCAGAATCTGAGATGTATAACAAAATTTTCCAGAGAGGGAGCGAGGACGGGGCTGGAGGCCCGATTAGATAAGAGGGCGAGGGAGGAGTGGAGCAGAGAAAGATAAATGAGGAAGAGATTGTTTTAGAGGTAATGGTGTAGTGAAGTGGTGTTTTATTAAATGAGAAAAATAAGTGATGGAGGGAGTGTTCAGGCGGAGAGGGGGAGCGGGTGGATAACATGAACCACGGCATCACGGCGGCGCGTGTGTGTATGTGTGTGTGTGTGTGGACGCGTGTGTGTCCTAAAACAGCGTGTAATTAAATCTCTCATGGACGCTGCAGGAGAAGACGCATGGGTCGCTTAATACGGGGTGACAAATGCACTAATACGCGTGCACTCTCACATACAAGTGCAGCATCCTGCAAACATGCATGTAATCAAGGAGACGGCGGCTAAATTTTCAATGTCATATTTAGAGCCGCGTACGCCTCCTCATACTGTCTGTGGGTGAAGAGGAAATAAGTAAACAGAGCAGCTGAGAGAGGGAGGCACCCTGCTGAGCACGGAGACTCTGGGAACGACTGAGACAGACAGAGAGAGAGAGAGAGAGAGAGAGAGAGAGAGAGGCCCCCAACGGGACCGGAGACAGGAGACAGGAAGTCTGGGTGGGAAATACCAAGAGAGAGCTGAGGAGACACGTCAAAACCTCCAGAAGATCCCTGACGTTCCTGATGAATCCAGACCAGAGTCGACCCCCTGGTGTCCTTCCTCTCTGTGCATCAACTCGGTGTGCAGGCCCTGACTCTGTTCCTAATGCACAGTGAGGTGTATAGACCTGAAAATGTTGCAGCAGCAGCTGAAGCTCCATCACGTACGTGCACTCTCATGACCCTCGGTGCAGCTTCCACCATCACTCACTGCTCACCAGCTGATCTGTGGGTTTGCAGAGGCGCAGCGACGCTGTTTGCTCGCTTATGTATGCAGATTTAATAAAAACTGTCACAGCGCTCCGACACAAACATTTTTATCTTAATCCCTGAGTTATTTACGGAAGTATCCCACCTTTTAATAAATCTAAATATGCTGCAGAAGCATGTGACTCGGCTTCAACGTGACGCCATTTCAAATTTCCATCTATTTATATAAACTACATACAGACTCTGCATTAAAGCTCACATAGTGGAGCGGACCAGGCTAACCTAAGGGGGTCATGAAGATGCATTTGAAGAAAACTCGGGTTTAGTTAGAGGTAAATGATGTAGCAATCAAGACAACCCTGGGTGTGAAACCCACACATTCCTCACAGGAAAGCTTCCTTATCTGGTCCCAGGAAACAGGATATAAATCTTTCCAGACTCGTTTACACTCTCAGGTTAAATAAGTGACCCAACCGGAGGTTGACTGAACCTCTGACTCTTCACGATTGGTCGATTCGGAGAACAGAGACAGAGTTTTTATTACCTTTCAAACTGACTCCATTTGCTGACCATCTAAATAAACATTAACCTCAACCCAGATCTCCCATTTGAGATTTAGCGTCTTAAAGTGTGTGAACATACGGACCCCAGGAAAAGGGGGGGGACACTGACCTCCAGACCTCGGTCGTAAAACCCTGCTCGACCATGCACTGATAAAGACTACATTCCTTTGGTGAAAGAATACAAATGACTGATCCTGACATCTTATGCATTCAGCAATGTACTAATCTGTCTAATCATGAAATTTGTGTTAAAATGAGATGTTTCCCGTTTTTCTATGTGCTCCAGAAGCCGAGTTATCGCTCTTTAGTTTCTGTAGACCAACAGCTTTTCAGACTGTTTCATGAACTTTTAAGAGTTAAATTTATCGACTATGAATCATAACTTAACTCTAGGTAACAGAAACAGTTTAGAAATGTTTGGTTTATATTGTAGTTGTTAATTTAGTATTTTTAACCATTAGGTGGTTATAATGTCATTGAATAACCTTAATGTGAGTATTTAGAATCCATTATTAATCATGATGAAGTTCATTCACATGTGTTTACGCTTTTGTTGTTCACAGTTTCCATGTGTTACTATCTGTTTCATTTCAGAGTAATTTAGCATGTTCAATGTGATACTTTAAACATAATGAGAATGTTTGATGTGATCCTACACTTCATTCATATGTGTTTAGTGTCAAATTATTTGTCATGAAACCAAGCATTCAATGATATTAATCATAGTGAGTGAGTATCAGATCTGACTCTTTTACCAGCCAAAAGAATAAGTTAGATCAAATAATCAAAGACCACACGACCCCTCCTCTGTCTCCTCACACACACGCCGGAGCCACTCCCAGTGTGAAGAAGATAAAACCAGTGAAGTCGGGTTGCTCACTCTTAGCTCTTATGCTCCTCTTATTCCTTTTATGTTTTTTTTCTTCTGCTGACTCTCTTGTCCCCGGCTCTTATGCCCTTCTCTTCTGCCCACACCCTTCTGTGGTGCGTTTCTTTGTTTTCTCTTAAAACTTTTTCTTAGTCTTCTAAGTTTTACGCCACGTGTTGATTCACGTTGATTTTTCTTTAACATCGTCTTAGTTCAAGTTTTGAAACTTCAACTTTTTGTGCGCATAGCAATTCAAGATTAAGCCTTTGATTGATTTTTCTTTAATTTCGCGAAGCCATTTTTGAAAGTTTTCTCTGCTCTTTGAGCCTCGTTTTTCTGAGTTTTCTGCGTGATTCAAAGTCACCTCTGAACACAACCCAGCAGGCCCAGGTCATCCTCTGTGCCAGAGTTTTAAGTGAGACCAAAGAAGTACCCAAACGAGCATCCACAGGATCCACAGGCGCTGGCTTTGCTTCGGGCCCGAGTGCTGCAACTCCTGGCTCATCCTTCGGCTGACTTCAGTCGTCTTCTGAGCTGAACCGCTCGAACCGCCAGTAGCCCGGACCTTCGGAACCTGCTCCATCTTCTCCAAGGACCAGTCTCATTTAAGTATGCAAACCTCCAGAGCTCTAAAGAGGGCTGGTGCTGTCTCCTGCGTTCAACTCAGATATCCTCTTATTCTGGTAATCTTAGATTCCTCCAAATCCACATCCGAGTTTATCTCGACGCCAAAGTTAGTGTAGGTTAATATGTTAGCGCATATTCACTCACTATCATTAACTTTAGTGCTCCTAGCCTGACTCAGAATCTTTATTTATTCACCTATTATTATTTTATCCTCATTATCTTATCATCATTTATTGCATGTTTGTTGTACCATCATTTATCCTGTAATAAACAGATCATTATTTTTCTAAGTTCCTGTCTGTTAGTGTTCTTCCAGAAGTGGAGTCCCTGAAATGAGAATTTCGACTTAAGATATGAGACTGATTAATTAAAACTGACTTGATGTTTGATTTCTGAATCAAACTTTTGTTTTCTTTATTTTCCCACCATTAAGGGTGGGTGGTGCCCCTTTCAACGAGTGCATAAATGTCATAATTTGAGATTATTAATCTTCAGACATTTATTATAAATTCCAATCGCTACAGTATTATTTTAGTGCGGCCTTGTGAGGCTCATTTCAAATCGCTACATATATTTTGGTGCGACCGTGTGAGGCTCATTTTAAATCACTACATATATTTTGGTGCCCCGTGTGAGGCGTTTCAAACAAAACTTCTGGATACTAACAGACAACCTAAAACTTAGCCTTCCAAATTGATGAGAGAAACTTATTTCCAGGCTATTTTAGACTTGATCACAATCAATGCTATGCTTGCTGAAGTTGCTTGACTAAGTTCTGATGTTTTCCTGATCTATGCATAAAACCTTTATGCTCTGTGTTTCACACACTTTTGTACTACATGCCTGTAGTCTGTGTTTGAGCTGGACAGCGTGAAATTTTGTTCTGAGTAGCAGAGAAACTGCTTCTTCTGCTCTGTCTAGACTGTCCAATATTTAAGTGCACGATTGTTGCGTCGCCGTACGCTTGTATTTAAGGCCTTTGGCTGAACCCAGTGTTCGCGATGCTCCGAGCTGTGGTTTCATGCCCCTGAAGTCTCTGTAGTCTGCTACGAGGTTCTAGTAACTATATGGGATTCAGATTTCCTCCTTTCCCCTGACAGATTAGCTACCTGTCACAGGAAACCACTGTAACAGTGGGAGGTTGTTGTTTGATTGAATTCAGACAAAATTTGTGTTCACAAATCGCCGCATTTGTGATTTTTAAGTCTGCAGTTGAATCTGCTGTTGAGGGATTTGTCACTTTGATTCTTGTCTCTATAGTCTGCTATGAAGTTCTAGTAACTATATGGGATTCAGATTTCCTCCTTTCCCCTGACAGATTAACTACCTGTCACAGGAAACCACTGTAACAGTGGGAGGTTGTTGTTTGAATGAATTCAGACAAAATCCGTGGTCACGAATCGCCGCATTTGTGATTTTAAAGTCTGCAGTTGAATCTGCTGTTGAGGGATTTGTCACTTTGATTCTTGTTCCTGTAAATGATTTTATTGAACCAATCTGCCTGAGCAGATGGTGTAAAGTTCTATGTTTGAGGGTGCAGACACAGCTGCTGTGAAATGTTAACCCTTTGTTGTCAGTGGAGAGTCTGACCATTTGGCCTTAAGCAGATAAGGCCCTTCAAGGAGGCAGAGCCTAAAGGCCCCTTCCTGCATACTTCCCAACTTCACACAGCCACAAGAGGCTAGTTGGATGACTGTTTCCTCTTTTCTTCTTCTTCTCCACTTGTGTTGAGCTTGTGCAGTTACCCCAACTCCATACTGCCCCACATGGTTGCTTTTGGTATTGAGCTAACACTGCTATTATCTGTCTGCAGTATCAGCTAGCTGTACTGCCTCTCTGTAGTCAGTGTGTAACACTCTACAGACATAACTCAAGTGATTGACTTGGTTGATGAAGTTTGATGTGCTTATTCTAAATCATTGATCATTGATTTTTGATTTTTATCTTTGTTATAAGAGCCTACATAATGTATTGATAAAGTAACTCCTTGAATCAATCACCTGATCTGTTGTTACTTATCACACCATTGAGCAGTTTTACTGTTCCCTATAATACATGAATGTATTAACCCTCCTCATAAGATTAATTAATTAATGAACAAATTAATTAATATTTGAAATCTATTTTACCATTTCAGATGAATTGGGTAGTTGAATCTTTGGCTTTATTGCGATTTGTGAATTAACTTCAGAGTTAATTCCTTAAATTGACAATTTCATTGGTTTCAGATTCATCCAACTGCATCAGGCAGTTTATTTAAGCTTTGCTGATCTCTGCAACACGGAGACAATTTGAACCCTTTATTCAATGGTTCTGTATCTGATGTTAAATTTAATTTAACATTATTTCACCTTGTTTTATTTCAATTTTCATTGAAATGAAGTTAACTTTATGTCATTTTTCTCTCCATTAGATATCTACTCAGATAGGCTCTTCCTCTTTATCAAGCATTGATAAATTAAGTCGATTAACTCACTTAATTTGATATTGTACTTCTTCCTTTCAGTTTAAGTCAACTCAAACTCATCAACCAACCAGCTGCACCTCTTTACCAAAACCAAACATGCCTAACACAAAAGAGTCCAGCCAGGGAGACCCCCTGAGGGACATACCCACAGTGTTGGCAAACTTGACTAGTCAGCTGATACCTCAGTACATGACTAAGATTCAAAAGGCCAAACCCTCCAATCCGGAGGATGAAATGGCTGACTTACTGGAAACAGCCTTAACCACGACACTTCGTGACAAAGAGCTCACTAGATGCATGTCTGTCGTGATGTCTTCTCAGCTTGAGTATAAAGACTACTTGCTGGAATGCGCTTTAGCAAAGATAAAGGCGCAAAAAGACGAAAACAGCGCTCTGAAAAAGACGCTAGAAGAGACTAAGAAGTCTCTAAGTGTTTTAGGAAAACACAGTGTCAGATGTGAAGCGTCAAAGCTTCCCTCACTGATAAGTCATGAAGAAAATCTTGATCTCAAAGACAAGATTGAAAGACTTAATGAAACCCTTTACAAAAAGGAGAAAGAACTTGATGACACGAATAAGCAGCTTGCTAAGACCACAGAGGATCTGATACAGTCAGAATCCCTGCTAGAGCAAGCAACAGAAGATGTAAAAACTTTGAAAGCACTGGTCAAAGTGCGTGCTGAAGCTCTTGAAGCTAAGGAGAAGCAAACTTCTACCTTACAGCACCAGCTCCAGATAGCTCAGAGACAGTTAACTCTTTGTCAAGAACGGCAAGAAAAGACAGACAAAGAACTTGAAGATGCCCAAAGAGAGTTACAATGCTCCCTCCAGTCAGGTCGAGCCCAAAGAGAACGCATGGAGCAAACTTTTCTTGAAGAAATGATAGGTGATCAGCCTCCTGAGAGAGCGCCATCACTTCCTTCCAAACCAACTCTTAAGTATCTCTCTCAGCATCATGACAGGACCCTGCTTGACCCTGAGAGGTCATCCTTAAACCAAGAGTCCTACTCTCCCTCCCCATGATGGCTTCTTACCATTTCCCTCAGATAGGGATCTTGACAAAATTGCTCGCAACATAGCACGCTTTGAACCTGAGCACCAAGGTGCTACTGACACCTGCACCTACTTGAAAGACATTGACTTTTACCTGCGGAAATTTCCAGGTGCAACCACTGATGACAAAATCTACCTTATTAAGGCGACGTCAAGTCGAGAGGTTAGCAGTTTCCTTGAACGACAGCCTTATCATGTCAGAAATAATTATGACTTGCTCTGCCAAGCATTAATCGAAGAGTTTTCTGATCATTTGACCCAGACAGGCCTTTCTGCTGCTCTGTCTATTAAACAAGGGAGATCAGAATCTCCCCAACATTATTACAACCGCTTACGCGAAGCTTACTTTGGTTTCCGAAATGAACCAGAAATGGAGGAGGACTTGAACTTCAAAACGCTGTTCGTCCAGAACCTCCACCCTACCACCAGTCATCACCTTGGCATCTTAGCTTGTCCAAACACTTCGACTAGCCGACAGCTTCGTGAACTTGCTGTAAAAGGTTTTGCCAAACAACGACAAACTTTGGCTAAGAAAGCAGAGCCTGTTACTCTCTTGGCTATGGAGACAAAATCACTGCCCATGGAGCTGAACGAAGCTTCAGACTGTGTTTTTTCAGGCTCCGATAAGCCTCCAAATGAGTGGTTAACCAGGCCTCCAAAACCTTTTCGACCTCAACAAACTCACAAAGGTCAAAGTTACACACCAAGGCCCAGGTCTGACCCAGACCAATGCCAGGTAAACTTTGAGACCAACTGTTGTTATTCAGACTCCCGTCACGGTGGGTTTTATCCCAGACAAAGGAAAAACCATCAACACCGCCAAAGTGGGGTGAATGACTGGCAGAATCAGAGTAAATCACACTCTCAGAAACGACGATCTTATTATCCACCTCAATCGGTTTCATCCACTTTGAAGGTGAATAAACATGACTACTCAGCTAACCACTGAGATTAACACTGTGGAGTCATGAAGGTGTGAGTCCTGCGAAAGCAGAAGTCACCTAGCCAAAGCTAAATGACTCCAATAAGATATCCAAATGCTGTGGTGATACATTGATGACTGCAATACCAGTTGCTGCTTTCTTTGTTAGCATTTGTCTCTCCTCTGTCAATATGGTCAGCTTGTCAGCTGTCAAAGATCCCATGAACAGATTAAAACCTGAAATTTCTGTCCTTAAGACTCAGATTGACAAATTTCAGACTCAACAGCAGATAATTAGTCAAACCGATAAGAGCATCATCCCCAAGTTTAACAGACAAAGTTAAGAGAAACTCTGTGCAGTAAACTTTTGATGTTTGTGATTCAGGTTGACTATGCTCATACACAGATGGTTAATATGTCTATAGCAGACATTTCTTTTCCACCTAAGTCTTAACCATTTTTGAAACTGAAATGGAACTTTCAGACTTCTCCAGCAAGCATGAAAAACAGCTATAGCTTTAGATCCAGTTAGCATTCAGACTAAAGAGTGCTTTTCTAAATCTCATTAATACTAAAAATTAGGAGATTTTCTTTCACATTAGTCTACCAATAGTTAACTGAGAAAAGTCTAACAACTTCTGATAACTCAGAAGCCGAGTTATCGCTCTTTAGTTTCTGTAGACCAACAGCTTTTCAGACTGTTTCATGAACTTTTAAGAGTTAAATTTATCGACTATGAATCATAACTTAACTCTAGGTAACAGAAACAGTTTAGAAATGTTTGGTTTATATTGTAGTTGTTAATTTAGTATTTTTAACCATTAGGTGGTTATAATGTCATTGAATAACCTTAATGTGAGTATTTAGAATCCATTATTAATCATGATGAAGTTCATTCACATGTGTTTACGCTTTTGTTGTTCACAGTTTCCATGTGTTACTATCTGTTTCATTTCAGAGTAATTTAGCATGTTCAATGTGATACTTTAAACATAATGAGAATGTTTGATGTGATCCTACACTTCATTCATATGTGTTTAGTGTCAAATTATTTGTCATGAAACCAAGCATTCAATGATATTAATCATAGTGAGTGAGTATCAGATCTGACTCTTTTACCAGCCAAAAGAATAAGTTAGATCAAATAATCAAAGACCACACGACCCCTCCTCTGTCTCCTCACACACACGCCGGAGCCACTCCCAGTGTGAAGAAGATAAAACCAGTGAAGTCGGGTTGCTCACTCTTAGCTCTTATGCTCCTCTTATTCCTTTTATGTTTTTTTTCTTCTGCTGACTCTCTTGTCCCCGGCTCTTATGCCCTTCTCTTCTGCCCACACCCTTCTGTGGTGCGTTTCTTTGTTTTCTCTTAAAACTTTTTCTTAGTCTTCTAAGTTTTACGCCACGTGTTGATTCACGTTGATTTTTCTTTAACATCGTCTTAGTTCAAGTTTTGAAACTTCAACTTTTTGTGCGCATAGCAATTCAAGATTAAGCCTTTGATTGATTTTTCTTTAATTTCGCGAAGCCATTTTTGAAAGTTTTCTCTGCTCTTTGAGCCTCGTTTTTCTGAGTTTTCTGCGTGATTCAAAGTCACCTCTGAACACAACCCAGCAGGCCCAGGTCATCCTCTGTGCCAGAGTTTTAAGTGAGACCAAAGAAGTACCCAAACGAGCATCCACAGGATCCACAGGCGCTGGCTTTGCTTCGGGCCCGAGTGCTGCAACTCCTGGCTCATCCTTCGGCTGACTTCAGTCGTCTTCTGAGCTGAACCGCTCGAACCGCCAGTAGCCCGGACCTTCGGAACCTGCTCCATCTTCTCCAAGGACCAGTCTCACTTAAGTATGCAAACCTCCAGAGCTCTAAAGAGGGCTGGTGCTGTCTCCTGCGTTCAACTCAGATATCCTCTTATTCTGGTAATCTTAGATTCCTCCAAATCCACATCCGAGTTTATCTCGACGCCAAAGTTAGTGTAGGTTAATATGTTAGCGCATATTCACTCACTATCATTAACTTTAGTGCTCCTAGCCTGACTCAGAATCTTTATTTATTCACCTATTATTATTTTATCCTCATTATCTTATCATCATTTATTGCATGTTTGTTGTACCATCATTTATCCTGTAATAAACAGATCATTATTTTTCTAAGTTCCTGTCTGTTAGTGTTCTTCCAGAAGTGGAGTCCCTGAAATGAGAATTTCGACTTAAGATATGAGACTGATTAATTAAAACTGACTTGATGTTTGATTTCTGAATTAAACTTTTGTTTTCTTTATTTTCCCACCATTAAGGGTGGGTGGTGCCCCTTTCAACGAGTGCATAAATGTCATAATTTGAGATTATTAATCTTCAGACATTTATTATAAATTCCAATCGCTACAGTATTATTTTAGTGCGGCCTTGTGAGGCTCATTTCAAATCGCTACATATATTTTGGTGCGACCGTGTGAGGCTCATTTTAAATCACTACAATGAGGATTTGGAGGGCTGATTCGATTAAAACAACAAGTGACCTGAAGAAGAGGGGGACGTGATGCAGTTGGTTGATACCCCACAATTATCAGAGTTAAGGTCGTTTCACACCGGAGAATTAGCGAAGTGAATGATTGGCTTTTTTAAAAACCTAATAAAGTCAATGCAAACTTCCACACCACCTACGAACTTCCGCAAAGCAAAAAAGCGACTAATTTTTTTTGCCCCTGTGGCGAATTTTGCGAAACTTTCTTCTCGGAGTTTACAGGACCAGTCAAGGTTTGAAGCACGTCGTCCTCAAAACTCTCGCTGAGCCTTTTCAAGTCCTCCTGAAAATTTTCTGAACATTCGCAGGCGAATGTAAATCTCACCGCAGACATGTGGCGAGCCGTTACTCTGGATCAATCGGCTCTCTGTGGAGTCAGCTGATGGAGCGGTTCTTGAAATTGTCTGACGTATTGTTGGAATTTCTCGAGATACAATTTGAGCTCCTGGATGGTTGAGTGGAGCTCCCCCATCAGGTCAGTACCGTATGTTCATTGACACTTTGATTCTCCTTTTTATTATTTAATCGGTTACAACCATGACCAGGTCATCATCACTTGAGGATGAAGCTGCCATTGTTCCTCCTTCTTCTCTCTCCCAGTCTGTTCTCCCGTGGTGAATTTTTACACAAATACGCCAATTTTATTTGCTTTGCACCTGGAAATATTTCGCATTTTCGCATTACTTTTTCGCTTATTCGCCAGTGTGTAACGACCTTTACAGGAGTTTGAGTTTAGCTGGTGATTGCACAGGAAAGAGCGGCACATGGTGGACTTTGGGTAAAACTATGGGAACATCTAAGAAACCGAAAGAGACACCCCCAAAAAGCCTTCTACTTTTAGTTTTCATGCATCCTATATTCCAAACTTTACGGTAATTCCAAACATCTAACAAGCAGTTTTACAAAAAGGTTTTAGAGTCTGTATCTAATAGATGCTGAGACTTCAGACTGGATCCAGGTGGAGAATCTGCTAAGGTGGTCGGTCTGAGTTCTGAGTTCGAGGACAGACGTGTCTCTAAACTACGACTACTTTTCTATAAAATGTCAGAAAAGCCCTTTAAGTGTTTCCTCCCTCCAAGCCGAGCTCTCTGCTCTCAGTCATGATGTCCTTTCCACTCATTTTTCTTGGGTGATGAAGAAGATAACAACTCCAAACTTTTGTTCCCACTTCTGTTTCCCTTTTTAAAATACCCGACCTCAAACGGGCCGAGACTTTTCCTGGACCGACTCTGAAACTTTCTTACTGGAGTTAACAGAACCAGTCAAGCTGCTCAAAACTCTCGCTGAGCCTTTCAAAGTCCTCTCATGAGCCAGCTGGAGATGCTCCGGGATAAAACCAAAAGGAGAGAGATGAGGAGAGAGGTTGACAGCCAGCTCAGAGCCGAAGCCCGGACCCTGATTGATCAAACCGGTGCTGTGAGAGGAGCTGGTGAGCCATCAAAGAAAGCGCTCAAAGAACTGGAGGAAGTTTGTGTGCTGACAGGTGCAGACCCGGGAGTCTTCTCCTGCTTATTAAACAGGCTGGTCTGACTCTCACCTCTGGCTGCGTTTGGGTGTTTGAAACTTTCCATTATAGTGCTGAAGTGAGGCTGAAGAGGAACCCCTTTGAAACCCTGATCCAAGTCCAGGGATACGAGTCCAGAAACACCCCTGGATCTGTGAATGTCTCCGGTGTTCTTTAGAGTGAAGTCAGAGGGGTTACAGAGTTTCTCCAACAGAGCTGCTGTCCACCAAACCGCAGACCCAAACGTCCAGATCAGGAGACGAGAGCTGAGAGGAGAAAGTCTGTTTTGATCTGGACACTTTCTATCCTCCAGTTTAGAGTCTGATCGTGAAGTTTTCCTGACTGACAAAGTCTGATCTGGTACAAGCTGATTTAATAAGACATGATATGATACAAGCTAATGGGAAATGATACAGTACAAAAATAGACAATAAATTCTGAGTCAAAGACCTCAGACTAGGACTGGGTGATTATGTGATCGTGATAAATTTCCGTTCAATCATGGTGATCAGCTGTGAGCTTATTTACTCGATCAAACATAGAGGAAATGTGTGTCACAACAGCCAATCAGAGTCGAGCTTTTAGAAGTAAACCGAATGACAAAACGTGGAGCTGAGGGCAGAAATAGCTGTCAGCCATGACTTTGAGTTTTCCTCCAAAGATGTTATTGTTGAGAAGAAAAGTTATTCGTGTTGGTTCTGTGGCGTTGGTTTGAGTAACTCCAAAGTGACGTCAAGTAATTACGCCGATGTGTAAGGTATGTCGACAGTCAGTGCCCTAAAAGATCGGCAACACAACAGATCTGATTAATCATTTAAAGAAGTTCTTCCCCAGTGATTATGAGGAAAACATGAATATGTGGGCGGAGTCTGTACAGCCTGTCACTACTGACAGTACGGGTAGCATTAGCAGTTTAGCCACAACTAGCAGTGCAGCCACCAGACCAAAGCAATCAATCAATCATATCATCTACGTTTACATCGTCTAATTTTTACATTTTAAGCGTCTTCATTCTCTCTGAGGGGACATTTATTTATTTTGTGTCTTCTTACCTGCAGAAACTCTCAGGACTGTAAACTAGTTCACTGGATTATTTAGTATTTATCTACTTTTGTTGTTCTGTTGAGTTAAAATGTTTTTTTAATACATTTTTTAAGTTTATCTTATTTAATCTGCTGTCTTATTTACTTTGTATGTTAATAAAATGTTGAACTAATCTCTAGTTTCTTTAGATTTTAGTACAGACTGTTTTTGATAGTAAATACTCTAGTGAAGATGTATTTCTAATGTGTTTCCTCAGTTCTTTTATTTTGAATTTATCATTATTATTACTTTCTTAAAACTCTTTTTCAGCCACATAAATGGATTGGAAAGTGTGTAATAAGTTCTTTTTGTGTTCATTTCCTTTTCTTTTTATGTACAACACTTGAATCGTATGAAAAGGTCTTTACAGATAAAGTCTGATTGATTAGTGTATATATGAGAGTTATAAGAGAGACATAAATTCAACTTCTTCTGTTCTCAGTCAAACTGCGGACGTTTCAACACGAACCAGAACTACGTGAAGACATCTCCAAATATGTGACACTCAATAAAAAACCAGAACACGTTAAAAACAAGACAGAGTGAGATAAAATAGATTTAAAACAGCTGCTATCGATGCTCGGTCGATCAAAATATTTGAACCTCGTTGGAAATTGAGAATTAAAGAAAAAACAGAGAAAAACACTCGGGAACTGAGACCACAAGAACAGGAATTTAGCTCTCGTCGTTTCTCACCATGAAAGTGTTGAATCTGAACACAGTGTGCTGCCAAAGTGAGAAGAAAAGCAGGAGAGTCATCCAATATTAATCCAAACTGGGTTAAACTGGAGCCGTGTGACGCCAGAGGGAGAACGAGGGGATGACAGCGAGAGAAAGAAGAGGAGTGGATGACAACGAGACAAGAGAGTGATCGAGGGAGGAGGGGAGGAGGGGAGGGCAGAGGTACGAGAGCCAGAACCAAGAGTGTGCGTGTACGTGTGCGTGTCAAATTTGGCGTGGTGAGTTCAGGGGCAGTTCAGCTCTACCCCGGAGTGCCTGAGCGGCCGCGAATTTAAAACCAGAGAAGAAGAGATAAATGAGATCAGAGCGGCGTCCACGGAGACGCAGCGGGAACGAGCAAAAAAGAGAGAAAGAGAGAGAGAGAGAGAGAGAGAGGAATGACTAATGACCGGACGGTAAATACAGCTCTCATCTGCCAGCTCCTCCATTTATAAAACATTAGCCTGTCTCCACTGAACGTAACTTTTCATCTGTAATTATCTCCACGCTCGCTCCACATCTACAGGCCCTCATTTTGGAAGTGATTACAGTCCCTCTACTCCGCTGAGATCGACCATTTTCTCTTCGTGCGAGGAAGGAATAATCATGAGACTGACCGGAGACGGACACGTCAGACTGTGAGGTTGTGAATTCAGAGGGTGAAAGCATGAATCCGCCCGCACAGCAAACAAAGACGGTAAAAACAGGTATTATCGCTCATCTGCCGCCGCTTTTTCTCAGGCTCCACATCCAACAGGAGACTGATTACAGAGGAGAGAGGTGAAGTTTTCAGAGATTACAGAACAAACCTGAGATGAGTCTGCGGACACGGAAGCAATTTGTGAGGATGGGAGGAAACGAAGATGTAAAAACAGAGAGAAAATGGGGTTCAGGGGTCGATCTGAAGCGTTTACAGTTTTCTCAAAGTACCAACAGGTGGAACAGGAAGTTCAAGTTTGATTATGGAGCCGCATGAAAACACAGAGATGTACTTTAACTCAGATACTCTCCTATACTTCAGTTCGTTTGATTTTTTTCAGGGAAGACAATGACAAACCACAGTCTGCAGGGATGAATCGAATAATCGTGGCAGCCCTAATTACAACAGAAACATTTGGAGCATCATGATCCCAAAAACAGGACTAAGGAGATCCTGAACTGTCGAGGCCCCAAAACTGATCTCCATGTGGTGCTGGACGATTAATCGAATTTTAATCATGATTTCGATTTTGGCTTCTCATGATCATAAAAACATTATAATCGAAGAAAAACGATTAATACGCTGCATGGCATGGCGTGTATTTAAGTTCCTGTGCTGGAAAAACACCTTAACTGCACCCCTGTTATGTGACGTGTGTGGATCAATAATATGAGGAGTGAGCGATTGAAAACATGGCAGAGAGGCAGCGTTTGGTTGAGAAGAAAGACGAGACAACTTCAGTTATCTGGAAACATTTTGGCTTCAAGTTGCAGGACATAAAGTAAAAGTAAATTGGTTGTAAAGTTTGTCACGCCGTCGTTTCTGCTCCTCGAGGCAACACGACCAACTTCAGGGTTTCTCCTTTGTTAAGGTGAACATATCCTGAATCCCCAAAAAGAGAGGACACGACCACACTTTGGGGGCGGAGGTGCGGGTAGTTAATTTTAATAGTTTTTCAGGTCGGGTTCAGTGTTTTTTACACGCTCCTAACTCAGTAAGTCCACACGACACAAACTTGAAACTTCCATCCAAAACCGCAGACATTAAAAGGATTTTATAAACTTCCCCAGACAGGCTGAACAACCCCCAAAAAAGAGGACATGTCCGGGTAAACGAGGATGTTTGGTCACTAATTTATTTCTGGCTGTTCTTTGAAGTTTTATTTAAAGTGAAGTTTTGATAATTCAATAAATACTCAAGTTTTTAAATCATTAATAATCGTGTTTATTAATCATGATTTCAATATCAGTCAAAATAATCTGATTATTATTTTTGCCGTAATCGTCCAGCCCTGTCTCTTTGGTTCTCAAACCTTTGTAAAGGCTTCGTGTTGTGCAGCCTCTCACAGGTAAACAGGATCCTGTCTACAAGACGAGCAGATATATTTTTCCATAAAGATGAACTTTTTTTTGCAGATTTTTTATTAAATATGCAGCGACAATAATCTACAAATCATCATAATCGGTCGTTAAAATGTTCCTGCAGCATCTGACTCTTTAAAAATGGAGTCATTCTGGTTTCAATAAAGAATATTTAATCTTTAAACACGATCTTCTTCCCCTCAGAGCTTCTATAAATCAGAGTTTAATGCGAGGTTTCCTCACTCCTGATTGGACGGTTGTTGTCAGCTGGTTTCAGTCGAGTTTCTATATGAAGCTCCTTAAATCTAGTTTGTCCGTATGAAACGATCCTCAAATGCTTTAAAATGCAATTAATAACATTCATGTGTTCTGTGAAAATGTGCGTGTTAAAACACAGTTACGCTGATTAATGCTCTAATTAGAGGAATTAATGAGCATGTTAGCATAACGGCTTATGTTTAATAAATGACGGTGACGGTGTGGGGACATCAGTCTGCTGCAGAGTGTGAAAACAGCTGAAAGTCATTAAACTTCCATAAAAACGTCTCGTCTCTGTGTGACAAAGGGAATAATGACACCGACACACACATCAGCGCGGAGCCGCGCGGCGTGACCGAGAAAAGGCAAGGTAAGGAATTCCAAAAGGCCAAGAGGAAACGACAAACGCGGCGTGATGGAGGAACAAAGGACGCCGAGCGAGAGAGGAGGAGGAGAAATAAAGAAATCAGTCATGAGGAGCAAAACGCTGACCTTCAAGAGAAAACTATTGTGTGAGAAAATGTGTAACGCAGCACCTTCTGCCACCAGGAATCACCTGTGTTTACGCTTTACACAAACACCAACACGCATTCCACTGACGCTGCACAACTGTCACCACCGCCGCCGCTGCAGCAGCGTGCAGCGTTTACAGCTCAGGTTTCCACGCTGGAGAAGAATAAACTAAGAGGGACGGAGGAGGAACAGCTGGTCTCACTCATCGAAAACCCTCTCAGACAGAAAATCAGAAAGTTTGTCCGTGTCGGTGGAAAAAGAAAAATAGTTACGGAAGTTCGACGACATGAATCCAGAGGTCCCGGTTTTATAAATCACTGCTGCAGGATTTCTGAACATTTGATGGATCACAGGGTCGGAAATCATCCTCAGGCAGGTGATCTGTCATTTCAGACGTCAAACACACACTCCACACACACACACACACTCACTGCCCCGTGTGTTTAACCCCACTCTCCTGCACAAACACACACAGATGTGGGGTCACTCCGTCCACGATAAGCAAACACTCTCCACTGTTTGTGTTTTCATGAGAAGACTTGAAGCGTTTCCGTGTCACCCTGAGATAAACGAACGGAGGAAGGTATAAATGAAGGCCTGAGGTGTGTGTGTGTGAGTGTGTGTGCTTTTTTATGTCGGCGTTGTGAGTTTTTTGAGGACCTGAGCAGATTTCCTCCTCTGAAGATGAAAGCTGACAGCAGAAGAAGAAGACGAAGAGTTTGACCTGTGGGCTCGACGGAGGACAAACTGCTGCACAAGACAAACACTGATCCTCTTTTCTCGCCCTGAACGCGCTCGCCGCACAAAAACTGCACCTCTGGGAAAAGAAAGAAGAGAGTCAGGGGTTTTATTCATGAAGAGGAGGGGCTGCGAGCTGAGCTGCTGCAGTTCGGCTGAAAATGAGTCCCCTGATTTCAGCGTGAGTGTGTCAGATTCTCCTCTGCCAGCGACAACACGCCCTCACTTTGACAGAGTCTCTTTCACCCCAAAGCTCTCCAGTTGGCACCGCGTCATCGAAAACTGGCTGCTGAGGCTCAAACACACACACACACACACACACACACACACACACACACACACACACACACACACACACACACACTCTGTACCAGCGGTGCCAATCCCTACAACGTTCAACTCAAATACGGAGACAAAGGCTGAGTTTAGGACTGTGGTTTGGTTTATGGAGGGCGGATGAATGAGTGTGTGTTTGTGTGTGTGTGTGTGTGTGTGTGTGTGTGTGTGTGTGTGTGTGTGAGTGTGAGTGTGTGTGTGTGTGTGTGTGTCTAAGATCTGATCCCTTTAAATCCGCTGCTCTGTTTGACTTTTACAGCCCAATTTATCTCCTCCAACATTTCTTATTGTTGGTTTAAACCCTCTGCTCTGCTCTCTTCACATCAACGTCTTCAGAGTAAGCTGAAGGAACCCAGACCCAGACCCAGACCCAGACCCAGACCCAGATCCAGACCCAGACCCTTAAAACCTGAAAGATTGGAGTCACTTATCTGTGTGTCTGTGTCTTTGAGCTGTAGTCGAGTGATGAGAACATAAACTTTCTTTACGCTCAAACAATCAGATGATGTGTTTTATTATCATGATTTTATTAACATGATGATTCCTGCTGTGACACCTGCAGGTCTTATAATTGGACTGATATTGAAGGTTGATTCCAGTGTAGGTTTAAATAAAATGTATATTAAGTATGAATAATTTATCAATAAAATATGTTTCATCACTTGCATTAAATAACTGAAAAATCTACTTTAAACTTTAACGCTCTGAACTCAGAAAAACAACAAAAAAAGAAGAAATGAACATTAAGAAGAAAAAAAAACAGAGTTGATGTTTTCAGTTTATTAAAATAACTGTGAGAGAATAAAGAAGGAGCATGAATCTATTTCTAACTTCAGTTTCAGAGATTTAGGATCAGATTTCTTCAGGATAGTAGTCGATAGGGCAGCACGATATATCGTTTGAGCATCGTCATGGCGATGTACGTGTGCGTGAAAGTCACATTGCAGAGCCTGCGAATGAACTCATGTGACACTGCGTGTAGACTCTACATGTGCTGTGCAGCGATCCACCAATCATATTCGTTCTTTACTCAGTTGCCAATCAGACTACCCTACCAGCCGTCAATCAAAATCAGAGAGGAGGAAACCACGCCCCCACACATGGAGTCAGTTGCAGGCGCTGCTGGTGTTGAGCCGAGAAATACGTGTTGGCTGAGAATTACTTTGGGAACATTCCTCATCACTGTTTAGCCCAACAAATAAGAACTATCTGGGTTTTAAATCGTACATTTCCGTTCGACCACTCTATGATAAGCGGTGCACGTTTTGCAAGGTGGCACAACACCGGCAACAACAACAACAACGATTGCAAAATGAGCAACGAATAAGAGAAAACCACAGAAAAATAAAGTCAGTCATGTAAAATTATTTCCGTTCCAAGATGGATAATGTCGACTAAAACACGTGTTCTGTGTTCGTCTGTTTCCACGGTAACGTCCCAGCAGAACAATAAAAACTAAAAAAATCTCTGAGACAGACAGAAGACATTCTACTAACATTCACAAAAAGATGAAGATCAGAGCAGGTTAACTGTCCACAAGATTTCAGAAGAAAGTCAGATTCAGGTTGTTAGTTTTCTCCAACAATGGCAGCTTTAGAGGTTGATGTCTCTGTTTAGACCAAAATATAAGTTCAATAAATAACTGTGAAACTTCTGTCTCTGAGCTTTTCAGACAAGGAGGCCAATCTTCCCCTCTCTCCTCCTCCTCCTCCTCTCCCTGATCTCCTCTCTCCTCCTCTCTCTCCTCTTTTCCAGCTGATCAGTAAACGTTGGTCTTCAGCTTCATAATTAAGTTTCAGCTCAGACTGAGTAAACTCTGTCTGGTTGATGAATAGTTTGTTGAAGAGTCTTTTAATTGGACGACCATCGAAGGTTTCATTCTGTTGTCGTTTCAAACTGAATTAAAATTAAACACAAACATGAATAATAAAGAAACTAAAGATGTTTTCAGCGCCCCTCACATCTGCATTTCTTCTCTTTTATGAACACATTATGTGTGAACGTGTTGTAATAGCCCTTATAAAGTGCTCATTAATACAAACACTGCAGTAACCTGCTGCATTAATGTAATGTACCGACCCCCCCCCAACCCACCAACGCATGAGCGCCTGTGAGACAAAAACGAGCTGCTTAAATTATTTTTACTACGCCTCCGACGGCTGAAATGAAGCCGGTCAAATGACTTGTCCCCGAGTCTATCGAGAGACTTCAGAGGGCATTAAAATGCGGCAAAGAGGAGGAGGAGGTGGAGGAGGTCGTAAAAAGCCATGTGGTTTTATAGGTGGTCATAAACAGGCAGCAGGACGGAGGGGGGGACACGGGAGAGAGAGCAGATCTCCTCCGGTCAGAGCGATATCTCTCAGCCCTTCATTCTTTTTAAACATAAAACCTGGTCCCGAGTCAGTGAACACGGATCAGGGAGGAAGACGATTTACAGGCCGAGTCCGCGCTCATGACGGCGACGAGTACATCATCGAACTCAGCAGGAGGAGCGGGACGCTACCGTCCCTCACAGCGGCACGACGACGGTGTTCAGATTTACTCTAAAACAGCTTAGAAAGGACAGAGAAGGACGGTCTGGTTTATGGACAAGTAGAGCAGAATCAGAGAAGTCATCTCTGCTGAAAAACCTAACCACCAAAATCCACCGAATCGGGAACGGCTACAAAAAGGCTGTATCCTCCGATCGTAGCTGAGCGTAACATTCGTAACCACCAGTTAATTTCTCAGACTCCACCGTCTTCTTTCTGTTCCATAGCTGATCCCAAGAGTTCTATTTTTTCTGGATAAATTCAGCACAGATTAACCCGTGGTGGAAAGGAAGTCGGGCACAGACACAAAATAAAACATCCGGCTTCTTTTCAAAATAAAACACTCCGTGTTTCAGGAGGATCGTATTTCACACCATGCAAACGGGCGGAGACGAACAAGTGAAAGGTTTTTAGACGTCATTTCACCCCGATGACACCATGGATGAGGAGATGCTGATTCTAGAAGTCTAGAAGTAGATTTCCTCCTCTGGAAGGACACAATCTACTGCTTATATGTCTATGTGTCTGTCTTTAGAGAGACAACTCGTTATCCCGCGATTGAATCCACAGGTTGTTGTGAGTTCTCATGATTCCTGCTGTCCGTAGTCACGCCACAAAATTCACCTCACAAACAGATCCGGTAGGAATTGGCAGACCGACTAAATGTGGATCTGCTGCAAGAAGATGAACATGCTAAACTCAGAGTACAGTTTTCTTCATGCTTGTTCTTCTTGATGAAAGAGTTTCTCCGCTCTTTATCCAGTTGGTTTGTTTACATTCTCTGATCAGTGAAACTGCTGCTCCGCACAACAGAGAGTCGTCACTCGATGGCAGATTTAACACTGCCTGTTTCCCACCAAGATCGACGCCATAAACAAAGGTCCTTTTTGCAGCCTGCACAGATATAAAAACACTAAAATCATGAAGATAGAAAAACCTGAGTCTGTGATTATTTCAGGATCTTTGTCGTCGTTATAAACACTAAATTAAAAAACCCTCTGGTGTCTCCAGGAGGAAAAAAAATGCTTTAGGGGTCACTTTACTGAGTATAGTCGTCTGGTTTTGTGTGACATATCGCCATGGTTACCAGTTTCCACTGGAGCGAGGGGAGTTTATCTAAAAGCTCACAGCTGAATCTGATCGCTCCACCTTGATAAGGATGGAGTTCACTCCACGGCAGAGAGGACAGATTTGAGGAAGCATGCGAGCGCGGCGAACGTCGAGGAAGAAGTCAGAGCGGGTTGATCGAGCCGAACTCCTCTAAAGCCTGAACTGTCTCTCCTTTTTATGAAGTATACTCTGGGTTTACTACTTTACTACTGTTGCTCGACTTGAATCGGAGAAACGCGGCTCAGTTTCCGAGTTTTGCTTCGGTTAAAAACGCTAAAGGAGAAGCGTGTTGGTGTTTACCTCCCTGCACCTCGGCGTTCAGGCGGGTTTCACTTTGAGTTTTGTTTCCTGAGAAATAAAAATCGATGTGGTCTGTTCCTGTGTGTGTGTGTGTGCGTGTGTGTGTGTGTGTGTGTGTGTACTCTTTTTACTGCTGACGAGTAAATCCTGACCGGCTCAGGGGGGAGAAGCCTCCCGACTCCCGCGCAGTGATTCCAAGGCCAATTAGGCAGCCAGTAAAATAAAAGCTTTATTGACAACAGCTCTCCCTGACGGTGCGCCTCACCGAGCCTCCCACCGCTCCCTCTGCAGCGTGTGACCTGAACCCCTCACAGATGTATTCCCAGGACTGGATCTGCAGTTTAACACCGAGTGTGGACGGGTCAGCGGCGTGCAGCATCAAAGAATTAAAGCGCTGCATCCTGGCGGCCTCCCAGGAGCCTCTGCTGCTGTTTTATTCATGTCTGTTCGCCGTGTTTATTTGGATCAGCTTCTCCTTTCAGTGAGCGACTCAGCAGCTTCGCCCGATTCATCAGTTTAACACCGGCGCCGTGTGGACCTCCGTAATTGACTTTCAAAACAGGGGGGATAAATCTCACCTCCTCCACCAACAATAACACGCGAGAGATTAAAGACATTAGCATGCAGCAAACAGACGAGCGTTTAAAGACGTCGTTTACATATAAAAATAATATGAGATTAAAATAAAAATGAAGCTTTTAACTCTCCTGGTGGTGTTGATGTTTAGGGAGTTAAAAGAGCTGATGGACAGATTTTATCCTCCAGAGAAGACAGATATGAGGGATGAAATTATGATGGTTAATGTATAAGAAGGCTTTTATTTTGAAGGGACACCCTTGACTTTAAATGCTGCAGTCTGGTTTGAGTCCTCCTCAGTGATAAGACTGAATAGTTTTTGAAACTTGGACCACAAACTACAGGTCTGACATGCGTACACCGGGGTTTCTGCAGGTTTTAACAAGTCGAATTTTAGACTTTTTTAAGACTTTTTTTAAGACATTAATGAAAATGATTTAAGATCCATTTTACATCAATACTGGCAAAAAAGTACAAAAGACACGAAGGGAAATCGTCACATTTTAAACTAACTTCAAATTAATCTTTATTTGTAAGTAACATCAATCTATTTTTAGACCTTTCAAATTTGTGTTTAAGACATTTTATGAGGTTTTAAGAGAATTTTAGACATTTTAAGACTTTTTAAGACCCAGCAGAAACCCTGATTCTCCGTGATTTTAGTGGTTTCTGTAGATCTGTTTGTATGCTGATAATTTCACAGGGTCGACATGTGATCGCTGGTTTTTCTTTTTCGTGTTTTGATCGGACCGATCTCATCCACTCAGTGAGATTTCAGACCTCTGCAGAGCGTGTTTAGTCAGCGTGCATGAGGGTGTGTGTGAGTGTGCTCCTGTTAGTATGAGTGTGCGTGTGCATGTACATTTGTTGTGTATGTGTGTGTTCTCCTCTGTGCAGATGACATGTGTCTCCCATGTGGAAATGTTGTGAGTTGGCAGAACATCCTCTCTCTCTCTCTCTCTCTCTCTCTCTCTCTCTCTCTCTCTCTCTCTCTCTGTTTTTGATTTTTACTCTCTTCTTCGTTTCTTCACTCCTGAATCTGAACGAATCACTCGTCCTGTTTCAGACACTCTGACTTCTTCCTGTCGTGTTAAATTAAACTCCGGTTCAAACCTGTTTTAAGGTTTTCCGTCGCGGCTCTTTGTCTGCGGTTACGTGGGGCTGCATGCCAATTAGAGTATTGTAATGAGCGTCTTAATGAAGAGCTGCAACACCGACAGTCTGCAATTTATTCTGTCAGTGTACACGCGGCAACAGACACACATACACAATACATGCACAATAGATGTCGATATAAAGGTCAGAGAGGGAAGATAAACAAATGAAAGTGTCTGAGAGACGTTTGGATATCAGGATGGAATACAGAGACGGAATTGTTGCTGCGACAGAGACTGCAGTTAATAAAGACAAACATCCTGATTTAGTTTTGATGTTTTTTTTTTAATTCTAATTCACCGCAGCTCAGCCGGACAGCGCGCCACACATGAACCGGAGACATCAGGGCATGCAGGTCCTGGTCTCTGCAGAACCGCCTCTACAAACACGACCCCCCAGTCTGGTTTAGGTGAAGGAGGCTGAGTCTCTGTGTTAATATCGTCACATAATCCTGACATTAAACAGAAAAACAGAAGAGCACTAACTCTCCCGCTTATTCATGAGGAATCTTCCAGACAGTTTTCTGCTGTTTTCACAAACTGACTTCACACTGACTTCACACTGACTTCACACTCTGGGTCGGGAACTAAAAGTCTGATTTAGTATCCGGATGATTTTTGTCAGTCCTTTGAATTTAAACATGGATATAAATCAGACAGTGTAATATATGAAAAAGAGTTAATTGGCTAATTAACAGACATTCATATGAGGGGAACTCAAACTGAAGTTTTCTTTGTCTGACACCAAGACAGAAACAAATCAGCTCAAGTTAGGGCTGGGCGATAAACTGAAAATTTACCAATATGCACACCAAATGTACATGCACACTCACACACACATGAACTGACACAAATATACATGCACAAACACACACACATGTACGGATACAAATGTACATGCACACACACACTGTAAAGGACAGAAATACACACACACCAAATATACATGCACATGCGTACAGACAGTAACACACACATACGCCAAATGTTCATGCACACGCACACTCATACTGAGGAGAATAAGGTCAGGAAAACTGGGGCCTACAAATATCTGTGGCGAGCGTTCGCAGCGCTCAGTTTCAGTGTGACACGGCGGTGAACCAGACACAGAACAAAGATGTGGAGCGAGGAGCGAGGATCTGTTTCCTGTTTGAATATGAATGAAGTCGACGACAACTTCAAAAGGAAAAGTCATTTTAGAAAAACCCAAATTTACTCAGCGCCTCGAGGAGTCATCGTCCTCAGAGAGAGAGACGCAGCTCTGAGACACGAGGACACGAGTTAAAGCAGACGGAGACTGTTCGTCCGCTGAAGTCGTTGTTGTTGTTGATTATGAATAAATCGAAGCAGGTATCTCCTAAATTAAAACGTTTTGCGCCGTGATTCATAACCAGATCTTTGACCAGTCGCCTCAGGATGTCAGAATTCAAACACGTGTCTAAACTGAAAATATGAATCTGTTCGTTTGTCGAGCAGCTGCTGAGATTATCGACCCCCTGAACTCACCGCCGAGCAGCAAACTCCGATCTGATCACTAACACACACTTCCATGCTCGCCGTTTCACCGCTGTGTGTGTTTTTCTGCTCTGTGTTTGATCTCTCAGTCATTATGGAGTGCAGCCATGTTTCATCTCCACCCCCTCCGATCACATCGATCCGCCGCCTCGCCTCTCCCCGCTCCGGCACACCTCTGCAGACGGACGCTCAGACCGCCCGACGCTCAATTAAAAACCCTGATTGGTATCGACAGGCTGGGTTTGATGTGGATGTTTGTGCGTCAGGTGAAAAGGCGCTGCAGAGGGAGACGTCACGGGGTAATGTGGCGTGATTTGAATCCCATTAACGCGTTTCTTAAAGAGTGATAACACTATTAAACTTTATCATATTAAAGCTTTTCCCTCCTGCTGTCCATCTTCATCTCAAACCCCATTCAAATGTCATTTCATATGAATTTTAATGTTCTAATTATGGTCACATTTTCAAGCTCAATTTTGATTATTAATATTTAATGTCAGAATCATTATGAGTCTGTGTTCATTAGGTCGTATTTTTTACATAAAGAGTGAGATTCAAACAAAGTTTAGCAAGTTCCACTTTCAGAATAAAAGCATATGATTAGAAAAATAGATGTGCTTTTATTTTGAAATGGGCCTGTCTTTTGTGTCTGTAGGTTTTGTGGTCTACTTTCATGCAGCTCGCAGGAAAAACAGTCCTGTATCCTCTCGATTCTCACCTCCAGACTCAATGCTCTGATTTAAAATACTTACAGAGGAACTCAAATGAGACCAGATCTGCAGAACCGACTCCAGCTTTAATGCAAACACTTGTTGCATGCTAATAAAGCAGCAGATGATCTCGTTACTGCATTTAGGAGTTGGTGTTTTAGCTAAGGCTCAGAGAAGCAGCGTGAAACAACGACTGATCATGAAACGGACTTTAACTGAAGAGACAGACTTTTGGAAACTGACTGAGCGTGGTGTGAGGAAGCCTGCTGAGCAGCACGAGGGAAAACAGCACGATCCCAGCTGCTCTATTGTCTCTGCTCCGGTGATGACTGTCAGTGAAAGTGGATCTGAGTGATGACGTAACGTTACAATCTACTCTGCAGCCGCCTGATGCACCGCGGTACTCTGGGAAATCATGTAAGAGGAGTGAACATCAGTACGACTAAGGAAAGTTGAGTCACAGGTAGAACAGAAGACCTGCTGAAGATCTGGACCCCCCTCATAATGTGGTCTCAGGATCAGACTGTCTGTTTAAAGGTCTACCTTACTTCTATTGCAGTAAATCAGGATCTGAGAGGTTGATGTGAGGACACCGTCTCAGAGCAGATTATTAGCTGCAGAAATCTGTTCATGGAGATTAATTAAAGCTGAGACACCGCCTCTCTGCTGGAGGATTGAATCAGCTGATTACACGCCTGCAGAAACTTGAAACTGAAGCCTGTAAAACAGAACACTTCCAACGATAAAGTCTCTCGCCCACAGATTCTGTATTTATGTGCAGAATTTAATCACATAGATAAGAAGCACATCAGCTTGGTGAACGTCCATCATTTTAAGACCTTTGTCCTTTAAGAGAGAGCCTTAAGGGGTGTTCACTCCAAGCGCAAGCAAAATCTTTTATTCGCACGAATGAATTACATGTAAAGTTAATGCAAAGACGTGATTAGACGCTCGTAAAATGTAAACTAATAAAAAGACGTCAATCACTTGATCCTGCTGGTTGAATTGGCAGGTATCTCTGTTTAAATTAGCATAAACGGCTATCCACAGCTTTTTAAGCACTATGTTGACGCACGAATGGACAATATGATTCACGCGAATAGAGCGAATCATTCGCGCGAATGAATTACATGTGCAAAGTCGTGATTAGACGCTCTTTCTCCTCTAACACTGTGAATGAGGCGAATTGTGCAAATTATTCACACAAGGAATTCGCGAGAGTTGAAAATATTTTGACTTGGACAAATATTCGCAGCGCATTAACCGATCAGCGCAAAGATTCCTGGGTCACGCATGACAACGGACCTAAAGATGCTCGCTGTTATAGAAAATGGAGGACAAGTTTATCGTGAGTGAGGAGGTCTGATTATCTGGTAAACTGGAAAAAATAATGTTGTCTCTCACTTCATCTTGCTGGTTGAATTGGCACGGATCACTGTTGAAAGTAGCGTAATTAGCATTAGCATGAATGGAGCAAATAATTCACGTGAATGAAGAAAGTAAATACTATTCATTCAGGAATTTAGATACGTCCAAATTAAGCAATTAGATGATTTTATTTGCATTTGGTGTGAACACACGGTTAGACCTGATCCAATTTTTCGTACTTTCGTCCAGCAGGAGATTTCTCCGATGATCGGTTAGCTCCACGTGTTGAACTTCACCGTCCTCCTGCTCCGATCAAAGCCGGAGTGAAGCGATCATGTCTCGTGTTCTGGTTTACATTTAATTGCGTCTCTCATTTCCATAAAAGAGGAACAGAGTGTCTCGAGCTGCGGGGCTCATCAGCTGATAAAAGATGGAGAGCCTCCTTATCGCAGCGCAGCAGAGCGCTGCATGCGATTAGCCCGTTAGATTCAGCATGAACTCCTGATTACCTGAACATTTTTCCTTATATACCTGTAGGTAGATAGTGAGGAGGGAAGCATGAGGGATTCATTAGCTTACTGTCATAATTAATGTTGTATGAAACCGGCAAACAGCTCCCCTCGGGGGAAAGGTAACGTGTCAGGTTGGGGAAAAGAGGGAGAGTGTTCACAATCGCACAGTGTCAGATAGTGTTACTCATTGATTAGTGCTATGAGCCCTGTTCGAGCTATTATGGAGTATCACACGCTGTTTAATCAGCACACTGACGTGGAGGGGAGGAGGAGGAGAGACAGCTTCAGGGGAGATCTGCTGCTCCACTTCATCCAAACCACTTCTTTTCAACTGGAGCGATGAGTGAATTCCATCTTCTCAGGTCGGTTTTATTAGCTTCTACTGTTCCTTGTTTCCCAAAGGTATTCCTCTGCAGTAAACAGAGTCAGCTGAGACGGACTTTTAAACACGACCAAACCGCGCCGGCATTGTGTCCGTTTCTGCAGCTTCAGCACCGTCTCCAAACTAATTAATGTCAGGAAATACAGCGGCATGTGCTGCTGCTTCTGCTGACCTACAGCCTCTGTTCCTGTGGCGAGGCCGCGTGGTGAATAGATAGTAGGCGATTGTTCAAAAGGCTCGGATAAAACATGGCTGTGAATACGTCTGACCGTATCTCACCATACAAGAGTGACATACTCTCTTACACATGATCTATTATGTTAAATTCACGGCATTAGATCTTTTTATTCTGCGCACAGTTTCACTTCCCGAAAACTAAACGCACACTACAGATGTAAGCGCTCAAAGTAAAAACCCTGTTATAATATCAGCCAGTGTTTCCCCTGGGGTGAGAATTTACTTGTGGTGGTGGGCCGGGCGTAGCAGGGTGGTGCTGTGGTGTTAGATACCGTATTTTTCTGACTGTAAGGCGCACTGAAAATCCTTACATTTTCTAAAAAATTGACACCGCGCCATTTGATGCGGTGCGCCTTATCGCCCGAAAAATACGGTAATCTAGTCAAACTAAGGTTTATGATCTCCAGACTAGCTTATTTTGCTAACGCTTGAAATAGTTTTCAATTGGCTTCATGTCTTGAAATAAAAAAAGTCACAGTCAGTCACTGAGACAAAACCAGTGGTGCAATAACAGAAACTGTATGAGGAAGAAAACAGTAAATAATCAACATTAAGTTAGTGTAGCCGGAGCGCAACAGTTTGGGTGAACTTCTGTATATTCACCAGCGTGTCCCGCACAAAAAAAACACTCTACCTGATCTGAAAAACTCAAAAAATTAACAACACGCAACTCTGTGACTCCGCCCCCGCAAAGTCGTGTCCTCCACGATCGGCCTCTCTACTTCTCTGAGTCTGGCCAGACCCTGGGGGCGGGGTTTGGATTTGTGATGTCAGAAATCCCACTACATCTGAACCTGCTGTTTGGGTCTGTGAGAAGTTTACAGAGATTTGAATGAAGAAATACTCAGAAATGTAATTTTGCACTTATTTTTCTCATGATATGTCCTGTAGCAATAGAAAACTAAACATGTGGACAACAAGAAAAACAGGATTTTCATCGGAGTGGGACTTTAACCGACACAGTTTAATGCACTTCCTCCTCCTCAGCTCAGAGCCGTTTTTCCAGCCCCAGTTAAAAGCTGAGAGTCTGCGCTGCATTATATATGACTTCATCTGAATTGGCCGGTGATCCTGATCAATTCAGTTCCCAGAAGAGGATAAAACCCTCGGCGGTGTTATTCCAAACAGAGAGCTGGAACAGAGCGGGGCGTTCCCGAGTGTCAGCAGTGATGGAGGCTGCAGATCTGTGAGCTCCCCTCCACACGGGCCTCCCTGCTGCTGCTGCTGCTGCAGAGCTACACCACCACCACCAACACCACCTCTGCTGCTGCTACTACTGCTGCTGATTTGTGACTGCAGGAACGTGGCATGTCAGTGCGCCAGCCAATCAATTATTCAGGACAAACACAACCTTGTGTGGCTGATGGATGGTTGGACGGATTGATAGATGGATGAGCGGCCCGGCTAGCAAATACACTATAACTAAAAGTATCAGCGCGGCGAGGGAGCAGGGACATGCAGAGATGGAGAACAATATTTACCAAAGCCCAGAGTGGCATGGAGGTTATTTATGTACGCAGGCAGGACCAAACCCTGGTCCATAAACCAGATGGGCAGCCAGACAATTAAAGAGAGCAGAGAGGCAGCAGCAGCGAAGGAGGAGGAGGAGGAGGAAGGAGAGGAGAGAACATTGCTCTACGTCTGACCTATTTAGCAAATGAAGAGCCGTAAACAGAGCAGATCAGGACTCACTCTGCAGCAGACAGCCACGCTAAAACGGAGCTAACCACCCCAACGCTGTAAAAACGCTAATCAAAGCCTGCAGCCTTCAGAATAGACTTTAACGCTTCCACATTTTGGGCTGGAGCCCTCGTTACCGCCTGTTTTTGTTCAGTCCTAAATAAATCATCAAACATCCAGCTGCAATGAAAGAAAACACACCAAACAACTGGAGTAAAGGAGGCACTCTAACTGGAGTCGGTATCAGGAGAGCTGATAAATATTCAAACTGATGGAGTCTAAAAATAAAGCAGCCCACCGTCCAGACAGAGAACGCAGCTGCTGGATGACATGTGGCGCCACAACATGTCTGAATGTTTCTGCAACCTGCAGAGTCAGGACACGGGAGACGCTGTCATCGATCTGCAGAAGATTACGGAGTGGAGGGCTGCAGGGTTCAGATGCATCCTCAAGACAGAGACAGGGATGAGTTCGCTGTGTAAAACTGCAATAACAGCTCAAGAGTGAAAAAAATGGATAGGAAGGTCATCTAATTTCAAGAGTAGCTGATTGAGATACACTCCATGTGACTCTGCATGTGCTGTGCAGCGATCCACCAATCATATTCGTTCTTTACTCAGCTGCCAATCAGAGTACCCTACCAGCCGTCAATCAAAATCAGAGAGGAGGAAACCACGCCCCTGCAAATGGAGTGAGTTGCTGGTGCCGCCGAGAATTACTTTGGAAGCATTACTTATCACTGTTTCGCCCAACAAATAAGAATTATAAGGGTTTTAAAGTGTACATTTCGGTGGACCACTCGACTATAAGCGGTGGGCGTTTTGCGGGGCACATGCAATTCTCGGCACAACACCGGTAACAACAACAACGATTGCAAAATGAGCAACAAACGAGAGAAAACCACCGAAAATTAAGACTTTTTGGCAAAAAGAAAATGAAAGTCAGTTATCTGAAATTATTTCGGTTAAAAGAAGGATGATGTCGACCAAAACACGTGTTCTGTGTTCATCTGTTACCACATTAACCTCCCAGCAGCACAATAAAAACAAGCTAAAAATAACTGAGACAGACAGAAGCCGTTTTACTAACATTCACAACATCAAGACTTCAGCAGTGCAGCAAAACATAAAGTGGTATTCAGGTCATCTGGTGAAAATTCCTCTATTCTTTAATATTGCAGGGTTGAAAAAAGTTGTAATGTTAGTTTTTTCCAGTATCCTGCAGCCTTACTTAAAATGCTCAAACTAGACGCCCCCCTCTCTGGTCTCTCCAGCCCACATACTTCACATTTCCAGCTCTGGTCTGTTTAACTTTTACGTCGTCTCTCTGTCCTTCAGCTCATTCAGAGCGCTCCACACATCCTTCACATCACTCTCAGATACAGTCACACTCCAAAGATCCTCATTCACACTCTCGCACTAACACTCCAACAGCTCAGAATTCAAAAACAATCAGGTTATCAGAATTAGGCCTGGACGATATAGAAAAAAAGCATATCGATAAAAAATAAATCATATTGATCGATATCGATAATTATTGATATAATTATTATAATTATTTAACATATGTTTTAATTGCAGCCCTGGATGTTATATGCTATTGCTTAATGACCTACTTTTAATAAAGAACACAGAAGCACTGAATTCAAATTCAAACCTTTATTCAACCACCTTTTTTATTTTACCACAACTGAAAGTTTTTTAAAAAAGAACTAAAAAAAAAAAGAAATCAACTTAAGGGGCCTGAGTGACGTCAGTAAATACTGACAAACATAAAGACTAAAGTGACCAGAAAATCTGATAAATAAATATTTAAATAGTCTTTTGATGAAAATAAACAAAACAAACAAATATATAAATAAACAGAATAGCTTTAGGTGGGAATAACATACTACCAGTTTTAACTGTGTGAGAAACTGCCCACAGCCTGGTGTCTGAACACTGAAATATTTCTCCCGGGGTCGGGAGATTTATTTTAATTATCATGTGATTGACTTGATACGCAAACTGAGCACGAGAAGCAGGACTTATCCACGCCGGTGTTGTGTCGTAGAATGCACCCCTGCCGAATGCACCCCCTGCTAGTAGCCATGATCCAAATACTCGCGTCTCTGTAAAATATGAGCTCATTTTCTTCCACTTTAAGAAGCTAATGAGTGGACGGGATGCAGGGGTGCATTCTTCTCACCTTTTCAACCCCTGACCCATTTTCATGCCTGAAGCGCTGTGTTTGAGAAATACTTGCGGCCGGGCACTTCATATCGCGGGTCGAGAGTGGCTAGAAGCTGGTCGAAGCCAGGCTTTTCAACGGTAGTTATTGGCAGTATGTCCCTCGCTATGAAGCATGTTACTGCATGGGTGATGTCCTTATGCCGCTCGGACGCTTTGTCGTATTTTGGCAAGAAACAAAGTCCAGTTTGGTCTGCTTCACTTGCTTTGTGCTGGTGCTGGCAGCGGTTCCAGAGGATTCCTCCTCCGACGACGTGGAGCCGCGGCGCGGCCGACACAGCTCGTACTCCTGCGGGTGCGACCGGTTTAGATGGTAAAACAAGTTGGTTGTGTTACCAGACTTGGTTTTTACTAATTCTCTGCAAATTTTGCAAACGACCGCTGTTCGCTTTTTGTCAGACTTCTAAAAACCAAAACATTGCCATGCTGGTGAACTACTGACAATGTCCTCCGCTTCTCCTTGCTGTATCATTTTTTCTAATACACGTGCTGTCTGTTGTGGTTTGATAGGGGCTGGGCTTGGTGCCGTAGCGTACCTGGGTCTGCGTTTGTGATTGGTTGGGAGGAAGTAATGACTGTAGCAAAAGCTACATGATAGGCTATGATGAAAAAGAAAGGGAAACTGTGTTTTTCTATCGAACTTTTTATCGACCCGTTTTTTTTCTATCGCAGCACACGTCTATCGATCGATATATATTGTTATCGAATTATCGTCCAGCACTAATCAGAATCTCACCCAGCAGAGTAAACCCCTCGGTGAACATCACGCTTCATTTAAGGAGCAGCATCCGCCTCCACATATGAAGGTAAGAGAACTGAAATATGAAATATGAAGAAGTGAATCCTTGACAGAGTATTCATTAAGGCCACTTTAGTCCTTTCAGTCAAACAAAACTACAACAGATTAGAAACTGCAAACAGAGACGCTCTCATATGCAAAGCTTCATTATCAATCACTGCATGAACCTTCCTTTAGGAATCGAACTCATCCACTTTGGCCTGCTGGGATTCATGCAGGGCTGCTGTCCGACCAGAGCTGGAGGATCAGAGAAGATCAGCTCTGCAGCAGCAGAACATCTGCAGGTTATCAGGACCAGCAGGGACTAAGGGACTGTGTCAAAAGTGCTGTACATTTGCAGAAAAGTGCATCTAATCAAGAGGATTCCCACATCCAAACTACAGAATCTCTCTTCCTTCAACCCGCTCTACTTTCACGCAGGAGCAGATATCTTCAAACCTGAGCAAAATCAAACCAAACATGTTCTGCAGGAGAAAGTCGTGGTTCCCGCTGAACCAACCTGACTGAATTATAAAAGATCGATGTCCACAAACTGTGAGCGTGGTCAGAAACAGCAGCCCGGCCGACCAGCACCTGGAGCGCACTAGCAGGACGCAGTTATGCAAGATCTGCAAATGTTAAATATATGACTCCAGGGGGGTTTCCTCGCAGATAAATACACGGGTAAGAGGTGTGGAATTGGTTTGATTAGTGGAACGTGTCAAAATTAATGAAAGAGAAAATGATCTCAAGTCACAGCATGTATGTCACCCATTAACCAAAAAGGCCCCAGGACAGGGATAAAGGGGGTGGGGGGACCAACTTTAGCCTTTCAAGGACCGTCCTGATGCATGAAGGCCTTCAGTGTTTAGAAGTATGAATAAAAGTACGTTTATCCCTCTGAACCTGGACTTTGGAGACACTTACAAATACAGTAGGCTGACTGAAATCACAGTTCATCACTTACATGTGTTCACCTCAACTAGAGTGAGAATTTATGGAGCAAAAATAAATGTGACAGTAGATTCAGAACCATCAAAGTCAACCAAAAAACAAAAACAGAAATTTGAACCCAACAGAACTTTGCTCAAAAAACACATAAATCCACAGTGACCAAGTCTTTTCTCACCTGAAAATCATTCTCTCAAGTCTTGGCTATTAGGAGAAGAAATATTGGGATTGGAACAAACACACAACAGAAACTATTGACATATTTACACTCATTCTTCCAGGCGTTTTTTACTATTTACAGTTGTTTCTGCCACTCCTGGGATGAGACAGAGGACCACATCATACTGCTCACAATCTCCTCTTTACTTGTTTCCAAACATTGAGGACCATTATTTCTGATTTTACAGACAAGCAGGGAACTTTCTTGTCTCTTATTGGACACTACCATCAAGGGAACGGTAGAAGAAGAATATGAGACCATGTGATTGGTCGAAAGTTTGACAGAAAAAGACGTCATCAAAACAGCTCGTCAAACCTGGAAGACATTAGCGGCATTTAGCCGCCATATAGCGATCTTCTTTTATCACATTTTCACCGGTATATCACTGCAGATTCACAAACGTCTTTGATCAAACACCAATTTTTGTGGCTGGATTGTAAACCTTGTGGCAGGTGTAGAAATTAGGGATGCACGATATTTATCGGACCGATAGAATATCGGCCGATTTGGGGGAAAATTACGTCATTTTTTATCGGTCCGATAGGTGCATTTTTCCGATAGAAAGATCCGATATAGTAATGAAATTACGAGTAACGTTTGCAGGCAGAGTAGCTGCCCGTCGCGCCTTACTCGCAGGTCCCAAGCCTGACCCCGTCACTACCTGACAGATAATAAAATGTCTTCACCAGCATGGTCGTTTCTCTCAGTGGCAGAAGATGACAACAGCTGCTATATGCAAAACCTGTTCATCGAGGATTCCGAGAGGAGGAAAGAAGACGTCAAGTATTAACACAGCTAAGCTAAGACAACAACACTGCATCCTGCATCCTGCACAAACTGCAGATTATATGAAGATTATTATAAATGTAAAACTATGAATTTATCGGTTATCGGTATCGGCCATGAGAAGAAGAAAATTATCGGTTATCGGTATCGGTTGAAATTTTTCATATCGTGCATCACTAGTAGAAATGTCTGGAAACCCTCGATAGATCGACAAAAGGGTAAACTTTTGAACACTTTTCATCCCGTAGAGATACACGGTATAGTTCCTGAGAAACTGTAAACTATATCAATGCTGTCACGTAGGATCGTTGGCGATCTAGCGAAGTTTTAAGTGTTAAACTACAACTATAACTCAGCAGAGGAAGTGTGAGACGCAAAGACCAACATCATCCAGGACCAGCTGCTGAAACAACAGAATCAAAACCAATCCAGCCGAGTCAAACCCACAGTCAACCCTGAGAAAAAACGGCCTTTTGTCCAGTCATCCTATAAACCAATCACTGAAGTTTGTCCCACTGCTGCTGAAATCAAAGTCCTCACTGAAGTCTGATGAAGCTAACTGAGGTGTATTTGGTAGAGCTGGTTCAGGTACAGCGATAAAGAGGACTCAAAGTGTCCCTCTTGTTCATGAACCACTTTAAAGTTGGGGGTCCTCGTGTCTGTTTGTGGGTTTTGACAAGATAATAAAAGTCTGTGACAGAAAAAGGCTGATCGAGCTGCACAAAAGGCCTTTCAGGACAAAATCCAAAGACAGCCAAAGACCACCATCGTGATGCAACACTTTTCATTCTGAGCTGAGAACTTTCAGACCCGGACACAAAGTTCATGTTGAACTTGGACTGAGCGCCGCACAGAAAAATATCTCAGACATTTGGAGACACAGATTGGAGTCCAGAATCAGAGTTTGCAGCCAACCCTCCTTAAAGGTCACGGTCTTTAACGGTTCATGTAGGGTCTATGTGGTCTAGGTTTATGTAGACAAAGACATTGACTCTTACCTGAGGCAGCAGCTGCTCCAGGAGGCTGAGGCCCCACAGTGGTCTGCGTCCCCCCTGGGGTCGGTGGTACAGGCCTGGGCCAGGATTTGGCTGCAGGTGGGCTGACTCTCACCACCCCGACGTACTCCACAAAGGTCCCTGGAAAGTCCCCGGTCTCCTTGGTCCTCTCGTTGATGCCGTGCAGCCAGCCTTTGGGGCTCCGCTCGTCCCCGTCCTGGTAGTCCAGCCCCGGCCCGGCGATCAGCGAGGCCTTGGAGACGGTGAGCAGATCGCCTGGCTGGAGGTTGATGTCATCGCCGCGCTCTCGTTTGTACTCGAAGAGCGCTCTGTACTGGAAGCTGTCAGACGCCATGGCGACGGAAGTTCATAGGTTGGTTCAGAAGCCAAAGATGGTGGATTCTGCCTGAGCTGAGAAACTCTGAACGTTAGAAAATTCCTGAGGAGAAACTGGAACTCAACCCTGACCTGGGAAAACCTGTGTTAGCGCCTGAGATGTGCTGTGTGGTGACACAGTGATGAAGATCTGATCCCTGAGGTGAAACTTGACACCTTTTCAGTCCTTTATCCTCGTGGAGAGCAGGTCCAACCTTCTGGATCCAAAAGTCTGAGTCCTCTGAGTGTAAAATTACTAATCTGAACAGTCGGCTGGTCTTGGATACGGTTTCTAAAAGATCTACTGCATAAATCCGGTCCCAGCTCTCTGGTTTGAGGCCTGCAGCTTTACTAGGTTTGCGGTGGAGAGCCGGGCGAACCGTCCACCTCACGGCGCCCGTGTTAGGAGACGAAAAAGAAGAGGAGGTGGAGAGGAAGGGGGGCTGGAAGCGGGATGGTGGCACAGTTTTCGAGGACGGGGCGACCTCCAGACGATGCCCCAAAGCTTCTGCGGGTCCCGGTGTTAATGAGAAAGTGTGGAAGCCAAAAACTGGGTGCACTATTAAGTCAGACACACACACACACTCACTCACACACTGAGACACACACACACACCTGAGGAAATCCACTGCAGTGCAGAATTTGGCTTCTTCTTATTGGGAGCGTCCCTGTGTGCACTCTGCTGTCTGAGATCCTCCTGATGCAGACAGAGAGACCTGCAAACTTCAAAATGAAGTTACAGGGTTAGAAACACACACTTTACACACACTTCACTCTGATTTTAACATCAAATCAAACATTTAATCAAGTCACTCCTAAAACTACCATGACAGAGAATCAGTGGAAGTCAATATAATGATATTTAACACAGTAAATCCATCATTATTCCACTGCAGATATACAGACTATCAGTTACAACAAGCGTGACTAGGCGAATATCAACTTCAGACAGCGTGCCCGACTCAACTCGCCCAGTCTGCGCCAGTCTGCCCTCCTGTCTGCCTGCAAAACACGCCGCAAACTCACCGCTAAGACCGTCCGGATGAGCCCTGATCCTCCACGGACGTCTCTTCGCACGAACTGCCCGCTTCCACACGACCTGAACCCCGCAGAGCGAGTCCAGACATCCGTAAAACCCCGTCAGGATAGAGTCGGATGGCGTGGCTGGTCCCGCAGACAGGCAGCCTGCTCGGTGCTGTAGTGAGCGGTAGTGCTGATGTCAGTAGACCCCTCCTCCCCCACCTCCTCCTCCTCCTCCTCTTCCTCCTCCTGCCGTCTGCAAATTATGCCAGCCAGCGGAGGAGACGGGACGGGTCGGTGTGGCGCACCGTCGCTGCAGCAAACACCGCGTGACCCGGTTATAATGCTCTCACTTTCTCCCGCATCTGTTCACGCACTGAGTTATTTTGTCTGCGAGTGTGAGATGTTCTCAGAGAGGAGATGAATTATGTAACAACTCTGTGACCTGGAAGAAAAGTCGCTGCATGAATCCATGAACACAAGAGAGACGGAAATAAAGAGATAAGATAGAGAATAAAAAGGCAGCAGTGATACTCAGGAGGTGGAGGAGAAGCGCAGCAGTCTTGGTTGGTGTCCACGGTGCGCACATGACGCAGCAGCAGACAGCGGCAGACTGCTGCGTCATCAGGTGCGCACATCTCCAGTTTGGAGCCGCAGAGCACATCCAGGTACAGAGTGTTCAGAGAGGAGAGAGGGCAGACAGCCTCCAGATAAGTCTGGGTTCAATGCTGAAAACATAAAGAGATGTGAGATTAAAAAAAATGATTTTTTTTAAACATGGAGCTGAAAATGTGTTTCAAGTGTTTCTGATCTGGACTTGATTCTTTCAGTCTGTTCCTGTAGGAGCTGAAAATGAGCTCAACTGTTTTCCTGTTCCAGTTAAATGAAGAAGATAAAAGAGTTTAGGTAGAAGAAAGACTTTTTATTTTTCATGATGGGGTTTGAGCAGAAGTTCCTCCCTCTAAAACTGGTCCTTCTTCTAAACTTTGACAGATGACCTCTCTATCAAAACAGAGCTGTACCTTTAATTTTTCATGGATAAAACTTGAAACTATCCAGATTTAAGGCACAATACTTGGTTCAGTTTGACACACATTAGGATGTCTGTCTACTGAGTGAAAATCTGGGTTTTATTTGTAGAAGCAAATTGTTGTTGCAGCTGTTGTCATCGCTGAATTTTCTCGGAAATACAAGTTTAAATGTACAAACTTTAAACATTGTAATACTACTACTAATAATAATACTTCTGCCCATTTATGATCGCCCTCAAGTCTAAACTTAAGGACACTTATCCGTATCCTTAAACTTGTGATGCCATCTTTTATCTCTTTTATCTTATTTCGGCTTTACCGTCTTTTTAGCTTTTGTTAAACTCTTTTCTTAATTAACCTTTTAGGCCTTTTATTGTTTATCTCTTGCTCATTTCTGTTGCTCTTTTTTATCATTACTTTTATTATTAGTATTACCGGTTATCATTTTATTATCATTATTGATATTACCTTTTATATTTACTATCCTGTTTCCGCTTTCGACCCCCGTCTTAATTGCATTTTCTTTTATTTACCCATTTTATATTTTTATTTTGGTCCTCATGGTCTCATTTTAAGTTGCATGGTATCTTGAGGGATAATGAACTGATTTACAGTGAGGATTATTCTCATGAAATCAAGATTTTAACTTTGCTCGGCACTAATATCTCAACTCTGATACTAAGTTTTTTGCTGACTTTGTTAAACTGACTCTGACGTTGGAGATTTTCAGCTGATAAATGTGGGAAAAAGCTGACTCGGTGGTTTCCTTCAGGCTGCTCTGGAGTCCTCTCCCGGTCCAGGACTCAGAGATTTTATAGTTCTGGGTCTACAGGTTAGTAGGATCAGCTCGAGTCAACGATGTTAGATTTCAGAAGAAGTTGGGTTTTCTTTGATTTGAATAAATATCCTGATCTGAAAGTTTCATTAATAAATAAGTCTGTAATAGATCCTCGATCCCTGGTCCCATTTTAAACTAAAACATGTTAAAATTTATGACATTTATGAACAGATGTTTTTAAAGTTAGATTTTTTTTGACAGAACAAACTGTGAATCCAGAAGCACACTGAAGACATGATTGGTTAGCAGGTCTGTGTTCGGATTAATGTAACATGAGCAGGTGAGAATCACTTAAAGATGAAGAGGTCTGCTTCTCAACTGACATTAAACAACGTTACCATCATTTAAGACAGACTTAGGCCCCCAGGTGAGACTGCATAAACCAAGACTGACATGAAAATAACCCTGTATTAAAGCAGACTGTAGGCTGCAGAGTGAGAATGTCTCTCTGTGGAGGAAGAGAGTGACACCATCGAAGGCTACACATTTCAACCTGTCAATAATAATTAAAATTTAACATCAGATTTATGAGGCAAATGTCACATGTTTTAAACTTCAGCCAATCGGAGGTGCATTCATAAACTCTGCTGCTGCACCTGGATTGCAGGACAGGAAGTCTTCTCTGCTGTTTAGTCTCACAGATTAAGATACTAGCAGACACGTACAGAGCTCGACAGTTCGACCGTTTCACTCACATTTGCGACTAAAAATAGATGTGTGAGAATTATAAAATGTATTTAGGGTCAGATAAAAAAAAATCAGCCGAGGTGATAAATGTTTTTTCCTGTAAATACGGCGGTGAAGTTAGTTTCAGGTTGGATATATTTTCCTGTAAATACGGCGGTGAAGTTAGTTTTAGGTTGGATATCTGACGGACATTCTCTGAGGATCTACCGGTGTCTTCTCTCTCTCCATAACCAGGAATAACAACAGCAGCACGGTTAAATCTACTTGACACCCTCACTGTTAACGTCGGTGTTGAATAAGGGACCGTCAATAAATTACCGGTTGATGTTCTCAGAAAAGGCTGTTTTCCTTCAATAGCTTCAATGTCATGTGACCAAAAGACCTAAAATTGATTTCAAATAATAGTACTTTTGTTAACCAATAAGTCACACATTATTTGATCAATTTTCATTGTGCCCCTAAAGTTCTTTGTGTGCTCCTTACTTTTTCAACGTAAGAGAACATGTACTCCTTGTGAAGGAAGTTACTGTCAAGCCACATATAATCCTGCCACAGTGTCAACAGGCAAAGCTGGCCTCCTTCACTCAGATTAAATTGGTATGATGTGTAGGATGAGGTCGTCTCTGGTGTCACTCTTGCTGTTGAGAATCAATCATCGTTATGGGTTTGACCAATCAGAATCAACTCATGAACTCAACCGATTTAGATTTAGTGTCCAAACTCTGAAGTGCTGCAGTGACATTATCATCCTCTCCTCCTCCTCCTCCTCTTCCTCTCTCTGCATACATCTCTTTATCTCCTCAGTTCTGTGACATTCGGTGCGTCACGCTGCCTCGTATGCAAATGTAAAGTGACAGGAATCAATAAGGCACTTGCTGAGCTATAGAGAAGATATAATCAGGATAATACAGGCGTTTAGTCATGCTTGTGTCTCAGCGTCAGACTGAGATGATCGCCGTCTTTGTGTCTCTCGAGCGTCTCACGTCTCCCTCATTGTCTTATCTCCTGTTGCCACGGGCCAATCGGAGGAGACGAGAGGGAAGTGTGACTCCCCAGAGGAGATGGCGGCTTGTTGTCTCAGATTAAACGTGTCAGGATATACAGGCGTCATGTACCTCTATCACAGCAAGAGCCTGAAATTACTCACACATGCAAATAGTGTGTGTGTGTCTGAGTGTGTGTGCACGGCGACGGTGTTCCCATGGAAGCGTGAGAGAGTGTTTGCTGTAGGCTGTCAGGACAGAGTACACAGTACGGCAGACTGATCACTGTTTGCCCTCACTCATGGATGACTGCTGATTTCATACGAACACAGCTGCACCGAATTTTGACATTTTCAAATATAAATAAGAAGCTTGAGGAGAGAAGATGGCATTAAAATTAGACCTAAGAATTATATTTACTCTGGGGAGTTTGTCTGAACATGGAGCTCGTTTGGAGTGCGAACAGTACCGACCAATCAGCAGCAAGCAGGACACAATCCCCCGCCTAGCCGTGATCATCTGACCAGGGTTAATTCATCTCTACATAAAGATATCTGCACAGAAATGACCCTGTTAGACCAGACATGTGCAGAATAACCACATTAGGAGACTCACCTGCTGGTCATTTCCCGCTGACTTAAGTACATTTGGTCAATCATTGTCCTTTAAGTGTAAAAGAAGGGGCGGGTTCGAGGAGAGGGTTAGCCTTGTTAGCTGCAGGAGTCCGTCTGTGTGGGGTTAGCACGCTCTTCCTCTGCATGTATGGGGTTCTCCTCAGGTGTCCTGACATGCCTGTCAGAGTCAGCGATAAGGATAACGGACAGGTTTGAAAGATCACACGTTAGCAGGTCTTTAGAGCTCACTGGGATCTCCAGTTCTGAGGTATTTTTAAATATGTGTCACTGTCTTATGGAGGTCTGTCCAATCACCTAAAGAGGCAACTCCACAGGCCGCATTTGCAAACGGCCCCATAAAGAAGGAGCTGAGTCCAGTCCAGGGATCTCCTGTTAATGGGACAGCATGTTCACTCTTCAGGAGTTCCTGTTCAGTCGCCTGTTTCCCCGTCATCGTGTTTGTGCAGAATTATCGTCCCCTGGGACTACAAGGCATGACTACTGTAGTTACAGGATGAGGATGTTCCCTTTGTTAGACTGCAATCTGAATATGCTCAGGTAAAATACTGTAGATTTCATTTATTACAGTAAAATACTGCAAATTCTGAGTACTATAAATCACTGTTTCCTTTTTACAGTAAATTACTGGTGAAACTGCTGCCAGTTACAATACTGTTAATCCTAATTATTACAGTAAAATACTGCAAATGTTGACTACAATAACTTACTGTATTTCAATTTTACAGTAACACACTGGTGAAACTGTTGACGGTAGAATACTGTAAATCTTAAATATTACAGTAAAATGCTGCAATGTTGATTACAGTTACTTACAGTATTTCCTTTTTACAGTAAGGATGTTGGGAAAATGACAGTAAATTACTGTCAGCACTTTTGCCAGTAATTTACTGTCATTTAACAATATCTACAGTCAGTCAGATACTGTTAACTTTAATCATTACAGTAAAATACTGCAAATGTTGACAACAAAAACTATGATTTTACAGTAACACACTGGTGAAACTGTTGCCAGTGAAATGAAGTGAATATCTTCATCTTAAAATAATTAAGATTAATCTCTATTATTACAGTAAAATACTGCAAATTCTGAGTACAAAAAAGACTGTTTCCCTTTTTACAGTAAATTACTGTTGAAACTGCTGCCAGTAAGAAACTGTTTATTTTGATTATTAAAGGAAAATACTGCAGATGTGGACCACAATAACTTACTGTATTTCAGTTTTACAGTAACATACTTTCAAAACTGTTGCCAGTAAAATACTGTAAATCTTAATTATTACAGTAAAATACTGCAAAATTACAGTATATTACTGGCAGCAGTTTTGCCAGTAATTTACTGTAATTTTACAGTCTAAACTTATATATACGTGTCAGGATGACCACATAGTGACCCACTCATAAGTCATTCATTGGAGTAAATCGCCTTCATTTTACCAGGTAACACAGACTCACCTGCGCTCACAGCTGACGGTTTGTCATTATTGTCTCATCTTTATTGATCACCTTTGATTACCTTTTGAATCATGGCTGAGCGCTCTGAATATGACGCCGATCTCATTTATTGACGCCGTCGGACTAACGAGCAGAGTCGAACCTGAAGCTGAGTCTGCAGAGAGATCAGACTATCACACTCACTGTCATTAAACCTGTTTATTGCAACAGTTGAAGGTGTCAGTGACCTTAACCGCCCCACCGTGACCCCGAGTCTGATCCCGTCTGCATGTGGAAGCATGTCCTCATCTGCAAGCTCGCGAGGGCTTAGGAGCTGTAACGAGAAGTCTCCACAGACACATCAACGCCCTGCAGACACACACACCCACACACACTCACCTCGCTTCTATAACCCATCTCCATGCCGTGTGTTAGGATGTGCTCCACTGAGCAGCAGGGGTCAAGAGCTCATTGGTGGCCCAGCAGCGTTTCCTCCGTCATAAGCTTGCTCTGCACGTCCCTGCTCTGACACGCCTGGAGAAACCCGCCAGATAAGAGCTCGCTATGTTGTCAATTCAATTACTCTTCATATTACTGCAGGGGACATTTGTTTTCCTTATCACAGGCAAACATGCGTTCTGAATTTGCAGAGTTGGACGAAGGAGCAGGGAGAACATGAGGATCCAGGAGCACCTGGTTCAGTGACCAACCTGAGGTCAGGACGCGAGCCCGGCGGCAGGATTACAGTTTCATCAGCGAGATTGTGAATACATTTAGATGGAGGGACAAACAGGAAGGGAAAAACACGTTTACAGAGAAAATGTGACAGGAGATTTAGAGAATAAATCAATAAGCATGTTAGAATGATGTTCAAACATCGGTTTATTGAACTAGTCTGACTGAAACCAGACATTTGGAATACTTACCAACACTGCAGTCCAAATCCTCGATGTTGGACCGACAGATGATGTGGCTTCTCAGGCATGTACACAGCTTGCTTGGCCCCCAAGTCTGAGCATGCTCGATGATTTGCACACCAAGCCTTAAAGGGATATTCCGGCATAAAATTAATCTAAGGTCAAACACACCTAACTTCATCAACAGGACATATAGGGTCACACACATAGTACTAGACACCAAACATCTTTTTAACTTTGACTCATTTCTTTAGCAAAGAGACTAAACACAACTCACCTACTCTCTTCCAGCAGACGCTTGTTTGTAGTGAGACCTCAGGCCAGTCCATTACAGACTACAGCGGGGTGCCGCAGCTCAAGGAAGAACATTTATGATCATTTCTTTATCATTTCCTTGAAGTAATAATCACCATTTTAATAATTTTGCAGACGCGGTAGTTCTTCTGTCTTAGCGTCTCGGTCTGATTATATTTCTATGAAAATATGCAATGGGAACATCTTCCATGAAGATGTTTGGTGTCTAGTACTATGGCTGTGACCCTATATGTCCTGTTGATGAAGTTAGGTGCTGTTCTGAGCATTATTTGTGGCTATAGAGTGGCGTTTTGGTTGGGGGCGTGGCTCTCTGTATTTCTATCCTGCGGTCGTTACTAAAGTTGGTATAACTAGAGAAGCAAGCGGTCGGAAACATTCATCTCTTGATGTGTTTGACCCTAACTTAATTTTACGCCGGAATATCCCTTTGATATGACGTTAAAATATCGGTTTATTGAACTAGTCTGACTAAAATTAGACATCTGGAATACTTACCAACATTACAGTCCAAATCCTCGATGATGGACCAAGAGATAATCTGGTTTGTCATGCATGTACATGCCTTGATTGGCTAAACAGTTCTGAGAGTGCTTCATTATTTACACCTCAGGCTTTAAACCTGAACAGCAACATTGCATAGGAAGAAGCCGGGGTTGTAAACGATGGCGTGCATCTCAGTGTGCATCGGAATGGGGATCTAAATCTGTTTTTACGAGAGTCCAGTTCTGCTTTTTCAAAATCGGACCGAAACAAAACCCGATGTTTCCTCAAAGTCAGACTCCTGAGAGACTCCATCTAAACCGTGCTCTTCTTGTGATTTCTGACTGAAACACCGGATCAGACCGACAGGTAAACGTCTCCTCATGTCACCGCCGCTGCCAGGTGACCCACTTACACGACATGATTGAAGTACCTGGAGGATCAGGATGTATAGCTCCACTGTCACGCACTAACTTCACACAAGCAAATGGATTTCCTCAACGTATGAATATATACGTCTGTTTGATATTTCATTTAAATATGCAGCAGCTTCGCTTTGCTCCCAGAGGCGTGAAGCGTTCTCTACACCTGGTCGCCGACGCTGGATCTCAATTTTGAAGGAAAAGCACCCGTCTCTGGAGAACATCGAGCGTGAGAGGAGCGCTGGAGTGGAAAAACGAGAGGCAAGAGCTGCTCGGAATTGGCACCCATCTCCCGGCAGAATTACAATTTCCCTCAAATCCTTCAGCATCCTCCTCCTCGCTCATCAAATCCCAAACAGCAGCATGAAGGACTCGAGCGGAGCGTGATCCTCCTCTGATTCACCACAGACAGGTGGAGAGGAAGGTGAAATAGAGAGGGTGCAGATGAAAGAAGAGTGAGCCCGGATTTTATAAATAAGTTCAATCCCAAATCAAATTTACCTGAAGTGTTTGATACAGGTATAGGAGAGAGTAACAGCGTCCCTATAGTCACCACGGGGGGCCTCAGGGGTCAGGTCTTGGACCACAGCAGTCTGGTCTTTTAAAATTACATCAATCAAACTCAGAAACACCAAAGTTCAATTTTATACAGACGACAATTTGGTGTTTGGTTCAGCATCTTTTCCACACCAAGATCTCCAAGCTTCAGCTCACATTCAACCATGACTTCGGTAAAACAAAAGTGATGTTCAGGCACTTATGTCTGGATTATCAGTCCATCATGACGAACACTCAAGAGGAAAACTATAAGCAGTTGTAGATGCTAAACGTGTGTTGAGACGATTGTAAAAAGTGATCTTTCAACCGTTTACAGACAGGTAATTAAAAAACTGTTGATTCCGATGCATTAAAAGATAGTTTTCTCTGCAAACTTGCATCCAAACAGAGAACCAAGTGAGTCCCAACGATGTGAGGCATGCATAATACTTATAAGGAACAATTACCATGTCTGTCCACGCCTCCACAGAGTTTAAGGTGATTGGTACCAAAAGTTTCCAAAAGTTCCTCCCCAAGTGGAGACTCCTGAAAATGCCATTAGTTGTGTTTTTATGGAAACGGTGTAATACGTACACTGAGAAATAACATTGTGCCTCAGGGCTGGGCGATATGGCCTCAAATCAGTATCACAATATATTGAGCAGTTCACCTCGATAACGATAAATGGACGATAACTACTCCACAAGCTGCTCACCCCCTCCCACACGTCTCCGACGTAGGACAGCGTCTTAAAGGGACATGAGACCGTAGCCTACCTACACACATCCAAAAACAACTTTTATTTATTTATTTTTTTTTGACACAGGATATACCAATATGAGCAAAATGACGTCAGTTATTGTCGTATATTTCGGTATCTGTAAATTTTCGGTTTATGGCCCAGCCCTACTGTGCCTACACCAAGATAGCCAACAGTAGGTTTGATCAGAAGACGCTCTGTTTTAACAGGACAGACTGATCACGCATTATCACCTCAAACTTTTCTGACTGAGAGAACAATTATCAGTTTTTAGAGAAATCCCAAGCTGCTAAATCTGGGTATCTTAGTATATAACCTGTTTCCAATCCCACCTTACATTAAGCAGCTGCTGAGAAGACTGTGATAGATGTTTCACCCAAACACACCCATAAATAATCAAAGACCTCACACGCCCGACCATGTGCTTCAGACTGTGCTTTTTTAAACTGGGCCCGTTGTGTTGTATCAGCATCTTTACCGATGATGTTGTTGTGCTAAATTGGCCTTAACAGCGAGTCTTTATGCAGCCTGAGGGTGAACCCGGGGGCGAACACTTTCTCCTGCTGTCTTTGAAGCTTATGTCTGTGATTGTCTAAACTGCTGCACATAAATGAAAGAGAGAGAGAGAGAGAGAGGATTTAATCTGAAATCTGATTTATTTTTCTGTTGTTTCCCAGAGATCATCCTGACCCTAATGCCGGGAAGAGGTGTTTGTGTGTCTGTGTTTGTGTGTCTGTGTTAGGTTGTGCCAGACTGAATCCTCCTGGAGGGTACAGAGAGGACAGGGAGAGTCTGTTTTCTCCGCCCTCATGAGTCAACCTCTGACGGGAATCTGAAGCTGTTCCTGAAAGTTGGAGTGATGAATTTTTAAAAATCCTCCAGTGGGGCTGGAGTCAGACGGGAGGCTTTTTTATTTAATTCATTCTGATGTTATTTTTATGATGTACAAAAGCAAACAAGACCATCAGGGACAAGACTGACGATTTTTATATTGTGATTTTTAATGCCTAAAATTGGTGTGGGGGGGTGTGAGCACTAGTGAAGCTAAAGGGAAACAGACTCTATTCCTAAATATTCATAAAAACAATAAACAAAGTCATCAGGATGAGGTTTATTGGATAAACTATGCAAAGACTGTCCACAGGGGGCGCCAAAGCAGACACAAAGCAAAAGTTCTTCACAGGATCTTTAAGTAACTTTTTACAAATTTTAAGATTATTTTAAAATTATATTAAATGTACGTTTTAGGATGTCCTTTTAGAGGATATTTATTCGATATTTTAGGATAAATTAGCAGAAATGTTTCAGTACCTTTTAGGCAACATTTTTACTACAGTTCTGATTTAGGTTTCATCAGACGCTGAGTTGGAGTGCTTTTAAAACCTCTTTAGCAGCTGTACAAGCAGATATTGATGGGTTGAGGTACCTTTAGTTATTTCAGACTTCCTATATGATCTGTGTTGATTTGTTTGTGTTTTGAGGCCCCCTTTACTGTACAAGTTTAAGGTACTTCTTGGGCCGAGTAAAGGTGCAAAGATTAATTTACTGTATGCGTATTGAGATACCCCTTTATGTCTGTTTTTACGTTGTTTATTTGAGGTTTTCTGATATCTTTTTTATACATATATGACCTTGACAGGTCTTTTTCGCTGTTTTCCGCCTTTCTGACATACAGCTAAGTTACAAATGTAAATAATATTTCAGTTTCTCAGAGTAAAACCAGTGTAAAGTGGAAACGATGGTTGTGAGGCAGCGTTCACCCTCCTGCTACATGAACAGGCTCTGTGTTGGCAGCATCTGACACTCCTATCATCCTGCAGGTCACGTGTATATTTAGCTCAAATGCTCTGTGTGTATACAGTCTATAACCTCGGGTCTATAAAGAAACACACCTGAAGCCGGGGGGCTGTTATTCGCCGTGTTCGCCGTCACACGTGGGTGTGATGTTTGTGTATTTTCGTGCTTTTAACGTGTGAGAGAAACATGATATTTTCCTTTAAAGTGACATGATCTTAACATGACACCGTGGCCTCATTAAAAGCAATTACAGAGACGCTCATCAAAGCTGCCTCAAACACACACACACACACACACACACACACACTAAAACACACACACACTTGATCTCTTCCTGATCTTGTTCTTTGGCTCCCTGCTGTTCAGTTATCATGCTGCTCTTCACCGCCTCATACACACACACACACTTCAGACACACACACAGTTAATGATAGTGTGTGTGTGTGTTACTGTGTGTTTGGAGGGATATTAAAGAGCACTTTCCTTTTCTGTTAAAGTTCATTAGCCACAAAGTCATTAACAAACGGCACAAAATGAGCCAAAAGTTTTAATTTGAGCCGCGATCAATCAGAGAGCCCAGAGTTAAGAGACGAGGACGAAGAGGGAAATTAAGGTTTATTAAAGGAGCAGCTGACCAACTTCACGAGCCAGAAACATCGTAATTTTTTGGTGTTTCAGGGGAGAGATAAAACTCTGTCATTTACCTGATTTAACATAAAAAAGCATGGATGCAAAATATGTTAAATTTTAATTATTAAACTGAACCTAATCCACAGTTTTGTCTGTTTCCTCTTTTCTCCTCTTGCCTCTTGCCCTTACCAAAATGGCGTCCATACACTTACACGCTGCACCTGGACACCTTCTTCCCCCTTATTTCTCATCAATACTACCTTCAGAAGAGGCATAACAGAGGCGTAAACACCTAATTCAACCTCTAGAGGGAGTCTCACTGGAAATGTTGGACACGCTAGTTGACACTGCCCCCTATGGTTCCTACTGGTATTGCAACTTTTTGTCACAGAATCTATTTTATTTGATCTATATTAGCCGACACTCAGTGCGTTTACAGTCACAGTTTAATCGGACTAAGCTCATAGCTCGTTTTTTTGCCGAATCCGACTTCTCTCCTTGTCCTCGTTTACATGCAGCTGAGAAAACTGAATTATTGACGTGAACGTGTCCTCCTCCCCAACACTAGGGGGCAATATGTGTCTATTCAGCGGCGCTGTTTCCGACCCCATACAACCGTCAACAACAACAGCAGGTTGGTGTCAGACGTCAGAAGTGTCTACAACTGCTGCTGGACATTTTGGAGAAACAAGAAGATGGAGCATCGTACAGCGTTGTTTTTGTCCGACATGATGGACGCGCTACTTTTTCTAAAGAGGAGACCAACGCTACTCCTCTACTCTGGGGGTTTTTGTTCCGGGGTTACGAGGGCGTGGTGCACGTGCAGATGCACTCTCCAATCAATCGCATTATCTGGGTGTCTCAATCGGAGTCCGATTATAGTCGGACTAAGGTGTTTACATGCTCTTCAGTTGCCGGTCTTAATCGGAATAAGACGATAATTCGGTTTCCTTGAGTGTCATGGAAACGTACTGTTTGTTACGCCGCTTTATCTCCTTTTCCATCCTTCTGACCGAGTATCTGTTTTTCTTTGTCCTCGCTTCCTTCTTTAACATTCTTGTCGCTCATAAGATCCAGTTTCCGTCCTCTTCAGATGGAAGATCGTCTCTGTGTGCCTACTCTAATCCATGCATAGAAGCGCACACATACCGGCTCTTCCTCTCACTGCTCAGACCTGTCAGAGCGCTTGACCTTAATTTCTGTCTGTGAGAGCAGGGTAAACAAGAGAAGAATGCATTAACGTCTGGAATATTTTACAGTGACGGTGGAGGATACTTTACATTCCTGCCACATGCGTCGCGGAGTAAACACCGGCTACATATGGAACAGAAAGATAACAAGGCTGCACTTAGTGAAAAGCAGCCTCGCTGATGCTCTTATCTCTGCACAAAGTGACGGGAAAAGGCTCCAGGCAACTTGAAAAGTGTTTGGGGGCTCCGAGCGAAGAGGCGTCTATACGATGTAATTAGAGGGAGAGAAAAACACATTTGGTATGTACACAGCATCTATATTTCACCGCGCTCGCTCCCCTCTCTCTTCACTTGAAATAACATGAAATTAGCTGTGGCAGTCTGAGATCTCTCTATATGGATATCCCCCGCGGTGCTAATCTGACAGGTGAAACCGCCTAAAGTTCATTAAAACTTTATGGATGATAAAGCCGTTAGCTGCTCTTCCTTTACATCCAGCCTCCCCTCGGCAACATGTAGGAGGGCGGGTTGTTGTGAATATTGTCGGAGCTCAGGGGGGTGTTCGCCGCAGCTTCGCTTAGTGCTAAAAACGGCGTCTATACAAGGATTCAAATTTTAGAGATAATGTACTTGTTTCCATTTAACGCCTCTTCATTTTTGACTCACTGAATTTATGAAACATGATATTTAATAAAGGCCTGAAAAAAAATAGAAATATGGGCTGTTTTTTTTTCTAAAAAGTCAGAGTTTAAAGTCAGAATTTGGATTTTTTTTCTTAAATTTTGAACTTTGATTTAAAGTTGGTGTTTCTGAACATCGGTGCGAGGATGTATGTGTCGAGAATAATATCAGAAATTCATACAGTCAGAAGCTAGCATTTCTCTTTAAAGCTCCTGTGAGTAACTTTTGGTTTGTGTGAACTTTGGCGCCTCCTGTGGACAAAACAGTCTCTGCTCATCTCGTCTTCTACAAAGTTTAGACATTTGTATTAAATTTTTTAAGATTTTTAAATCCTTTTCCATCTTCATTTAATTGAGAACATGACAAAGAGATGTAATATTCAAATTAAGAAACGTTGATTTTTCGCAAATATTCACTCGTGTTTAAAAAAAAGTCGGCTAAGGGTCGACAAAAGTTTGGGAAAACTGAGGACTGATCTAAAAACAGCAGTTTGGATCAATCCACAGGTGAACAGGTGCTCATAAGGAACAGGTGAGGGTCATAATTGGGTCTGAAAGGAGGATCTTTGAAAGACCAGGTTCACCACTTTGTCAACAACTGCGTGAGCTAATAGTTAAAGAATAATGAATTCAGAGATTTTAACAACTACAGTTCATTAAATAATTAAGACCCCACATCATTCTGTAAAGGATCTGACCACATGGGCTCAGGAGGACTTTAGAAAACCATCATCAGTTTCTACATCTACAAGTTTAAACTCCACCATCCAAAGACAAAGACAGAAATCAACAACATCCAGAAATGCCGCCGGCTCCCCGACCCGAGCTCGTCTGAGATGGATGGATGTTGGGTGAGTCAGGAGGAAAGGTTATTTTCTTTGTTTTTACTTTCATGCTTAAGTAGGAAACAGCCTGTAGGTGAGTTTTTTTAGAGCTCCTGATTTTTAGGTTATTTTGTTTGTTTTTGAAGTTTTTTCGTGTCCTCTGAACTATAATCCTCCACCCTGTTTTTGTGCCTTGAGCTGCTTCCTTTGAAACTGTTCAGAAATTAAGTCTTCTCATTTTTATAGACATATTTAAGGCTACACTCAGACACCTCTGTCCTTCCAGGCTCCAGTTTCTCATTTTCATGCCTCTAATTAATTATTGTCTCTGCAGCCGTGGATGAACTTATTTCTGGATTTGTAATTTACAGGAGCGAACAGAAGTTTTCCTCCCGGATGTCTGCAGGGCTCCTTCAAACTCCTCCTCGGTGAGGTGAGGAGGTTAGGAGTGAATCTGAAATTCACACACGGACGGGGAAGAGACGGCGATGTTCTCAGCTTCGTAATTTGCTTTCAGCTCATTTTAGTGACGCTCCGCTGGCCATGCATTAAAATACAATTAAATATAAATCAAATATAAAATGAGTCGGACTAATAAAGAGGCCGCCTCTCTTCCTGGGTTTCCACTTTAACTTTTCCTTTTTCTGTCTCCCCTGACAATGAATATATCATCTCTGACATATGTCAACTGTGATATATTCACCGTCTGCAGCTGAGAAAGCAAGGATCTAACACAATATGACTGTAATATGATATATAATTCAATGAGAATATAAAGAATTTTATTAAGCAGAAATGGAAAATATCATGCATAAATGTATGTCTGCATAACACAAACATTTACATATGAACTAGACCTGTTCAGACGGGCAGAATCAGCCTCATATGCTGCACCGCGCTCTCTGGACATGTCTGCATATATGTCTGAGAGCTTTAGCATCCTTCCTGCAGCGTCTGACACAAATAATGTTCGTCTGTCTCGGTGACGGTCCTCCTGCGCTCAACGACAGCTTCATTAAGAAACGATACTCTCAGTTTGATATTAACTGACTGGACAATCCTGATATGAGCTCTAAACAGAACCAGTCTGATCCCAAACACCGTGGCACATTTTTATCCCACCTGATGGGAAACCACAACCTGCTGTTTTCCTTATAGATCTGCAGAAAAACAGCAGAGACTCTAACCCCCAAATTTCTACCGCATGCGAAACGGCAGCAATTTTTGGCATCTACCAAATCTTATTGGATGCGTTTGTGAGGCGAATTTCGTGGCGAATTTTGGACAGTGGGAATCGCAAGGACTCACAAGAACCCGTGAATTCATGTGCAGTCGCACGATAACGAGTTGTTGCTATAGAGACAGCCACTTAACCATAAAAGCAATAGATTGTGTCCTTCTAGAGGAGGAAATCCACTTTGTCCAGCCCAGTAGATAAGATACTTTTGTGGAGATCGGGAATTAACCACGGGTAAGTGCAATATTTATCTTTATCTACATTTATCAACATTTTATAGATTATTCCGTGACTTTTGACTTCTAGAATCAGCATCGACTTCCTTTCCAGCGCGGGTTAATCTGTGCTGAATTTATCCGCCATGTTCCAGCGTCCGGAAAAAATAGAACTCTTGCAATAGGCTGCGGTGCCCACTGAAGAGCAGGAGGCTGAAAGAAGCTGGTGGAAATTGAAACAATATCTTGAATGGAAACGATCAGCGGCGACCAGGGCTGACGGCCTTTTCGCCGCCATTCCGCATGCGGTGGAGTTTGGGGGTTCAAACCCAGCAGGCCTGATCTGACTGTCAGTTAAGACTCAGGTGATGAAAAATGAAGCCATTGCAGTTCCTCAAGTGTCCACTAGAGGCAGCCTCTGAAATCCCTTTGCGTGCTCATTTGAAAATACCTAATAATCACAGCAGAAACATGTTTTCAGGCCGGTTCAAAGATCGGTAAACTCTTTCAAATGCGTTTGTTTTAATTTTGTCGAAGTTTAATATTAATTTGCATATTTAGGTGACATCTGGGTGCTTCAGCTCTTTGTCTTTGCCTCTTTCTAGCTAACGGCTAACTTTAAGCTCTATAACTTCCTCTCAGGACCGCGGGGTGATATCTCTAAGACTGTTCGGCAGGATGGTACATTTAAAAAACTGACACTAAACGGATATTTTCACAGGATTAAACCTGCGAGCAGCATCGTGTTACAGAGCTACAGTGAGGGTTTGTTAGTGAAAGCAGGCTGTGCTGTAGAGACGTGTTTTATAGTGTATTTGATGTTCGGTGTCCGCACTAATGTCCGTGGAGAGTGTTTTTCTCTATCTGCATGTACTGTACTCAGACTAATCCTTCGCTTTAATCCTGACGGGCACATAAAGAACTTGGGTAAGTTTAAAGCGGTAAATTTGACGTATCTTTCCTTTTTTCTGGTGTGTTTAGATTCTCCTCAGAGAGCTCGAAAACATCTCTTTTCTGCAGAAATGATATAGATGTCAAGAAGTGTCTCCCACACGCCCCAGGCCTTTGACTGTATAGAAACGCTCTGATGTTGAGACGGCGTCGGGCTTCATAAAGACGTGTTTCTGACTCAGTGTCAGGATGAAAGCGCTCTGCTTGGTGTGAATTCTCCCACTTTACGCCCTCTGAATCCTCCTCTTTGTCTCTTTCTCTTTCCCCTCGGCTCTCGGTGACTTTCCTCTCATCGTTTTTCGGTCCTCTTCTCCCTCAGGGTTTTCCTCCCTCTCCTCTGTCACACTAACAAGGACGCAGACTTGTTCCCCATGTTGACTCGGGCTAACGCTGACTTACAGCCGTGAATGAAGCTGCCATGAGGAGATGTACATTCTCTGCCTATAGATGCACAGCAGGAGACGCTGATATCCTGCGGAGAATCGGAGCAGACAGATCGGACTCAGGCAGCAGCTGAATGATGTTCCTTACATTGATTTGATTGGTGCTCTTGTCACAGAGTATTAAAGTTGTTTGGGTCCATAAAAAACCCAGAATGCACTCTGAGGAGGTCAGAATGTGCTTCAGATCTGCTTGGATGCTTTCTGGTGTGAAGTTAACATCGATGAATAAAATCTACGAGCTCTTAAAAAAAGACGGATGAGATTCAATCACTGCAGCCGCCGACTGAAGGGTTCAACAGGCTCTTCAGCTCTCCACCAATCAGGTTCCTTCATTTGCATGTGTCATCCACCTGCTGAAGCACCACTAGAACACCCACATACACCCACACACTCCGGCTAACGCTCTGCAGAGGAAAGTCCAGAACAAAGAGACATCAGAGCATCTGGATTAGCTGCATTCACTAAAAACTTCACAGTGAGCTGCACACGAACGCAAAACTTCTCATGCTGTAATTCAAGGTCATTTATCCATTTGAAGTTGTGATATGACATTGTGAGAATGCATCAGGAAAATTCAGGAAATTTCACAGCCGGCAGAAAGCAGGAACGTTAAAATGATCCTTCTGCTGCAAACTCAGGAGAGCAACACGACCGAACTGATGAAAACTGCAACTTTTCTCAATGCAACGCAGATGGTCAACACCCAGGATGGTCTACTGGGTCCTCTGTATTACCTGTATTTAAAAATTTATAGTCCTGCAACTTACAAGGCCGTACATCCTCATCTATTTCCTCTTAGTCTTTACACTGTGAATCAAAACCCTTTCCTGTCTTCATGCTAATTTCATCAATTAATCAATCACCAATTAGAGCCAAGGTTGTACTAATTTTAGTGTTTAACTCTCTCAAAACTTTAACTTGAGTAATATCTGGATTAGGGCTGGGCGATATGTCCTAAAATCAATATCACTTTATATTGATCAGTTCACCCCGATAACGATAAATGGATGATAACTACTCCACAAGCTGCTCACCCCCTCCCACATAAACTTCGTCTACTTCAGCTGCTCCAACTTTCTCTCCGTCCTCCATCTCCTCACCTGTCTTTAGCTCTTTGTTACAGACTGGATGGGGTGGAGTCACGTCTCTGACGTAGAACAGCGTCTTAAAGGGACATGAGACCATAGCCTACCTACACACATCCAAAACAACTTTGATTTATTGATTATTTTGACACCAAATATACCAATATGGGCAAAATGATGTTGGTTATTGTTGTAAATTTCAGTATCAGTAACTTTTCGGTTTATTGCCCAGCCCTAATCTGGATTTCTCACGTTAATTGGATGCTAATCTATTAGACTAATATAAATTACAGATCCATACTCCGAATCAAACATGATTTCTGTGCTCACGATGGCTGTATTCATTTCCTTTGGACAGACACTCAGTTCACGGCTCTCTCAGCTGCATCTTCAGTTTTACCATCTCTACTAAAACTCTTGGACAACATTAAACTGTTGTTGCCGTGGTACCTGCATCTTAGCCTGTTATTTGAAGTGACAGATTAGACTTTATTGTTATGTTAAACAAAAATAAAACCTGTATTAATCCGAGTTTTTATTGTCAGTGATGTCTCTTTTCTTGGGGGAGTTTGTCGGCTCGGTACCGGTCTGGACTGGTTTGAAAGAGGAACAGCAGATTTATCAGAGGGGTCTCGGGGGAGCAGACAAAAGGTGATGCAGCACAGGTGTGGTGTCACTTCTCTGCCTCTGACACTGAAACCACCTCTCCACTCTGTATCTCCACATCTCTTCCTCCCACAGTCCGTCTTTTCATGCCTTCACCGCTGCAAAAACCCCAAACAAAGAAGCTTTCCCCCTCTCTCTCTCTCACTCACACATGAAAAATATCTTCCTATCAGCACATCGACAGGCTCTGTGTTCAGGCGTTTGTTTGGACCTCCAAATAACACAGTCAGATATTATCCAGAGTCTGCATAAATATGATTATTGAGACGTCAGGTTTGCAACAATCCCAGCTGAATGGGATTGTAATAACAAACCACTTGATTACACACAAGGACACTTACACACACATGCATTATCACACAGGCTGACGTGTGTGTGTTTGTGTGTGTGTCCTGCACGCAGACAAAGCATCAACTCAGCACTGCAACAATAAAGCAACAATGAAATCTGCAGACACAGAGAGAGGGAGAGAGGGAGAGGTGAGGGCGAGCGGAGCCGTCGGGATAAAAATGATTGAGTGGAAGAAAGCTTAAAGCACAAATTCTCCTCATGAAGACGTCATCGTTGTAAACTCATAAACACGTTTCTGACGCCGTCTGCGGAGAACATTAGGGCTTAAAAAAAAGACTTGTTATATTTTCCTCAATCTCAGCACGCCGCGGTTTTATTGTTCCATTTGCATTAGGTATGGTACCTCGGGAAGCACTCAAATCGCATTAGAGCGCTCGGAAATGAAATCAGAGGCCACATATTGATGTTTCCCCCTGAAGCAATTAATTCTGATTTATGGTGTTATTGGGTGAGAAAGCTGAGCGACAAACTCGGCACACGCGGCCGTAAATAACGCTCAGGCAGCGCTCCTTCAGCGCTTTATGCTCCCGTGTCATGTAAATGAAGTTTTTGCTTCAAATGGAGATGATTTGGAAATTAAAACGACACCGACGCTGTTATCAGGTTTACAAATGACAGCATTAAGCTGGAATAAATTAGGGTAACTACCTCCATCTTTAACTGTCAAAACGGTAATGTTCATTTGACCTGATGCATTTTAATAAAGAGAGGGAATTAAAGTTGAAAAGACATCCATCCCTAAGAGCGTGATCTTGATTCTTTAATAAAACTGGTTAGAGATAAAATAACTAGATTTTAGAGACAGTTAATTAAACGACAGGGTGCGTTAAACCCACGCCATCCACACACCGACTTCTTCTGGTTGGTTGTTTTCTTGTTGGTTTCAAGCTGAGATCTCAGAGCGAAATATCTGATTCTCCTTCTTCTACCCGTCAAACATTTCAGCAGCAGATCAGAGACTCGGAGAAAGTAGGTTAGAAGGAGGAGTGAGGAGGACGCAGAGCTGCTTTCTGTCATTTCACTTCTTAACTCCAGTTTGAGACCGTACGACCTCCTGTGAGACTTTTCCTCCTCCTGACATGAGATGTTTCTGTTTCTGTATTCTGCACTGATCTCTGTGATCCCTCCGACTCCAGCCACTAAAGGGCAGGATGTGATTTTTTCACTCAAGTAAACCCACAGCTCAGATGGTATAAGAGAAGAGAGTCTGCAAACAATGCAGAGAGAAAAACATCAAATCTAACAACCCTGCGGTCTGGAAACTGGAACAGTACAGTACGCAACATTTCTCCAGGAGGGAAAGAGAAACTATGAAGACGCTTACGCCCAATGAAGAGGATCATGGGAGGCTTATTTGAAATGCCTCAAAACCAGGTAATTGGGTGCACACCTGCCTTTACCAGTACTTCATCAAATTGTGACACTTTGGTGAAGCTAAACAGGTTATTTCAGCCTCCCAGAATCATTCCCATGAGGCCAACTCTCATCAACCTGCAGAGAAATGTAAGATAGAGGACAGAGGAGACGAGGCGGGGGTGAAAGTGCCTGTTTATACTCGATTTGGCTGCACACTCTACCTCCCAACAATCCTTGAGAGTGAAGTTAGAAAAAGGAAAAATGAGAAAGGTTTAGGTGTACACTCTACCTCCTAATACTCCCCAATTTTTAACAGGAAAGAGTGACAAGAAAAAAAGAGACAAACGTGAAGACGAGTCTAGAGAGTGATGGTAGAAAAGAGGCAAAGAAGAAAGGTTTGGCTGTACACTCTACCTCCCCATACTCTCCAACTTTTATAAGGAGGGCAGAGAAGAGGAAGTGAAAACAGAGAGAGATGTCTGAAGAGATTTTATAAAGAAACAGAGAAAGCAAAGCCAATTCAAGGAAGAGCTCAACCTTGGTGTACGCTCTACCTCCCCCTACCTGTAATACTCATGAAGGAAGACAGCAGTGAAGAGGAAAGAGAGAAAGAAAAGAGTGTGGAGAAAGTAGAGCCGGGTGTGAAACCCTCTTGTGCAAGAACTAAACTTAGCTTGGTTAGGCTGTACGCTCTACCTCCTCTGTTTCCTCTGCTTTACCCATTTTTATGATGGAAGAGGGCAGAGAAGAGTGAAGTGAGCCCCAAAGCCCCATCCAGGTAATCCTGCGCACTCTACCTCCACTTATCTCCCCTACTTTATGAGGTAAAGGTGTCTTCAGAGCCAAAAGGATCTCCACCCAGCCCAGGTGGGTTACCCCCAATTTCCACCACATCTGGAACGCCTACAAAAAGGTCGTATCCTCCGATCGTAGCTGATCATAACTATTCAAGTTAACGTGTCAATTTCCACTGACTTCTTTCCGTTCCTCTGCGGATCGCCGGACTCCACAGCTGATCACAAGAGTTCTATTTTTTTTCCGGATGCCGGAAAGTGCTGGAAAGGAAGTCAGACACAGGCACAAAATAAAACACTCCGTGTTTCAGGAGGATCGTATTTCACACCATGCAAACGGGCGGAGACGAACAAGTGAAAGGTTTTTAGACGTCATTTCACCCCGATGACACCATGGATGAGGAGATGCTGATTCTAGAAGTCTAGAAGTAGATTTCCTCCTCTGGAAGGACACAATCTACTGCTTATATGTCTATGTGTCTGTCTTTAGAGAGACAACGTTATCGCCCGGTTCTTGTGAGTTCTCACGATTCCCGCTGTCTGTAATCCACCACGAAATTCGCCTCACAAACAGATCGGAGCTGTTCTGGATGCGGCTGAAATTCTTGGTAAGGCCACACGCTTCACCTTCCCCTCCTCCTACCAGTTTTGCTTTCATTAGCTTTAGCCAATCTACAAAACTGAGCATCAAACAGGTGAAGCTCTGCTCCACCTGCAGCTGAATCACCCCGCCCACAGCGGGCCAAAACACTGATTCAGCAGCGTCTGCCATCCCAAATCACCTCGGGGAAACGGCGAGAAATCCCACTGCAATAACATCACATCAGGTGCCTCAACAGAGAGCAATCAATTATCAGGCCGAGTCTGCGGCTGCTAATGCATCCATCTTTCCTCTGTCTCCACCCGAAAAACTTCTCCTGCTGTTCCCTTTATTCCTCGCTCCTATCTGGGTCTGTTTTTGAGAGGACCGGCAGAGACAGCTTCAAAGGCGGGTTGTCGTTACAGCAGCCGTCTCCCTGCTCACACATAAATATCCCATTAGCAGTCTGAAGCCAACCGAGCCCGTCTACATACAGTAAGCTGCTCCGACGTGCCCATTAAATATTTAGTCCTATAGGCTACTGTGGGTCCTGGACGTGTGTTAAAAGAGAAAAGTCAATGTGTTTTTGTGATTTGGTGTTTGTGTGTTGGACTTAAACTGTGTGAGTTCGACATGATGAAATGAAGACAGCGGGGGGCTGAAGAGATGAAAGAGCTGCGAGGCAACAAACAAGAGAAAAACCCCAGAGATGTTTTTACGCTTGGAAATAAAACTACAACATGAACGAAGAAAGTTTGGGCGCTTTGTAAAGAGCCTTAAAATAAGACTTGAAGGTTTTTAAACGACAAACATACGCTCATTTTATATTGGATTACAGCAACACCAGTAATAAAAACGTTTGAAACCAAAGGAGACCAGATTCTGGAGTTTAGGAAGTGAAATGTTGTCCAGAATTTTTGCTGCTCAACAGTTCAGGGTCTCCTTGGTCCTGTTTTTGGGGTCATGATGCTCCAAATGTTTTTAAAAAGTCAGGACCGCATTAGTCCAGGACTCTTCTCCTACAGAGCCATGCTGTCATCAGAATGTGGTTCAGGACCATATGATTGTAGGCCCACGTCTCGGTAGATCTGCCTGTTATGTGCAGTACATGCCACTGTTGTCCTCCCTCTTTTGCTGCCAATATGTTTTGTGTGTTTTTGTTATGTGTCTGATGCTGCTGTCCTTTTTGCTTTTGATCTATTTTTTTGTACACGGTGAGACTAAAGACAAATTTTCATTTGTGGACAATAAACGAACGAACGAAGGTCTTACCTGGAAAGGTCTTTGTCAGACCTTTGTCAGGAGCAGATGTTGCTCCTAAACCTGGAGATGGAGGTTTCACAGATGACATGGACTCTGGTGATCCCCATACCATCAGGGACGCTGGATTTAAAACAGGAGCTACTCTTTAAAACTGAGGATGCAGCATCTATGATTTCCAGTTCTTCGTTGAAAGGACAACTGGACTTACTTGAGACGTCTCAAGTAAGTCCAGTTGTCCTTTCCATGCAATGATTTCCACTCCAGAGTCCTGTCTGTTTTTTATTTCCCTGAAGATCAGGACCCTCCAGTCCTGGTTTTGGTCCTTGTCCCTATAATACAGAGATTTTTCCAGATCCTCTGAATCTTTGAATGATGGAAGCTCACACAGTCTCTCACAGAGAGCTGATCCTCTTCCATCTTTCCTTCTGAGAGACTCATCCTCTCTGAAAGTCCAATTTAGACCCAGTCATGTGACTAATCTATTGGAGATTAACCTCACTACTTGGAGATATTCCTCCAGATTATTATTTTTTCTTCCGGGTCAAAAAATGTTCAAAAACTTGTAGCTAATCTATAAAGTTGATGTTTGACCTGATTCAGTAAGTGAAAAGGTCAGAGCGTGTCAAAATAAATAATCTAATGGGGCGTGCACGCCAAGTGAAAATAAAATCATCTACTCGCGTCATTCAGGCATATCCAGACATGTGAATGAAATGTACTTATGTACTTAAAGTACTTACCTGCTTAATTCTCGCAAATGATTTGCGAAAATCATTTAGTCGATTTGCGCAATTCACACGTCAACAGAAAAGCCGTGGGTAGCCGTTCAAACGGCTGGATCAAGTAATAGACAACGTTTTTTCACAACTCACCGGATAATCCGACCACTTCACTCACTTTCATCTAGACTTCTAGCCGTGGATACGATAGAGGGGCGGAGTCTCCATCAAGCATGGTAGGAGTGAACCACGTTCAGCAGATTTCTGCTTTGTTTTTGTTGTGGAAGGACCACAACCATCAGAGATGTAGGCATTGCCGTGTCTGGGTCTCCTCCAATAGCTGCGTCCAGATGATGACCGTTTCCAGCGGTAATTTCAGGTTACCCGACCCAAATTTGACGACCTGTTGGTGAGGGTCAGTGCCAGGATATCCCTCCAGGATACCGATTACAGGCGCTCTGTACAGTCCATCTGTCTACTGTGAGTAAAAGGATTTGTGTTTATATTTTCACACCAGTCAACATCTTCTGGTCTGTTTTCATACGTCACCCAGGAATCTTCATGCTGATTGGTTATTGCGATGCGGATATCCACTCGAGATATTTTCAACTCTCAAGAATTCACATCATTCGCACCGCAGGAGTAGTGCGAGCGTCTAATTGCATCTTTGCATTGACTTTGCATTGCCTGGTGTGAACGTCCCATCACAGTTTCAAAGATGTTTCAGTTTGGATAACACGCCGACGTTAGCGCCCCCAAGAGCACAGGCGACACGGTCCAGGTTTCCACAAAGAGATAAAACACCCATCCTTGATCAAACTGAGCAGTTTGGGAGCAGGAGGTCCACTAACACAGAGATGTTTGAGAGAGTAAATCATTTGTTGTGTTGAGTGTGCGTTTCTGTGTGTGTGTCAGTGGTGATGAATGGCCGGCTGCTGCAGGACGTCTCGGGGCCGCCGGCTGTGATGATGGCAGAGCAGACTGTTCTAATGAAAACTGACTGTGAGGCTCAAGTTCAGCAGCAGAGGAGACTTCAGGCAATATTTCACTTCAGTATCACTCTGTCACGCTCAGAGGAAAAAACACACGAGCAGTCAAGCTCACACAGAGACTCTGCTTTTGTTTTATTTGATTGTCGTTCAGCCTCAGAGTGCGGGAGACTTTCTTCAGGCTGATCAATCATGGAGAGACCTGACAGGGTCAGCGTTATTGAATCTTTGAACAAAACTACCAACTAAAGTGACGCTCTCCTCCAAACTTGTCAGAGAGGAAGGTCAGGGAAAACCTTCAGCAGCAGTAAATAATAATAAATAACTTTGGATTCTTCTGTGCCTAACATTCAGCTGATCTCCTCAGTCTTTCACCGTTTAGTTTCTGGGACCAGCTGGTCTACACATCCTGGGGTCCTGTTTGGGTCTGGATGCTCCACTTGGCGCAGACAATCCTCAGGCAGGCGGCGCCAAAGCTGCTACAAAGATGGCCGGCCTTCCTGTCCCACGAGGAACTAGATCAGGTCAGTGAATTCATGTGCAGGTTTGGGATGTATTTTACAGTCAGGAGGGTCGTTGTGGGGCGGGGAGGAACCAGAGTTAGATTCAGTTGTTTCTTTAGTAGAGTTGTTCCGATTCCGATATCAGTATCGGTAATTGCTCTGATACTGCTGAAAATGATGGCATCGGTATCGGCGAGTACTGGAGTCCAGGCACCAATCCGATAACAGGTAATTTATTGAATTAGTAAATTACTGGTTAGCTCCATTAGCTGTGTTCTGTTTAAATTCCCTTTGGTGACTGTGGTACCACTTCTGCCCTTTTCTTTTTAATTATTCAAACTTCATTGTGATGAAACAGGAAGAATCATCCTCCTCAGTTTCCACGTTGATGTTCAGTCCATCCTCATCTTTGATCACCAGTCCAACCTCTTTTCTTGCCTGTTTCTCTTCACTTCAGTGGTACCTACACCCCTGACTTTATCATAAGGACCCCCCCGATCATCCATGGCTTTATTTTGCATAATTGTAATTGTCTCTGTGAGATGGCATGAGCGTAATGAGGTTGTGGAGCAAGGTTAAGTTGAAATAATGTGGCTGCACTTTAATTCTTTTAAAATAATTATTCCTGGATTTATTTTGTCAAATTGTTAAACTGTTTTTATTCTGTTCTATTTAAAAATAAATGGCTTAAATTTACTGTATTTATTAGTTTTTTAAAAAGGGTTAAACCTGAGCCAGACTGTATCACAATGATAATCATATCACAGTCATGCAGGCCTGGTATGATGTATATTTTTTATAACATACTGGTATCGGAATTGGTACTCAGTATCTGCGGATACCCACCGCACAAATATCGGTATTGGAATCGGTATCAGGAGGGAAAAATTGTTATCAGAACATCTCTACTTTTTAAAGGAAGGTTAGTAGTTTGATTGTTTTCTGGTAAAAATCAAGCTCATACACGGTTTTAACACCCAAAAACATAAAAATACAAACGATAAAAAGCCTCGTAGTTCATCAGGTTGTTAGTAGAAGATATAATCTAGTATGATCCTGTAAATAAAATAAACATTTTTAATCCGTTTCTGAAAGCTTCTCTCCTCTTTACGTTTATAGAACGACCTCTTTAGTGCAGACTGATTATGTCCATATTTTAATTGAATTGGTTCTTATTTATGGCAGTTTACACGCCTCCTCGCCCTTTCTTGTAGGAAATCAATTCTGCTGTCTTTGACAAAGTCTGGATGTTTTAATAATAGGTATTTTATGTTCTTATTAAAACTCCAGGGAAATACAAGCGGACTTCTGCAGCCAATGACGGCACAGTGTGAAGTCTGCTTAAGCTGACCTTGAATGCATCATGATCATTTAGCTCCTCTTCCTTCTGGAGGCATCTGGATGTTTGGATGGAGGTTATGAAGAGCAGGTGATTGTGGTGCTTCAACATGGACAAGATGATTGCAGAGCATCTGGATGTGTGCATGACTTCACCCTCAAACGTCCGGCAATGAATCAGTGTGTACGAGATCATTTCCAGCGCGGCGCACGCTCGCTCCGTCTCCATAAGGACCCCACTCATCTCAGCCAAGGGCGCCGCAGACGTTCCTCCTGACAGACGAGAAACTCCTCCACATCTCCCTCCACCTGACAACATCTCCATCACTCCCCTCATCCTCCTCAGCCTCTCCATCTCTGTCTCCATCCACACACCTCCTCCTCCTCCTCTTAGGAGATGAAGAAGAAGAAGAAGAAGGAGGGAAGACGGACGAGTATATGAGGCCCAGCATGGAGCCGCAGTAATGATGCCTGTGATGGAGGCAAAGTGCAGATGGATGAACGGATGGGAGGATGAAGGGAGGGAGAGGGCGCAGCAGGGGGTGGAGACAGAAAAGATGAGATGAAAGTGGAGGGACTGATGGGAGAGGAGCAGGTCACACTTCAAAAAACCATAATTTAAGACTGGACTTCTTCTGCGCTCCTCCTCCTCCTCCTTCTCCCTCCTGTTTCATCAGCTCCCTCTGCCTCCGGTGCTAAATGATGCAACGTGCTATCAATAGTGAATGTGTGAATTCTGCATTTTTCAGGCTTTCCGGCAACATACCAAATGGTACAGTAAGTTCCTCCTATACACACACACACACACAGAGACAAACACACACATATAGGGGTGAGAAACACAGTCTTTCACACCCACCAGGAGGCTGTGAGCCAGCGTTATCTAACTCCCACAGACAGCTCGCTGCTTAAAAACGGACAGAAATTGGGTCATGTTCTAATTTGCTGCGAGGGAGAGGGCGAGGGGAGAGAGAGGCAAAGATCAAACTCATGAAAAGAGGAAGAATAGACGAAGAAAGAGCCTCATCAAAAGAGCCCAAAAGAAGCTGAGAGTCTAGTCCTTCTTTAAATGAAAACTGTCCCACTTCAACCGTGAGAGGATCTGGATTCAGCTCCGGGTTTTTAATGAATGACCACCGGCTGAACTGCAAAAGAGGGAAGAGCGTGAGGATGAATTATTAAAAAACAAAGCGGCGTCTTGTTCGGGTTTATCAAAAGTGCGGTTGATTTCCTTTTTTTCCTCTTGCACTCGAACTTTGATGGACGTTTTTCATCACGGCAGAGGAGGAATTTTACAAGACATGGGAGTTGCAAATTCTGCTTGTTATTTCCGGTCCCGCATCTCGGCGTTGCTCGTGAATAACACATGATGTGTCAGCGCACCAGTTTTAATAAAACTTCACACATCACAGAGACTCATCAGCCATCTGTGAGCGGAAACAAAGAGACGCTCTCAGGACGGGGACTGAGAGGAGGTCTGTGGAGGGGGGACTCTCGTGAGGACGGTCTATGTACTGATTTTGACGGTAAATTCAGAGTGGAAGTAGATAAAGATACAAGATCAGGACAACGCATTCATGATCAATGAAATATTTGAGCAGGATGAGACTTTGTCACTTTAACGTGTAGAGTGCAAAACAAACTAGGACTGGTTTGTCCACAGGGGGCGCCAAAGTTAACATAAGAGCTTTAATATCGGATTATGAAATCACTGAAACTACTTTAGGTGCTGTCGAGGCAGGTCGAGTTAAGTCCTCATGTTTCTAGGGCTGGAAGATTTCGGCCAAAAATGAAATCCTGATTTTTTTTCTCTAAAAACTCAAATTTTTCGATTTTTTTTTCAGTAACAAATTCACCAAACTTTACCTCAATAAAAAGCTTTTCTATGATCTCTCAAAACCAAACCACTGAAAAGGATGTGGTGCTGTGATGGTTTTCACAGCATCCCAAACGGCACCGATCCAGAACGTCAGCGATTTTTGCCGTCCTCCAATTCCTACCAGATCGGTTTGTGAGGCGAATTTCGTGGCAGATTACAGACAGCAGGAATCGTGAGAAATCCGCCTTAAACACGGTTTCAGTGTTTTATTTTGAAAAGAAGCCCAATGTTTTATTTTGTGTCTGTGCCCGACTTCCTTTCCAGCACGGGTTAATCTGTGCTGAATTTATCCGCCATGCTTCGGCGTCCAGAAAAAATAGAACTCTTGCGATCAGCTGCGGAACAGACAGAAGCCGGTAGAAATTGAACCAATTACTTGAATGGTTACGATCAGCTGTGATTGACGGATACGGCCTTTTCATAGCCGTTCTGGATGCAGTGGAAAATGGGGGTAAGAGACGCTGTAATGCTGCACAGGAAATTCATGAAAGACAGTAGAAGAGTACAGAGCATGTGTATAAAGGTTGTTTTGGCGCCATAAAAGAGTTACTCTGTGTGTCACATGATCATTTCCAGAGATGCAGATAGACATCCACACGGAGATGAAATGGTCGTCGTTTACAGATTTATTCACTCTCTGACCCGTTTTCAAAAAGTACCGTTTATAGTCACCTGAAACGCCGTTTCTGTGTTGATGAAACGCCGCTACGACAGAAAAAACTTTAGCGTTTCCTCCTGAATTCGTTTCCGTGGTGACGGGTTGATACCACCTTGAGACAGACTTTGCAGCGGGGAGTGGTTTGTGGTGGTGGTGAGTGTTTTGCTCTTCATCTGAAACTGTGAAGTCGTACCAATTCAACACGACTGACTCGCTCTTGTCCTATTTAACCACGAAATTATCGCCTTCTTTTGCAAACGCCATGTTTGTTTACAGTGGTGGAGGGAAGGGAGAGCCTACGGTGGCCTGGAGAGGTGAGACATGACAGAGAGGAAAATTGATTTGATGATTAAAATTTTTTTAACATTGTCATAATCAAATAATCTGATTAAGATTTAAAATCGATTAATGGTGTAGCCCTAGTTTCTAGGATCACATGACTCTGAGGTGAAAGCGTTTGTTGTTTGAGTTGAAATAAAGTAGAAATCCTCGTTTTGACTTCATTGTAGTGGACAGACCAGCTGACAAACACTATCATCCCCAGAGCCTCCAGAGTTAAAGAGGAGCACACAGATCCAAACACTGGCCTGGATAAAGAGTCTGCAGAAACACAGACTCTCTCTCTCTCTCTCTGTGTCTCTGTCAGGGGTCATGAATAATTTCTCTGCAGGGAGAGGAACAGATTTTCCTTCCAGGTAAGAAACATGTAGGCCAGAACTCTTCACATCTCATGTTTTCATAATGTGGAGCAGCAGCAGAGAGGAGCTGTGTGATCAAACACGGAGCAGGAGCGTCGTGGAAACACGGAGGATCAGGTCATTTTCTCTTCACACACTCCTGCACACAAACACAAACACAGACAGCTGCTGCTGCTGCTGCTGATGCTGCTGCCAACAATGCAGAGGAATCTCAACCTGCAGAAGCTGAACTGGAGATTTGATTTTCTTTACAGTTTGAAAATGCAAAACAATATTCCTGCATGCAGCGTTCCTCAAGTTTTGTTCATGGATTCAGAACTTAATCTTGGAAAATCTAAATGTGAATATAAGAGGACGAACAAATCAATAAAAGACGGAAAATGATCCTCAGAGGGAAGAAAAAAAACACCTTATTGAAGGAAGATTTATGAAAAAGCAACAGGTCTGAGATAGAAGAAAGAAAGCAGCTGAATCCCAGGGGAAATTTGGGAAACAGTGTCAGTGACACCTCCCACTGAGACCTTCACTCACACACACACACATTCACACACAGACACACACACACACGGGCTGGCATGTGTTCATAAGACTGATCTGATTTGACAACAGGCATCTGTGCCCTGCAGATCTGCCACCTTCATTTTTATTTACCCAAACAGTCACGCACACTCCCCCCTCTCTCCCTCTCTCTCTCTCTCTCTCTCTCTCTCTCTCTCTCTCTCGTCTTCGTCTCATCACTGCCTCTCTTCTTCATTACACCACAGACCCCCCCTCCTCCTCCTTCATCCTCTCATCATTTTCTCTTCCCTGTAATTCAAAGTGAAGCAGCAGATCACAGGAAGGAGCTGTGGGCCAAATTGAGACGTGACTGTGAAAATAAGGAGAGTATAACGTCTCGAAGAGCTCTGGAAAAATAACACACCGAGTTTCTGACATGGATCCAGCTCTGCGGTCAAGTTTCTCGAGGTAAATCCTTGATTTCTGACTGAAACATGACAGGCTTACCATTAATTATGTCTGATCAGAGGATTTGTAAATGTTCACCGAGCTTTTAAATAAAGTTTCACAGCAGGACCAACAGGAGAGTCTGCAGCTGAAGATCTCAGGTCTTCTGGTTACAGGATTACTGGAATTAAATGGGAACACAACAAATGTCTTAGAATAAACAAGCATTATGATCCACAGAGGTCCTGATCAGCCGTGGATTGTACACCTGTATCAAGTCTCATTAGTCAGTTGGGTGGGAGGAGCCATCGCCCCAAATGTGCACACCCATTTCTATGACTCAAGGTATATCACTCATGCAGCAGTCCTGACTCTAAAGAAAACAAACAATCGTATCAAGACTGAACTAAAATCTGTTTCTGCACATCCATGTTTGTCCTGCTGATGCTTCAAATATCAAACTGTTGTTCTTTATGCAAAGTTTACTTTTCACCATGTTTTTGCCCCTTTTACCCTCCAGAGTCAACGCTGTTCTCTCTGATATCTCTCTGATTTTTGGTTTTGTGCAGACAAACAAAAACAAATTGGGTTAGAGATAATTACATAATAATTAATTACAATAACATAATAACATTTGAGAGAAAGAAACTCTAATAGATCAAGTAAAAATAAAAAAATGTCAGTCTTGTTTGTTTTGGGATGTCAAGAAAAAGCTTCAAAGTCTGACCAAAGAAGAAAAATACAAAAAAGACTTTTAACTTCATGCTTTGCCTTTTTTTCAAACAGATTTTGTTTTAATGCTTTTCCACTGATAAAAACTAAGACACAAGACAAGACAGTCCGGCTGCAGACCTCTACTGTCAGGACCTCCACTGTCAGGACCTCCACTGTCAGGACCTCCGCTGTCAGGACCTCCACTGTCAGGACCTCCGCTGTCAGGACCCAAGGCGACGTTTTTTTCTCCAGTTTGTTTTTGGCGTAAAGATAGTTGAGAGACATGTAAATGAGTCCAAAAGTGCAGAAGGCGACATTTTCAATGATAAATGGTATAAAAGCGAAGAACAGTGTGCTGTTGGAGTGAAGATACTTTATACTGTCACATATATTAAAGTTTTTAAAACAGAGATTTATTGTTTTAAACAAATTTGTAGACTAAAATGAAACTAAACTAAGCTAACAGCTGTCTATTTTGCTGATTAAATTAAATAAGAGTAAAATAATTAATGTTTTTAGGTGATCATAACAATAGCTGTACATTAATTTTGTATTTTTTATCTGTAGAATAACCCTCAAAGTGATCATCCTGGTTTGTATTTTCTTTTTGTTGAACACATGAATACACAAAAAAATCATATTAACATTATGAGCATAAAATAAAGATTATCATGATATACTTACATGAGACAAAAAATGTGTACTTCCTGGTCTGATCGCTTTTAATTCGAAAGGCTTTGAATCAACTTCCGACGTAAAAAAAAGAAAAAAGTACTTTCGTTATATTTCGTTTTATTTTGAAAATCTTCTAATCAACTTCTGACAGTGACGGTCTGCAGCCTCTAAAGCTTGGCGTGTTACTTTTTACACAACTTTGCAGTCAAGAAACAACCCCAGAGTTTATGGAAGACATCAGAGGCTAGTTTTCTCCCTGATATAGTTTAATGTTAGTGACCGATTCATCACCTGTGATTTTTCCTTCATGACCAAAAATAACTCTAAAAAAACTTTGAGACACAAACTTAAATCAGAGCGAAAAAAAAACCCAAAAAAAGCTCAGCAGAGATTCGAGAAGTATGAAGAGGCACCAGCTGTTAGCATCCTTTAGCGTAATTAGGACATCACCTCGACTCTAAGTGGGTATTAAAATAAAATCTGGTGGAAGTTTTTCCTGAGTACAGATGTGGACCTGCGAGTCTGTCTGTGAAAACCCCGCTCCTCTGTGACGCTCTAAGCTGCTCAGCAGTGTGTGTTTGTTAATCCTCGCTGTTCCTCTGGAGCAGACTGATTTTTATGACTTGCTAAACAGGTGCAGTAATCAAAATCTCCACAGAGGCACACGGGAGAGGGATTCAGAATCCATGCTACCCTCCCTCCTATGGAAACACACACACACACACACACACACACACACACACTCACACACACAGAGTTGGATCTCAATAAACATGTTAATGCAAAAGCTTAACCTCTCTTTGTCAGTGTGTCTGCAGGTCTGCTCGCTGCCGGGAGAGGAAGCGTTTAGTCTGCAATGAAGGAAAATAAAGCGCACATTTGATCCTTTTCCAAGAGGAAGATTTGTCTCCTTTTCTCTGGACACATTTATTGTACTCACACCTGCAATCTCAGCTCAAGACGGCGTTTGTCGACGGCTTACTGCCTCCTGTTTTTCCTGGGAATTACAACGTGAAAGAGGGAGAAGAGGGAGGAGAGTTTTCTCTGGCATATTCGCACCATGCGGGAGATTTAGGGCTTAACAAGCTTTACATTTTCTTATCTGCACTTGTTTGTACAAACTGATTCACTATTCAACACTCCCACCAGCAGAGTTGATAACAAATCAGAAATACCCGATTTTTCTTGATGCTACTTTGCCTCCTCGGCCTGTTCGATTTTCCCACCTCCTTCCCTCCTTCCCTCCTCGCCGTCTCCTCCACTTTGAGGTCTCTGAGAAGATAAACAAGCTCTGAAGTCGTGTGTCCACGCCTGGGCAGTAAAAATCAATCCCCCTGCTGATCGGAGAGTGGCTTCCTGCCCTCCAGGGACCGCCGACTAATCCTCAATTTGAGCCATGACAATGGCCTTCTCAGTTAATCCTGAATACTAACTGGCTGATTTCTTCTAATGGAGGAGTCGTTCTGGAGACAAACAAAGGACTGAAAATCTTCAACTATCAATCATCTAAACACGTCAAAATCTAATCTGGAAACCAACAAACAGCACAAACTCTCTCTTGACCTTTTAAGGAGATCCTGTAAATTTCGCTCAAACATCTTCATGCAGGAAGAAGGAGACTAATGGGCCGAGAACATAATCTAATGTGGGCCAGATTCAATTTATTTTACATTTAATCCTTTTAACCAGCTCGCTCTCACCACTTCTGCCAGACTAGCATTGAATTAACATTTTCAAATTGTCTGTAGATATGCAAAGTCTTATCCTGCGAGCGCCAGATTCCTCAAAAACCAAACGCCATCAGCTGGCCAAGCGTGAACGGTGAAAATCGATGTGTCTCAAACAAAGACGGGCTTTCGAGGAGCAGGTTGTGCTCGTAGATCTTCCTCCGTTTGTGAGGGACTCATGGTTACTGTTGGGGTCCAACATGAACGGATATAGACCTGGACCTCCAGAGGCATGTCTCCACCATCATGGCACTGATCCAGATTAAGGACTCTTCTTCTGTTTGCCCGACTGTACTGTAGCGCCTCCTGTCTGGATCATGTGGTATTTTCTTTGCACAATGTGAATCCACGACTTTTCCAACTCTTTCTAACTTCCTCCGCCTCACTGAGGGGCTCAGACGCTCCACCCTACAGATGTGGACGGAGTCCCGCATAGATATATCCATCATAGATGAGAGTAACCTGCCAGTTTTCCCTCTAAAAGTCCAATAACATATAAACTAGAGGTCCTTTAAGCTCCAAACGTTCACATCTTCAGGCCCCAGAGGAGTAGTGATGGAGTTGTTCAATCTGGTCCATGAGAGGAAATTCACCATCTTTTAAGACACTCCCGGGACTCCAGTGAGAATGAACGAGTGAACATCAGGAAAAGATTATATCAGCTCAGGGGAATAAGGGAGAGACAGAGAAGAGTGGTCCGAAAAGCAGGTGTGTGTATTGATTGTGTTCGAGAAGAAGCATGATTGTCTGAGCTGACGGAGGAGGAAGAAGAGGAGGAGGAGGAGGAGGAGAAGTGAAGGACATCGCCACCACCATGAGGCCTAATTTGTCTCCTGTTCACCTGGAACTATGATACCATCAGCCACCTCTCTACCTCTGATGGAAGACGAACGCAATCAGCAGGAATTTGACGTTTCTGCACAACACGACAGGAGAGGAGCTCGGAAAACGAGAAAGGAGGACGAAGACGAATCCAGAGACGAGCTGAAGTCAAATCTTTGTAAAACTGATGATGACAGTCACTCAAGATAGATGTAATTCATCTGATTTAAGAAGTGGGTGAATGCACCACGTAGGTTTGAGTTTCGTTTGTTAGATTCGGCATTTCGGCGACCGTTTCCGTAAACCAGTGGGTGTCATTTCTGATATTGTGTTCATGTTTTAAACAGTCAGTGGTTTTAGTCATCTTTAATCTCCAGAAATCTTCAATGCACCATCAACTTCCAATAGAGAGACGAAGACAAGCCACGAATGAAGCCATCACTCAACACCAGAAGGAAAACATGTCCCAGCTCAAGTGTCGTACCCTTTGAAGGACCAAACCACAAAAGATCTGACTTGTGGATCCTTTGCTGATCCCTCAGGGCCAATAAGCACCATCTGGACTCATGGTGTGAACCCAACATGCAAAGCCAAATCCTCCAGAGCTGCACGACCCGGCCTAGAAGCTTCGCTCGATGTCTTACATCCAGAAATCTCTGCCATTTCACGGACGATTTTAAGTTTATTTCTCAGTGTTTTCATCTCAAAGAGGAGAGGAGGAGTCATTTTCTTGAAAACAGGGAGCGACGTATCTCAGAAAACGTCCTTTGTGGTACATAAACAGAAGATGCATTTGAAGGAGACAGGAATTGGTGATGAGCTACGACATTGAATGTGCCCGAAGAAAGGAAGGAGAGACCGAGACAGAAAACAAACCAAACCTGGGTCATACGTTTCTGTTTTGGTGAACGCTGGTATGACTCTCAGATGTCCTGATCCTGTTTGGGTCGATGTGAGACGATATTTATCAGTTATAAGGTTTTAAAAACAAACTGAAAATGCCCTCTGGTGATTGGAGGAGCCACTTATCTTAATGAATATGTTTGAAATGGACTTTAGCGACTATTTATGGGCCCGGCTGCAGCGTGAAGCATCTCCGGGGATGAAGCAGGGATTAATTAGTTATGACCCCGTTAATCCCCCAACATATTAAACTGCTAATTAAAGTCATGTAGCCTATGCCTTAAAAATCTACCTAATTAGTCAATTATGTGATTTTAAAGTCGAGGTCATAATTTCGCTTGGCTTTTACATTTCAGAGGATAACGGTCGAATCTCACTTCTGCAGAAAACGCTGTATTTCCCCGTGATTTTAACGCCGTTTCCTGTGAGTGATGTCCTTTGTGGCCACATTCCCGCAGCGTGTAAAGGTCAGCAGATGAGGACCTCAACTTCTCAGCTTTGGTTTGATTTGAACAAATAAACTGTCAGGTCTCTGCAGAGGAGGAAAAACCTGGATTGGTATTTTATTGAAGCTCTGGAAGGCAAACACGGCTCGGCGGACCGCAGATAATCCCTCATCACCACATATCTCTCTCTCTCTCTCTCTCTCTGCTCTCCCTCCATCATTGCACTCTCTTTAATGTTTTTTTTTAGCGCGGCTGCAGGACTCCATCCAGGAAATCAATACGATTAGTCGAACAGACCCGCGACCACACGTGTACACACCACACACACACACACACATACACACACTTTGAGACAATTTGTGGCAGAGAAAACACAAAGTGAAGTGTGTTGCTCTGACTGGAGATAAGCACACTTTGAATTGCTATCTCGCTCCTGGAGAGAGAGCTAACATGAAAAAAACGGTTAATGATAGTGTTTGCTCTCTGTGGTACACACACACACACACACACACACACACGGTGACATACACCATGTTCTGTGTACTTAATTATATGTCCTTCATGCTGATAAAAGTGTCTGTGAGTAGCCTAGGAGACGCAGGCCCAGAATCCATCACTGACATTATCGCCCTCTACTTCCTGGAATTGTTTGATTGGAGGTTTCCAGGCAACAGTGTCGCTAATGTCGATCGATGTGAGGACACTGCAGGACCTTGTGTGCCGGTCACGAGGAAAGCGTCAAACATGAGTCTGGGGGCTTCTTCACAAAGACACAATAGAGCAGTATGTGTTTGTGCCGTTTGTGGATTTGCTCAGGGACCAGATCTGCTCTCTGGGTTTCAGGACTACAATCTCACTCTGAGATGTTTTACCACCTTGGCTGTTTCTAAAAGCTTTGCCCTCTCATCACCTCACTATTTCATCCATTTTTAACTCCTCGTGGTCCTCAGGTTGCCACTCTTCCTACTCTGAACATGCCACTGTCCAGCTTTACTAGAGAATCTAATCTAGATCCTGCATTGCCCATAAACTACAGACCCTTACAAATGGTAAAAGGTCAATTAATTCCAGAGCTGAAGAGACGTAACATTTGTGATGAATTTTAATCTCGTTTTCGGAAAAAAATTTCCACTGAGTCCAAATTTCAGACTGGTGTCCCTCAGGGATCTGTTCTGAGACTGTTGCTGTTCTCACTCCATTTATCACCATTTGCACAAAACATAAACAGTCTTCTTATCTTTTCATCTAGACGCTGATGATTTACAACTTTCCTTCTCATTGAGGCCCAATGAGGGGTCTAGATTCTCTGGACTCTTGGACTTAATTAATTTATCAAATAGATAAATGTTTTACATCAAACTATTTACAGAGTGACAAACAGAGATTTGAATCACTGCGCAGAATAAAATGATATAAATAAAAATGATCTCCACAAGTTTGCTGAACCTTGGACCTCCTTCCCACTTCCTCCAGTCTACGCAATCTACAGGTCCCTACACACCGGGAACAACGCAAATATATAACGCGAAATTATGAAATATTCAGAGGCGAATTTTGACACGCCTGACTATACACATCAAGCGAGATGCGATTTTGCGACTTTCCAGGGGGAAAAAAGACGCGTCCCAAGTAGAAGTGAGAAGACTGGCACAACAGCAGACTGAGTGTTTTTCAGTTCTGATTAGACTCTAGTGTTGAGATGTCTGTCTGTCATGATAGCATGTACTGAGTCGGGGCCAGTACCAGATAAGAACGTTAAACTATAATCCATAAACGTAAGGTAAAAACTGAGACCTAATGGTGCTGTGACAGAAAATATGGTATGTTGTATCTGAACAGGTTAGCTTACGAGCTAAAGTTACTTAGCACAGATGAAAGTTCAAACAAAGACGTTTATCAAACTGTTAAAGCTCACAAACCATCGTCATGTGAGAAATCTGACGCTATGACTCTCCACAAGTTGTCCTTCAGGTCGTTATCTTTGTAATGTTTGTGTCTTTTATCAAAAATCACTCTGTTCTCCGACACGTAAACAATCAGCCGGTCGGCCATGTTGGATATACGAGTGAATCAGACGTCACAACAACACGAAATCTGATTGGTCAGAAGTGGACACACAGGATGTGAAACTTTAGAAAATTCAACCGTGATCCGAAAAAATAAATGCTGCAATATCGCAGGACGGAAAACGTCGCTGATGTGAACGCTTGTATTGACAGGATACGGGTTCAAAAAAAAATATTGATGTCCAAAATAATCGCACAGAAAAAACACAGTGTGTAAGGACCTTAATCAAAGAGTTATATCGAATCAAACTTCATCTTTAATCATGTTCATCAGCTCAACAGGTCATGTTGCGTCAACGAGCACAGAGCAGATCTAGCAAGACAGGGAAACAGACGCTGAAATGTAAGCTTTGCTGTAAAACTACATTTAGGAAGACAAAAGTAGAACTGTGAGTCTGTAGAAGTCAAAGCTACAAGTTAACCTGAGAAGTGATACTTCACACCAAGTTAGCAGAAAAACAGGAAAGTGCAGCGCTGAGGAGGACGATGACAAAGAGGGATGAGATCACACACTTCCTGCAGCGCTCTAATATCATCTCAAACACACACACACACACACACACACACACACACACACACACTCACACACACACACACACACACACATTTCTGATGTTGCCAGTAATGTCGTCCATTAGTCTCTGTGGTCCATCCTGTCATACTGTCATCAGAGTGCTATCCCAGCATGCTCTGCTTTCTTCTTTATTTGGCCTTGTGTGTGTGTGTGTGTGTGTGTGTGTGTGTGTGTGTGTGTGTGTGTGTGTGTGTGTGTGTGTGTGTGTGTGTGTGTGTGTGTGTGTGTGTTAGTGTAGGCAAGGTATGACGGCCGTGATGAAATATGGCAGACCAGTCCTTGCCTCACACAGCACTCCTGGCCTCATCATCGAAGGTGTACATGTATGTGTGTGTGTTTGTACTGTATATGTGTGTGTGTGTGTGTGTGTGTGTGTGTGTGTGTGTGTGTGTGTGTGTGTGTGTGTGTGTGTGTGTGTGTGATGGTTATTGCGTGAGGGCAGCAGAGATGAGGGACTTGGGATGTAATCAGCTGTCAGTATGATGCAGGAGAGGGTTTCTTCCTCCTCCTCCATCTCAAAACTACACCTTCACCTCAGAACCCCGTCGACATCGAGGCGCACAGCGAGTTAAACAAAACCGTGTTTTTTTTAACGTTTTTAAGATCTTAAATTGATTTGACCGTCAACATAAAAGTAACGCCAACATTTCAGAGAATTATTACATTTTTGCGTTTTTTCATTAGAACAGGTGGAAGTAATGAAATCGATGCTGCACAGACACAGCTGACTAACAGCTGGAAGTCCTCCATTAAAACACAGGGCGTAACTTTTACTGAGATTTATAGACAAATTAAACTTTTCTCTGAAAAAGCTGCAACAAAGCAACCTTCACAAAAACATTTTAAAACTCACAAATACTACAAAGTTAAACTACAGCTCTGCTGCAGTGGATTTAAGAAAACAAATCAAAGTCATTTTGTTCCATATTAGCCAAATTATTAGAGAAATTAAAACCTTATTTGACAGTAGGCAACGGCTGTTTACTCACTCTTTATATGCCTATGGTGTACATGACCAGGAGGGGGCAGTATGAAAAATCTGAATTCAAGCGAAACATTTCCTGTCTTGATAGCCAATCAGAATGAAGATCCCTCAGTGATACATGGCAACTGCAGACAACAGAGGATAAACTGATTCTGACGGTGTGCAACCAACTAAGATGGAGGACAGTAACCCCAAATTTCCACCGCATTCGGAACGGCAGCAATTTTCCCCGTCCACTTATTTCTACCAGATGTGTTTGTGAGGCGAATTTCGTGACAAATTTTGGACAGCGGGAATCATGAGGACTCACAAGAACCTGCAAATTCTCGTGCAATTGCATGATAATGAGTTGTCTCTAAAGACAGACACATAGACATATATGCAGTAGATTATTGTGTCCTTCCAGAGGAGGAAATCTACTCTGTCCAGACCAGTAGATCAGACACTTTTGTGGAGATTGGGAATTAACCACGGGTAAGTGCAATATTTATCTTTATCTATGAAACAGACAACGTTTGCATGGTGTGAAATACGATCCTCCTGAAACACAGAGTGTTTTATTTTGAAAAGAAGCCGGATGTTTTATTTTGTGTCTGTGCCTGACTTCCTTTCCAGCAACGGTTAATCTGTGCTGAATTTATCCGCCATGCTGCTGCGTCTGGAAAGAGTTGAACCATGGTGATTGGCTACAAAGCCCACTAAACCACAGGGGGGTGGAAAGAAGACGGTGAGATTTGACACATTAACTTGAATGGAAATGATCAGCAACAATTGGTGGAGATCACCTTTAACGGAAAAAGGGGCAAACTGTCCACTGTCTGCTGGACTTTGTTTGTGCATCTGCCAAATTAGCAATCTAGCCGACTTTCAGGAACCGTAGTCAGGGTTCTGACAGTACAGAAGCAGAACCAGTACTAAAAGTACTGGTGAAAGCAAATCACAGGGTCGAATATCCATACTTTCAAGAGTGCTTAATGGGAGGGGCTGAGAGTTTATTCTCAGTTTCTGATTGGACCGTTCTTGTGTTTTTTTTGTGATCGATGATTTTACAGTGACAGATTTTTTCTTTCTTTCTTGTGAAGTATAACAAAGCGACTGTTAAAACCAAAACCTCCTCTCTTATAATCACAGGTTTGACGAGATACAAACGTGTGATTATGGAGCGAGCCGTTTGAGTGAAGTCTCGTCTAGAAACGCTCAGATTTCAGGGAGTAAATTGGTGTGAATGTCACACTGAGGACGTGCCTGTCAAAGTCGGTTTAATTCTGGTCACCTGTTAACGAATGAACACTAAGAAGAGAGCATCATGTGATCTTATTCCTGGTGCATCTGCAGCTTTCAGACACTGTGGCGGTTTTCTCGGTGGACTTGAGATTATTTCATGGGAGGTATCTGGTCCACTGCCTCCCCAGAGGGCAGGGTCAGCATTAATTTTCATCGACGTAATGACTCTGAGTTTTCTTACAGGCCTTTGACCTTCTCTCTGCCGCAGAAATCCACACTGTCACATGGTTTTTCCGCTTCGTCCATTAATGCTTGATTGGGGCCACAGAGAAGGCCTTGGCAGAGGCTGCCAGTGCTGTCATAATCTTTAAATCACCGCAGAACCACTCGCCTCCTCTTCCAGAGAGAGTCTGAGATTTGTCTTAATGCATGTAGAGAAACGGAGATGAACACAATGAGGACTTTATTTGGTTTGGTTTTTCTGACAGCTCCTTTCAGATTTATGCATTTCAAAGCGACTCATAGGTTAACATTTTCTGCAGCTATCTGTATCCTGAGGGACTGAAGCTGTCATCTAATCCTTGTAATGGAAAATCTTTACAAGCGTCAAAGAGGTGCGATCACACACAGCCTGGAGAAACAGCCCAATGAAACTACAGAGCCTGATATTAAGTCTCAGAGTGAGATCACACATCAGCAGGAACTCAATGAATTCACACACACATGTACACACACGCACACACACAGAGGGTAACAGTAGTCAGCTGTAAAAAACAAGGTGGGATTGGATTAGTTGTAATACAATCAGAATTCTCCTCACACTGTGAAATGACATCCAATCGGGGTTACCGCTGACGGACCCACGGGTGAGCGAAACACACGCACCTCGCTGTCACACATCTCCCATTACCCCCAAAGTAAGAAAAGAGGCGACACATAAAGGAAGAAGAAGTATCAGCTCCCTCATAAAGCCTCTTTCTCACACTCTCACACGTTCCCATTAAAGCTTTCAGTGTCTCACAAGAGCCGCCATAATGTGCGTGTGAATCCTATCATCAGCTCAACAATGAGACGCGCTGCATGTCTCCATTTGCACCCCTCGGACCATTATACAGCGCGGGATCCGGCGTGGACAAAGCTCTCTCTCACACACACACACTCACACACACACACACACACACACACACACACGGAGGAGTCTGATAATAGGCCTATGAATCACGCCGAATCCTATCATCCACCGAACAAAGCCGGGTCTCAATTTGCAACCTCTGGACCGTTCCATTTGGCGAGGATCCTGCCGCAGACATGGAGGGTCAGCTCTCCATCAGCCTTGGCGCTGCACGCTCGTCGCCCGCGGCTCATTCCCCGGCGGCCCTATTCCGCGCTTAATGGCGAATTCAAAAGGGATTCACAGCCACAGGTTCAGCGCGAGCCGTGCCCTTGAATATGGAGTAATCTGACTGTCTGTGCAGCATCCTGCACAACCTAATGCTCCAAACTTAATGGATACCTGAAGGCCCCCGTATGAATGTGAATGTCTGAGTGTTTGATGGGTGTGTGACCCCGCTCTGTGGATCTTTTAAAAGACTCTACATCAGTATGCTGCCATGGAGCCCCTTACATCTGTGTTAAAACCATTACAGCAGCTTAACTCGCTTTCACCTGGATGTGCCTTTTCTGCGAAGATACTGTTTCCATCTTAACTCGGGTTTACTGACACTTCATTTATAATCAACACAACAGTTTGGAGCCGACGCACAAATCTCCAGCTCACATTCACTTATATTTGCTGAAACTGTTTTATAAAGGTTAGGGCTGGGTGATAAAACGATAACGATATATATCGAAAATTAATTTCCCTCGATATTGATATGAAACATGGTCAATATGCTTTCAATAGCTGGCATTCTGACATGTTTTGGTAGACTATATGAATAGCCAATTAAAAGTGGAGTTTCTCCAAGTCTGCGCTGCGCTGAACCAATCGTCCTGAATTAGAACCAAGTATCAAACAACTGCAAAGTCGTAGCAGACAGCAGCTCCACCCAACCATAGCACTTTAACAGGTGAAGCCGACAGCACTGTTGGTGAGAAACAAAGAAGATGAGTGCTACCCCCGACAGAAATGACCATGAAGGCTCAACAGATGACCACATCAATGTCAACGACAACACTGGCATAAAAACATAGGTGGTGTGGAGGTATTTTGGTTTATTGAGGTCGTTCTCGCAAAGTCGGGGAATACCTCAAATCTTTTTCACCACCTGAAGCAGCGCCACGCCGCAGAGCACGCGCAACGCAAAAGGTTACAAACCCCGAGAGGAGCAAGGAGCCTAAACAGACGACCACTCAGTCCACTTTCTCTAGCGCAACGTCTTACAACAAAACGTCAAAGAGACACAAAGACCTCACAGATGCAGATTATTGTATTGTGAAAGACATGCGACCAATAAACACTGTTAAATTTAATTTTTTATATTGTTATATATATCGATATCGACTGATATGAAAAAAAATATATTGTGATAAACTTCTTCCCATATATTGTCCAGCCCTACATTCACTCAAATTTCCTGAAAAAGATACAAACGGTCTATTTTGTCGATTACTATGACTTCCTTCTGAGGTCAGAGTTTAAATCTATAGTAAATACGTCTATATTATGATTGGCAGGAAATAGACTTAAACAGCAGGAGACTGTTTGGACCCTTGAGACTGGTTCAGTATCTTGACCTGAAGTTGCACCAAATTGCAAACCGTCCTGACGTTGGAATAAATCAGGAGCAGCCCGGTATCAAGAAGTCTGGCTGAGTGTATTTGTGGGTCTGCATATCTAAACTCTTAGAGAAAATGAGGCCAGCCTGGAGCCAAATCAATCTCACATCAGCTCGCCGTTATTTGTCACTGTCGGCCCCCCAGCTGTCAATCATCTCGGCCGTGTTTGATTGACAGGAGCTGAATAGAGGGCTCAGAATGTCCCTTTAACACGAGCACAAGTGTGTGCGTGGAGAGCGGGTCAGCTGAACGTCACCAGGACACTTGGAAATGATGTGGAAACAAATACACACACACACACACACACACACACACACACACACACACACACACACACACACACACACACACACACACACACACAAATATTTGGGTGTAAAACGGCCCCATGAGTTCCTGTAAGTGTTCACAGTGTGATAGATGGTGTGAAGCTCCACACATGATAAATCACACATATCATGTTGACACACACAGTCACACACAGCGGACACCAGAGGGTCAGGAAACTGGTCTGAGGAGACTGAGGGGATACTGGACCTCACATAAAAACAGGTCCTCTGTTCACATCATCACTGAGCTACGAAAGAGGAATAGAGCCCCATGAAGAGGAAAAAAATAATTACAGAAACGAGATTCAAGTCGAAATTATGAGATTAAAAACTCAGAATTATGTCAATAAAGTCAAAATTTGTGATTAAAAATTGAAAATTTGAGATTGAAGTTGAAATTACAAGATTGAAGTTGGCATGAATGAAGATGAAATTTTATGAATAGTCATGAAATTTAAAAGTTGAAATTTTAAGATAAGAGTCGACATGAATAAAGTTAAAATTTCAAGATTGAAGTTTATATAACGAGATTAAAGGCGACTCAAATAAAGACGAAATTTCATGAAAAAAGTCATGAAATTTTTAAGTCAAAATTTACAGCTTAGAGTTGACATGAATGAAGTAATTTTGAGATTAAAATCGATATTACGAGATTAAAGTCAACACAAATCAAGACAACATTTTACAAATAAAGTCATAATGTTTAGATTAATGATAATGAATCAACAACATTGTCGCTCGTCACTCGACAACATGTCCTCTGTTCAAGAGTTTATAAAGCTTTACTTTAGAATTGGATTTAGTAACAAGGAAATTCTCGCTCTTTTAGCACACAAACACAGTGTGGTCATAAGTATTTGGACTCTGAAAAGACTGTGCTGAAGGATTATGATGCAGTGGCAGGGTTATTGGTGGTTACATCTGCGTGCTATACAGCGAGGCTATGATGGATCGCAAGATACGTTAAGACAACTGATCAAGTTGATTGATCAGACGAGCCCGGCGTCTGAGGTGCAAGCATTACCGAAGTCGAGGACCTAATGCGCTCTGGCACATGGATGGCTTCTGATGACTTTAATCTCGAAATGGAAATTCAAAAAAGAAGATTAACTCTTAAATTCTTTATTTTGGATTTGCTCGTTTTCATTTTTTGCTCTTCTACAGATGAGTTTTGCAAATTAGCATCTACTATAAACACGGCTATACTTGCATTGAATGGCTGGCCTTGTCCTTGTCCTCTGACACCAACTCAGTCTTTGGTGCAAATATGATGTCTTCATATTTTTAGTGCCTAATATCAAAAATGACCACTGACACCTTCCAAAAGGAAGATTTCTGAGTGCTGTTCCTGTATTGATCCACGTGTCTCTACATGGATACTGATGCTTCCTACAAAGGCTTTAGCGCATAATCATAAGCGTACACATGTAGTTCCATGTTAAAGCAGCATGGAGAATAATCCACCGGTATCTGAGGTACCTTCATGCAGACGCCGGCTTTGTTTCACGAAGAATGAGGCGCTGAAGAGCCAGATTGCAGCAAACAAACAATAAGGGATGAAAGCGCAGAGGAGCACAAAGGCTTAAACAGAACCGTCAGCACATGAAAAGGGAGTTTGTTTGCAGAAATGAAGGCAGACACAGAGGGAGGGACACGGGGAGAGCCACCACTGTCATAACTGACACAGATGTTAACAAGTCCCTCTGCATAATGCAACATATGGGCCTCCTGCACACACACATGCTATTACACACATCACTTCCAATGAATGTAAATACACAGAGAATGCATTCTCTCTTCACAGGAAGCAATAAGTCTCCCGATCAGACAACAGCAGTATAGATGTGAGATTGGAAACAAGTAAGATGGAGGAGGGAAGAGTGCAGACTTTAAATTAGGTCGCCACTGTTTTCTTTTCCTCTCTCATGTGCGTGTCTGAAGTCGCCGTACAGTAGTTCTGATTTCCCTCAGGGCCGGCTCAGTATGCCTCTTTTATTGTTATGGCCTATTAAACCCCTATGATAGAGGGGCTGAGCTCAGGGTGGCATCTGCTTACCACGCACACACACACACTCGTAGGCACGCGCATGTACAAACAGACACATCTCATGCCCCAGGTGCATTGTGGAGCTAAGTTAACCAAGGAAGCCATTTGATGCGGAGCAAATAACGCTCTCTAAAAAGGTCAGAGCAATTTAAGAGTCTTTTTATTGTTTTCTGTGATGGCCCACAGCTGCAGCAGGCTCGCTTTATTCGGCTTTTATGTGCTGCAAAGGTGAACGGGCGGTGCAGAGTGTGCGGTATACTGACAGGAACACAGAGGCAGGAAGACTAGATTAAGACTCCTCAAAGTGACAGTCATTAGACTCCAGGACTCGCAACAGATGGAGGGGAGATGTAGATGATATCATGTGATCGGGTTTTATTGCATGTTAGGGATGCTGGATGGGAGGTGAAAGTACCGACTGTGTGCAGGAGAACATTTATAAAGTGTCTATTTAAAAATGTATAACAAGGTGCTGCAGTGGAGGTGAATTATACATGAGCTGAAGGTGTTTGTTATTCTTACCGTAAAAAAGAAAAAGTACTTTAGTTTGGAGTTAGGCCCCAGTGCAGGTACCAGACGTGTTCGGGCTGCCAGATCGGCTCAGGGCCTGTTGAAGACATCACACTAGGGCTGTAGGCTACCGTTCTTTACACTGACAAGAAGACCGACTGATCAAACTCGGACCAGAAAAGTGTTTTCAAGCGTCTTTTAACTAGGGCCCGACCGATAAATCGGTCGGGCCCTAGTTAAAAGCCCCTCGTGGTTTTCTTTATTTCCGATTGTTCATTCCATTCACCTCAAACCTTTGTCTCCTTATAAAACAGAGAATTACAACTTACTGTACTGTAACATTTAAAAGGTTTTAATTGTATATGTTAACTTTTCTAAGTTGTACGCAGGATCTCTGTTTATCAATAGATAGTTTTGCTTTATTCCACATTTCCTTTGATGACCTAAAGGAGGTGATAGTCCAGCTGTCTAAATCCTCTTTTGATATGTAGAGATAGTTTTCTTCGTAAAATTCATCCATGTTTTCTCCGAAGAACTACAATCCCATGAAACCTAATCTGGTGAAAACCACTTCTGTAATTTGTCCAGACCAACCACAATCTTCTACGACATCCGAACCAACTTTCAACCAATCATATAGCGTGATGTCATCAGTAGGTGCCGGGCCCTGAGCCAATCTGGCAGCCTGAACATATGTGGTACCTACACCGGCTGTTTTAAGTCCCTGTTTTGATAAATAGCGATAGATTTCTTAGTAAAATTCGTCCGTGTTTCTCAGAAGAACTACAAGGCCATGAAACCTAATCCCGCAAAAAGTGCTTCCAAAATGTGTCCGGACAAACTAAAATCTTCATCGTTACCTAAATAACTTCCAGCCAATCATATTACATGACATCTGATATCTCCACCCAGACTTCCCTGTCCTAGGCCCCTTCATCCAGCTCTTCTTGGGGCATCCAGATCCGTCTCTCAGCTGGCCAAGGTCTCTTTTGTGGTCTCCTATATCGTTGGAAGTGTCCTGAATGTCTCACCAGCCAGACGTGTCCTGATTAGACACTCAAGCTACCTCATCTGACTCCTTTGAGTTGGGAGGAAGTTGATGTTCAAGTCATGATGTCGGTACAAAAGACAAATATCGACGTGTAAAACAAAGGAAACTATGGAGAGAAGACAGTCACACGAGGACAGCAGAAGGCTATTGTGAAACAGTTTCTGGGTAGTTCTACAAATCACAATGTGGAGGAACGTAGCCTTGAAGAAGCTGCAGAATCATGAAGACGGTACGAGGTGAAGCTTTATGGGAACATTTAGACACAATAAGAGGACGGGACAAAGCTTTATGAGGCGGTGAAAGCCTCACTGGGGCTGTTGTTGACTCCTCTGAACAGCAGAAAGACACAATAGAGACTTAACACCAACACAGGACAAAAAAAAAGTCCTGTGAGGACAGTAGAAATCCATGACATGGAGAACGAGGGCTTTGTGACAGCTACAACAGATCTTGTTATAAAGAGGCAGACAGTAAATGAAAAGCACAATGGGCGAGTGAAAAGCCGGAAAGAAAGCTTGGTAAGCTGTAGACGGCTTTGTTAGAGAAGTACAGGAGAATATCTAGAGACGGAGAAGTGCGACAGAGTCAGGAGAGGATGGAGACATCGAGAAGTTGTTTTAGAAAACCTTGATCAAACTTTTCAGTGTGTCCCTGGAGAAACTTGTAACTTCTCAGAAAATGAACCGTGAATATTTCCAGGGTTTAGGTGAGTTTGACGGTAAAGCTTTTGCCTTATCAGTCCGTCAATATTCGAACCCTCTCCAAAGCTCTGGGTTGTATCCAAAGGGCTGGGATTTCTGAGATGATTTAGTCCAAAAGATAGAGTTAGGGGCTCAGACCTCTAATAGGAACATACCCCCCTTTAGGGGGTCCTCTGGACACGTCTGAATGGAAGGAGATCCTGAATGAGCTTGAGGGATTATAAAACCATTTAAAACTCCATTAAATGCAGAAAAACCTCAAGAGTCCATCAGGGTGAACCGGAGAGAGTTGCTGGAAAGAGACGTCTGGAGAAACTAGCTGAGCCGGCTGAGAATAGAAGGATGATGGATGGACGGATGGATGGATGGATGGATGGATACTGGGACTGAAACTACTTCATCTTTAAACTGAGTTGTGAAATCCAAACTCTCTTTTTTAAATCAGCAAACAAAAGTGAAGGACTAAATTAAACTTGAATGAATGAATGCGTGTTGCTCTGAGGTTGAACCCTTCGTCAGTTGTAGTTGATGTTGAACAAAACTCTTCCTCGGTATCCTTACAGTCGTGTCTGAAAAGCTAAGAATAACCTCTGAGGGGGCCGCTGCGTCTGCCTCTTAGTGACAGATGGTTCCTGAACTCCGGATCAAAACTGGGACTCACTCTCCGGCGTCCTGATTCTATAAAACTCTTCTGGACTCGGAGTCCCGGTCTCTCCGGTTACGTAAAGGACCAGCAGCAGGAGTTTATGTGAGGTGAGCTGTTCTTGAGAGTCTTCCGACCAAATGAACCCATCAAGCCTACATAATTAAGCCCCGAGTGGAGATACAGTGAAGCCTCGCTCCTCTGAAGCCTCTTGGGAAATGTACTTGTACTGTATATAGATGCGTTCATGCGTGCATTAGTCTCTGAGGACCTACGAGCGTTTGTGTCTTTATGAGGATTACATGCTTACATAAACACCAACACCCTCGTATACCACAGGTCTGAGCGCTGTATATCAGGGTGCTGATTATCAATCTTTAATATTACTGTTTTGTTTTTCTCTGTTTTCCCTTTTGTTTCATCTTTTCTTTCAGGTTTCTGTAAAAACAGCTTTAAACGCTTGATTTTCAGGACATCCCTCACTGTCTTTATGCACGAATGAAGATCTGATGTTGAGTGAAGATGACAGAGACAGCTTGACAACTTTGTTCAACTGGATGCATATTTAATGTAGACATCTCTGCGCTGAATCTATACAGGAAGGATAAGATTAATCTATCACACATAAAGGAGGAGAGCAGCTAAAGGAAGCGTAATTGCAGCTCATGTCAATGGACAAAGGCCGATTTGATGAATGTGATGTAATTATAAAGGGTGTCAGAGAGAGAGAGAAGGAGGACGGACTCTAAAAGGCCGTCACCAACATGTCATCCAGCCGAGCTCGCCGAGGACGAGAGCGAGGAGGGAGAGAGAGAGAGAGAGAGAGAGAGAGAGAGAGAGAACAAGAGGACGGCTAACAAAGAGTGGAGGAGATTAGTGGAGCTGCAGTGGAGAGATAACACAAAGAGAGAAAGAGAGAGAGAGAGCGGATGGAGGGGAAAATATCGTCCACTTCATGTTGTTTGAAGCTTTTATTTTATTTTATTCAACGTCCTCTTTTGAAAATAACATCTGAGCTCCTGTCAGGACCAGCAGAAGCTCCAGAAGCTCTGATCAGGTTCTACACACCCTTTAAGAAACCAGACTGGACAGTCACGGTTCAGATCCTTACTGGTCCAGGGTCCTGAAATGGACTGGTAACCTCACAGCAGATGCCTCCTCAGTTGGGGAGTCATTCTTCCAACTTGGTCCTGACAGCTTCAACACTACCTGTCTTATTAATCAGAGCTGAAGGCTGATCAATACTCCAATATTAATCTACCTCACTCATTATAAAAGGTTAAATGACCAAAGATTGGAAAATAAATAAAACCTTATTCCATCAAAACACAAAGGCGGGTCTGTATGTCGCTCAGTTTGTCACTAATATCCTCCTCCGTCCTGAACATTTAAAGTCAACATACACGAGTGAGCGGAACCCAGGGCCACGCAGGGACACGGTTAGTTTGTGCACGGCGGGGTTGATTCAGGTATGTTGGTGTGTGTGATCAGCTGGCACTCGGCTCTGCGTGTCTCTGGACTGAACAGACTTTGGCCCAGAGCTGTTGGCTCGGTTCCTCACGTCTGTTCTCTGTGGTAAACTGAGCTGAACTGCAGCCTGTGATGTTCCACTGAGGACACCTTTCATCGCTGGTCATGAAACGCACAAATCCTTCAGATCAAACCATCTTCTTCTCCTGACCCATGGTTTTACATTCAGTTTAGGTCCTCCTGTTTAGGTGCTCGAGTCCTCTGAAGGTGTCCTGTGGTATCTGACACCAGGAGGTAAGCAGGCCATCTGAAAGTCCTGGAGGTTCTGAGGTGGGGCGTCCATGAAACACACTTGATTGTTGAAAACATAACAGGATGGTTGATTTGGAGACCAAGTTAAACCACCTTGAACTTGTCGATCACCTTGTCACTTTTTCTGTGCAGATACTTCATCTAGTCCAGTTTAGGTGCTACCAGATCTTCACTTTGGTTGCGCTTCTGTTAGCTCAATGCCAACACGTGTTTGTCCATTATCATGTCTTCTCCTTCCTTGGACATCTTATGATTGGTGCTGACCTACAATTTGACCTTTGTCAAAGTCATGACTATCATTCCTGAAAATGTGCTGAAGATAGGAGGAGCCAAATTTTAATCTCATTGGTTGCAGAACGGTATAAAAATTCTACCTCACGGTTATTATGACCAATAAATCACAGTTTTCGGTATCACCGACGCATTCTAAAAATATACTGAAAGACATTGATTTTGGCATTTTTGATGCTTTTAACTAGCGCTAGACAATACCTTGTTTTCATCGTTTTATTATATCAAAACAGGAATATTGTCTTTAACTAAACGTTCCCTCGACACTCCTAAAAAAAACCCAAAATATGCTCATACTTCCGACTTGGTCCTCTTAGAGGGCTAATGGATGTCTTGTAGGGTGACCATATTCTGAATCCCCAAAAAGAGGACACAACTAGGGGGCAGAGTCACGTGTAGTTAATTCGGAGAGTTTCCCGAGTCGGATCAAGTGTTTTTTACGCGCCTCTAACTCAGTCAGTCCACAGGATCCAAACTTAAACCTTCCCGACAAAACCCCGGACATTTTAGGGTTTTATAAACTCCCCTGGACAAAGACGGACAGTCCCCCAAAAAGAGGACTCATCGTCTCCTCCCTCCGCCATGATTGCAAATTGTAGGCTAGACAGCTCACCTGCACGGCTACTTCGGGAGACTCGGATGAAGCTGGGATGATTAACACAGGGTTTCCACTACATGCAATCCATCATAGTGCACCGTCACAGCTAAATAAGAGCTGCTACACCTTAAAAATGTGTTTTTTTCTTACATGGCTCTACCTCGGACTCATATGTATCAGTACGCACCCCGGAGCGCGTCGCAAGTATTAGCTTTAGCGCTTTATTGTCGGCGATCTCAATGATGATCCATTACACACCCCACACTGGTTTTTAAAATAAAAACAGTAATCGTTATATCAACATTTTTATCATGATTAACCATTACACCGCTATTGTGCTGTTTGACAGATGACACAGTAATGTGACAAAATATGGACGCCTGCTGATGTCGTCATCGTAGTTTAGTCTCTGCTGTGAATGCTACAAGACGCCAGGTAATAAAAACCTTTTTTTGGTTTGTTTCTTTTAGGGGTTGTAAATAATCCTGCTAATCATTTTGTTTTAAGTCATGTCCTACTAAAGTTCTATCAGATTTCTCTACAGGAGCAAACAGGTAAACACCATCATACATCAGTTTGAGGCTACCTCAGATCTCCACCTCTCACTCTGTCTTAATTATTTTATTTAAAATCTGTGTGTTTTAAACAAAGCTCCGATGTCGTGCAGCTCTGCTTCAGCCTGCAGATTAACCGCTGGTGTTTACGTCCGCGCTGCACATGCCCTCACATGCATCAGATGTCCCAGGGTGATGATGTCATCCTGGTGTCTCCCAGGGCCGTATTGATTGTTTTGTCATCTGTGCAAACACATGGTGGAGATGATCGAACAGGCCAGCATTAGTGGAGGCTAATTGCTTGTTCTGGCTGCTGTTATGAATCCGATAGGACTGTTGTGTTTGTACGGATGGAGGGGGGGGGAGTGATGTGAGACCTGGAGGGAAAGAGACGGATTGACCAAATGAGCCTGTCCGGGATAATGTAATCTGTGTCGACTGGTGCTCAGGAACTCATCACAGGGGTCACATCCATCACTCAAGCAGCACCAGTCAGCTAATGGAGTCAGCCCCCCATCTCAGCGAGGAACCATTAGCGTTAGCTTGGCTTACATAAACACATTTAAACAATTATTAATTCTCCCACTTCACCAAACATGTGAGGAGGGAGTGGGTGGGTGGTGTCAGGGGTTATGAAGAGTGGAGGCTTGCTCTTCAGAGGCCGTTTAAACCCGGATCATATTTTAAAAACACTCTGACGCTGAAGTGCGGCTGTGATTTGGGAATGTTCGCCTGTAAATGAGGCAGAGATTTGGCAACCGTGCGAGCTCTCGCTGTGGGAAAACTGCGCCAGAAAGCGGCTCATATCAGTTCTTGGTTCTGTGACAATCAGCTGAAGGAACTCTGATTTGCTTTGACAGTTTAGCACATAAAAGAAAGTCAAATGCAATAACTGCCTCCATTAAAGCGTATTTTATGAGCCGCCTGCCGAGTACTTCAGCGTGTGAAGTTTGAGCCAAGCTGAACACCTCATTAAGTTTGAAGCCTGTGATCAAAATGTTAACATCTCTGGGACATTATCAGACAAAAAAAAAAACAGTATTTTTTCTGTTCTTTTTAGGGGTTTTCTTTCTGAGCCATGAAAGTGCGTCTCATGGTTGGAGAACTCTACGCTGAATTAATGTTTCAAAGAGCAGCGGTTCAGCCAAGAGGTAACTCAATAATCCACTTTAATAACTCCTATATTCACTGAAGCTTTAGGTGTATATCTTGATTTAAACCACCAACTTTGAGCAAAACAAAACGTCTTTTTAGATTGGCTCCCGGTGTCTCATCAGGTTGCTCTTTAAGGACTGGGGTCAGCTGTAGTCCTGTTGTTGGGTCTGCTTTGGTCTTGAGTTAAGAACAGTTGTTGATTTAGTCACCTGTCCTGTTTTGTTTCATACTGCCTCAAAGTAAAGCAGCAAAGACTCAAGCGGTTGCGTCTCAACACAGTTTGTAGATGTATAAAAGTAGATTTTAATGATTGAATTGTAAATAGCGCCATAACAATATGAAATGTTCTAGTGTAGAGTGACTATATGTCCTCTTTTACCCAGACATGTCCTCTTTTTTGGGGCCTGTCCGGCTTTTTAGAGTTTATAAAGTCCTCCAAATATCCGGGGTTTTTGTACAGAAGTTTTGAGTTTGTGTCGCCTGGACTAACTGAGTTAGAAGCACATAAAAAACACTCGACCCGCCGTGGAAAACTCTCAAACTTTACAACGCCTGACTCCGTGACTCTGCCTCTGCATAGTTTTCTTCTCCTTTTGGGGATTCAGAATATGGTCACCCTATTAAAGTGTTTTATGAAAATCCTACGCTCTAGTTTTATCCTGGAAACACCTGAAAAAGTTGTTCAAAGCTAAACAGACACTTGCAAGAACTCCTCCCAGCGAACGAGACTGATCTGCAACAGGTAACCAGGTATAAAAACGGCATTTCAGAGAAACCAAATCCTCAAATTAAAAAACTGGAAAATGTTCACAATCCTGTGAGAGACTGTGTGAGCAAACAGCTTGGCAGAATCAAGATATAGTCATCTTCTGTGCACAAAGAAAGAGAAAACCAGAGCTGGAAGGCTGTGATCTTTAGGTCTCAGGCAGCACTGAGTACAGACGTGGCTCTGGAGTGGAAATCAAGTTCTTGTACAGACAAGTTTTTGTTTCATCCTCAGATAGTTGTTGTTATTATGTATGTAGGCGTTGCAGTATTCAGAGAGTCAAAAAAACAAACAACAACAAAGTCCTCAGTCAAATTTCCTGTCTCACCAACACACCAACAAAGTCTGGTAATAGATGCTGCTGGTACTGAACCATTAGTGCTGCAGACGTCTCTCTAAACTCAGATAAAAAAAAATTCTAAAGGATGTTAAAAAAGACTCATATGAGTGTGTAATCGACTATTTCATACTGTCATTTGTCAAAGCATCATCTCTGTTTTGGCCTGAAACAGAATATCTAAGCCCTTTAATTTGACATTGACGAATGAAATAAACTTTGAGAGTTATTCACTCGACACCTCAGGATCTGCAATACTCAGAAACTTGAAAAGTACACTAAGTGATGTCCTCACTCTTTCCCCGGTCTCCTCCCATGTATCTATGGTGCTGAAAAATAATCTAAGGGTGGAGGAACGTTCAAGTCTCTGAGCATTAGTTCAACCCAGAGCCTCAGTGTTCAGACAGTGTTCTCGGCCCCGGTGCACGCACACGGTGAACGCCCTGCCATGAGCGCAGCCAAACCTTAGCGTGACTGCAGTCAGGGTTCAGGAGTTGAGCAGCTGTGGCAGCACTTTAATGAGAGCGTGAGTCAGAGCTGCAGGAGGACAGAGGCCGAGCGGAGGGCAACCTCACCACTCTGCCTCTATTCATCCAGCGGTGCAGATCATACATGACATGTGGCCCCTTCTCCAGATCCACATACAACCACATAATGATCATTCAACATGCATTATAGAAGAGCGCAGAGAGCAGTTTGTCCTGAGCTTTTTATGGAGGGAAACATGCTGCAGTAAAGATGCAGAGACAGCTCTCACTGACGGCTCATGGGACGGAAAAACTCGGCCACTCATGACTCGAAATATTTGGCTTTTCAACCACCACTTTGTAGACGTGCATTAGCTGTGGCATTTTCAGGCTGGAGGCTCTTAAAATAGTCAAAACACTTTCATGCTTTCATGGAAATATTTGCCATCGCTGCCACACAGCGAGGCCATCCAAAATAAATTCAATTAGAAAGAAACTATTTCAACTATTTCTCAACTATTCCCAGAAAATAAAGCCTGGGAATATTTCTCTGATATCATCTGTTCTCTACAGGAGAGGTCACTTACCCAGTCCTGTTTACATGATGTTATCAATCTGTGGAATATTTCAAAACTCAGTGGAAATGAAGTTCAGTTATTTGCATTCTTTTCTGCGGATTACTAAGAATGTGTTGATTAAGGACAGAAATGCATGTCTTTTTGCACATTAAGTTAAGCCTCAGCTCCTGCTGCTGCAAGGGCAGAAAATAACACAACAAAGCATGCCGGTGCAGCTAATCAGACTGACATAAGTGAGCGACCACGACACAAAAGCCGACCATTGAAAACAGCCAAACTGGAACTCCTGAAAAGTGCAAACGCTGCCACATTAACAAGGGATCCCTGGACATCAGAGAGTAACGATTTCAGGACAGGACACCTGCAGACTGCTCTTCCTCGCTCATGTAGACTGTTCATTAGGGGTGGGAGAAAAAAACAGATTCATATAAGTATTGCAATTTTTTCATTTCACAATTTCAAAATAGATTTTTATGTTCAAAAATCGCCTTTTTTTCAAATTTAAGAATAAATCTTAAAAACTGACTTACATGTGATGTGTAATTTTGGGGGAAATACAGATCCTGGAATGGTCAGTAGACGATCATAATCATTCAACTGTTTCACTGGTGTTAAAAATGCAGACTAAAGATCAAGAAAATTGACAATATCGTAGAATCCCAATTAAAATCTAATCGGCATCTAAAAAATCGTAGAAGAGTCAAATCGGGTGAAAAGCATATCGTCCCAGCCCTACTGTCTATAGATCGTTTCTCTCTGATGTCCAGGGATCCCTCGTTAATGTTGTAGTTATTATTCAAACCTGCAGACCTGCCAATATGAACGCATTTCGCGTACTTGTCACGCATTTTGACCTCCGAGTACACTTGTCCGATTCCATGTTCTAACGCACGCATATTGTTTGATTTTGCCTTATTCACTGAACATCAGCCAAGATTCGGCCAATCAGAACGCTTCAGTTTGCACCTCAGTTTATTTCATTGCTGTAGGATTGGGTGAAATGGCAGAGCTGCCCGAAAAAAAGGTTCGTAAACAGCAAAAGTTGTTTCCGGGGCCTTGTCTCCACGTGTTCAGGCTCCCTCATTATGCTTTCAGCCCCATAGGAAAGACAGATATTGACATCAGTCACCAAGGAGCAACAGATAACGATGTTGTGTTAGCTCACTGTTACTCACTGTGTGGCTCCCGAGCCACATGCGGCTCGTCAAGCTATAATTGGTGGCTCGCATGATAGCCTCTTTTGTGGTAAGCCCCAATGGTGCTTCCTAAAGGGGGCATTGTCAAACCTGGCAACACAGCCCATGTGCTATGTGGCATTGTTTACAACACTTGACCGTAGCGCACGTTTACAAGCAGGCTACATTAACTCTGCTAGCCGGTGTGAAACACAAAATGGACGTTTTTTTAACCGTTTTTCAATTATTGGGTTCAGGGGTGGGTTGGGTAGTGCTCATAAAAATTTTTCAGAGTTGGCAGGAGTGAGCATGAATTAAAAAAGCAGAATAAAGTTGTTTTTTAAGTTGATAATATTAACCTGGGCTCTATTAAACCGATCATACACTGTTGTTTTCACCATGTCCTTGCCCTCACTCTCATACAGGCTGCTGCATTAACACTCCCTTATGGAGTTTAAATGTAAATGCTTCTCCATGTGGGTTTTTCTAACAGATTGAAAAGCTTTATCATAAATAATTCTGCAGATAAACGTCTGTAACTGTTTCCTCATGTCTGATATTGTTGCATAATAAAACCTGATTGTAGATTCATGTTAAACTTGCAGAACAGCTGTTGCAGCTCTGCTTCTGTCATTCTGTCGATCCCGTTCATCGAGGCTTTAAAGAAAAGCACAGAGAAGGAAAATCTTCTCAAAGTAATGAGAGTCATTTACTATTGACCTTTCCCCCTGACGACTGCAAATCTTTGGAAATGTTCAATTCTTTATGATCTAACCTCCTCATGTCGGAGCACAGAAATATGCAGCGGCAGCAGCAAATATCCGTCATAATGAAATGGGTTTGAAAAGTCAATTGGTAATCCTACATATGTAAATTACACATTACATTCATATATTATAACCACAGCTGTCAGGCAGTGTGTTCAGTGCTGCTCCTGCAGAGGGGCAGATCTTTATATTCAGCTCTGACATTTATATTAATACTAAATGTTTGTGTTCAGACTGAGGTCTGTCTTTTCTCTGAAATATCACAATAACTCTGAGGTTTTGACCCTCTGAGGCTCCCGTAGGAAAAGGAATATAGGCAGAAGCATGCATAGAAATACAATTAATAAAAGCACTTTGTTTGACCAGAGCTTCATTTCAGTGCAAACAAGGAATCAGACATTTCTCATTTTAGGCTCTGCAGACGGCAGCTCAGACGCTGTGAAATACTTCGATGTTTGCACCTTTAAGAAGCATTTCTGGAGTTAAGACTGACAGTTTTTTTAAGAGTTCATGCTGACTTACAAGCTCTTGTAAAGGCCTTAGTTTTCGGGCTGCAGCTATCAAATATTTTAGTAATCGAGTATTCTACCAAATATTCCATTGATTAATCGAGTAAAATTTCAAATTGAATAATAAATCTTAAAAACTGACTAACATGTGATGTGTATTTTTTGAGGAAATATGGTTCCTGGAATAGTCAATAGACAATCATAATCATTCATCTGTTTCACTGGTATTAAAAATGCAGACTAAAGATCGAGAAATTTGACAATATCGTAGATTTACAATTGAAATCGAATCGGCATCCAAAAAATCGTAGAAGAGTCAAATCCGGAGAAGAGCGTATCGTCCCAGCCCCAGCCGATACCACGCCATATAACTAATCAGATACTTATCGCCTTCTTCTAACTGTTTTTATCCGGCTCTATGTCTCACGATCTACCAGAAATGGTATCTTTCAAAATAAAAGCATAGTTTGATGATGCAGGAAATAAAGCAACCAATTAACAGAAGACAGAAAAAATGTCCCTAACTTTCCCTCATTTGTGTTGTTTTATTTTGAAGTGTTTTAAATAAAGATTGTAATATTTTATGGCCGTTATAGTCATGAGGTGACATCTTATTCAAAACTGTAAAACAAACTCCTGCAACCCTCAAAACCAAACCTGCCAAACCAGACATGTACACTCGCTGACCGCCAAAGAAGTCATCAATATGAGATCGACCTCCCGCCGCGCCCAAACAGAAACCCAATGATTCTACTGATACACACACACACACACACGCACACACACACACACACACACACACACACACACACACACACACACACACACACACACACACACACACACACACACACACACACACACACACACAGAGTCTAGAGAGAAAGAGTCTAGTATTAGAAACATGGCGCCCTGAGGAGATAGAATTGAGTAGACACTAACCCTGACACCATTAATATAACAGTTATCAATATCATGTCCTGGGGCAAATGCTAATGTGTGTGTGTGTGTGTGTGTGTGTGTGTGTGTGTGTGTGTGTTCCCGTAGGCCAGTCAGCTGTTAGAGTCTTAATTACCCTACTGGGTCGTTAGTGGCTTGATTGGTATGATCCTGATCTCATCAGTCAGTCACACATACACACACACACACACACACACACACACACACACACACACACACACACACACACACACACACACACACACTTCCCAGAGTGAACCAAACTCACTGACTGGTATGAAGGTCGTCTCTTTATCTACTGGAGGGTCTTTCCTGGTTCTTTCAGAGAGTCTAAAAAGGATCCAGGTGTTTTGGATCCAGTTTTCACCTGTTGGAGTAGAAAAAAAAAACACTCTCAGATCACTGAAGTGTTTTCTGTACAGTTAGTTTCTGTGAGGACAAACAAAGAGCTTCTCAGGACAGTGCGTTTACTTCTGGAGAAAATCAGCCTTGAGCTGTTGAAGTGGCGAAGACACAAACAAACAAACAAACAAACAAACAAACAAACAGACAGAGGATTTTCTGCTCAAACATTCTGGACAACTCTTAAATTATCTGGAGAAGAAAAAACAGACACTGGTGGGTAACGATTCCTGACAATGTGCAAAACTCAAATATAAGACATCTACGAAATTGAAGAAAACATGAGGCAGCGCCCCATTTACTGAGGCTGTAGAGCTCAAGGTTCCAGTCCTGGACTTTTCTACTCCTTTTTCCTTCTCAATAAACCCACTAGCCCGCCTCTAGTTCTGATATTGGGTGAGCCAGTCCTTTGAATGGCTCCTCAAGATCCAGCTTCCTTCAAGAAGCCATAAATCCCCTCTCTAGAAGATACTCCATCAGGCGAAACATTCAGGAAACTTTCCATTTTTCCTGAAATGACTTTTTACGGCCTGTCTGTATCAGAAAATAAAAAATCTGGATTAAAAAAAAAAGGTAAATGGAAAGTTAAAGAGACAAAGTCCACTCTGTGTGATCATCGATAGAGATAACCGAGTCAGAACTGGGATTTAATGGCAGGTAGATTTACAAAGACTGTGTCAGCGCTCACACGAAGACCCCTTTTGGGTCTTTGGTTCTGAATCCTTGCTAAGAGAATCCGGTTGGATTATCATCAGTCAGTCACTTCACTGACACTTCACCCCCTCTCTCTAAAACCGAGGTGTGTGTCCGCTCTGAAGAGTTCCCCCAGGTCCCTGCTGCTCATTTATCTTCGCAGTAATCTAATTAGAGGAGTGGTGCCATGTGTCTGTCACAACACTCTGCCTTTAATTGTTTATCTTCAAGTGAGAAGAAGGGAGAGAGAAAGGTTAATTAAACTATAATTTACTGCCAGGAGAGTAGAAGTGGAGGAAAAGTAGAGTCGAGGAAGAGGAGGCAGGGAGTGATGGAGTGGAGGTGAGAGCTTCGGGGAAACAAAGTGGATGTGAAGAGACTGTCTGTATTTGTTCTGAATATACGAGCTCAGATTTGTGAAGCTGAAGTGGTTCATGCAGGACTCGGTGAAAAAGATGTACAGCAGATATGAGAGGAAAAAGAGGAAGGGGGGTGTTGAGTAATGTGATGTGGCGTGGACTCTGCAGTCTCCTGGGTCGAGGAGTGAGAGATGAGCTGTCGAGTCAAACACAGATACCCTCCTCCTCCTCCTCCACCTCCACCTCCATCTAAACCTTCCTCCATCCGGACCCATCTGTCAGACACCACAGGGACGTCCAGCAGCCCAAGAGCAGCAGGATGTCCGCACACACACCTGCATCCACACACACCTGCCTCCAAACAAACACCAGAACACTTGACTGTATCTGTGAGGACATCGCCGCCCCTCGCTCTGAGTACACGAAGCCCCCCGTGTGTGTTTGATTTAAACAAACGCCGTCACTCCTGGTTTATTATAAGGCGTCTGTTATGAATATTCTCCGTCTGCAGTCACAGTTCATGTCAACAGTTCACTCATTTTTATCAATCAGGGCTCGATGTTTAATAAAGTCGAATCGCATCAACATTTCAAACTTGATTAGCTCTTAATTCATTCAGTGCCATTGACGGATTTTGACAGATTTTTCAGTTTTTTTGTTTTCCGCTAGAGGGCACTCTTCCCCAACATGCAGCTACATTTGGGGTCGTTCTGAACGCAGAAAAGTTGACAAATACGTCACAACCATGTTACAATAGCAAAAACAAGTACTGGCCAGTGAGAAGTGTGGTCATTAGCCTAGTTGTGGAGTGTTTTTTCTCTATGAGGAGAGTCGGATAATGCCGAAGTCATTAGCCAAGAGGAAACAGATTCGGCAAATCGGTGCGCTGCTACCGTCTCTGGATCCAGTGGAGATCCCAGTGCCAAATTTCACATTGTCAGCTGACAATCAAAGGAAACAGTTTTCCGGCGTGTCGTTGTGCCGCCGGTGCCGGTACTGGTGAGCGAGACTGAGCCGGAATTCAGTGGCAGTCTCGGTAAGAAGGATGCAAGCAGCTGGCCTTGTGGCATAAGAAGAGAATCGCCCCTCTCTCTTGAGATATTGCACTTAATTCCTGAAAGATTCGGAAATTTGTATTGCAGTTAACGTTGACTCTGAGTGACACAGGAAGAGTCCGCAAAATTTACCAAACAAGTCGACATGAGTCAACAACGACACAGCGACAGGAGCTGCCTTGACTGCGTAGCGTCGGGATGGTTCGGTTTGTTCGATTGAATGCAGTTTGATAGCAAACCAGGCCATGTAAAGTGCATCAAAGTGGGTCCCAGTTGAACCAAGTCCCCAGACCAGTATGTGTAAACACGACCTGAGGCACATGAAGCTGCTGGAGAGCCAGTAAAGTCATTAGCCAATAGCTAACGGTCTCTGCGTATCGGCTCCCATGAGCATGGTGCTACTGTCACTGGATCCACTGGAAATCCTGGTACCGGACCTTCACATCGTCAGCAGACAATCAAAGAAACATTTTGCCGTCATGTCGTTGTGCGGCCGTACTGGTACTGGTGAGCAAGACTGGGTCAGAATTCGGCGACAGTCCCGGCAGGAATGATGGAGCAGTTCAACTGGTTTATGTCCCGGTGTCCTGTTCTCGAGAGCAAAAACAAAGTGACCTATCACAATCGGATCTGGAGAGTGATGAGGAGTGGTGTCCGAGGAGGGTGGATCTTGGTGCTTCTGCTTAAGTAGTTTTAAGTAAAATGAAATAGACGATCAGAGTTCTGCTTCAAAGTCTTTCCTTCGTAAAAATGCATTTTTCCCAGGTTTCTTTTTCCAGATATGACCACACTGCATTGAGCAGGCAATAACTAAACACAGGAGTGGGTTAGAGACTCACTTTTCTTTCTGGTGAAAGAAGAGAATCACTCCTTTCTTTTAAGATATTGTACTTAATTCTAGTCCAAGGACAAGATATTCTGCGGGTCCTGAAAGATACGGAAATTTCTATTGTGGTCAATGGCAACACTGGGTGAAAATGGCATAAATGAACCTGGAACTGAATGAGTGAAGCTAACCATGAGGAACACTGACAGCAAACCCACTGAAAGAGAAGCTTGCAAGTGTTCATGGGAAGACGACCACGACCCTGGACCGTTTTAGAGCAGTACCTGGTGGCCACAGGTGGTACAGCGTCAGATACACATGAACACACACACACACTGACACACAGACCCATTACTCTCTAAATTAAAACAAGGTCACGGCCCCACCCACCCCTAAAGCCGAGGTCAGGGCTCAATCATTTTCACCTCAACACACCAATTTCCTTTTTCCCCCTCAGAGGAGACTTTCATTTCTCTTCTTGCTCTTCTTTTATTTCTTTCTGCCTCTCCACCCCCCCCTCTCCTCCACCCCCATTTGACTCCCCCACCCCCTCCCCCACCCACCGGCCTCCTATGACACATTATGAAAGCAGACAGAACAGTCTGATTGTCGATACCTCAGTGTTGTCTGCGCTCCGACACCTCGGGCCAGAATCTGAATGACCCCGATGTTTTCCTGCCGGGAAATCAACACTAATGAGTTACAGTAGTTTTCATCTCACTGAGAGCCAATCCACCTGCACACACACACACACACACACAGACACACACACACACACACACACCTGGACCCGGAGGACAGCAGCGTTCAGCATGTCTGGCTGTCAGTCAGGAGCTAATAACGATCAGAGCACTCTGAGAATATGAGTCCATGAAATTGCTGAGCAAATAGTCCGTGGCTCGACCATTATTGGGTCTTTTTCTGCATATCTGCTGCTCAGTGCAATATCTGCTGATGGATGCTGAGCGCCCGGTTTGACCACTGAGCGAAGCCAATTTAGGAGGAGGGTTCTGTTTCATCATCACAGCCCTTTGTTCCCTGTCGCTGGTGTTTTTCTGCGACAAATCCTGATTGTGATCCACACCCAGTCGGTTTCAGTATCCCCAAGTGGACAAAGCAGATTTCTGTAACCCTTTAATTTCACCACACCTATATTCAGTTTGTCTCCTTTTTCGCCACGCCATCAGAGCTGACTGGTTTCACTCTTGTCAGTAGGTTTCCACTCCTCTTCCTCAGCTCTGGACCTCTCTGCAGCAGATTTATAAGACCGTTCGAGATGATGGTCGGCACAGATCAGATTTTGTCACTTAGCGTCACCAAGAAGAAGTAGAGGTGTCCCGATACAACTTTATTACTTCCGACACAAAACCGATATTGTAGCCCTCTTCAGTATCGGCCGATACCGATATTGATCCGATACTGGCACAAACAGGGCGCTGCTAGCTAGAGGTGCTGGAGTGGAGTCTGGAATAGGCTGCTTGTATCGGAATGCTGATATCGAAGATTTTAGATGCAGGCCGTTATAATTCGATATTTGTTTTTTGGCTGATATTGGACCGATATCAATATCGTATCTGGACAGCCCTAAGGAGAAGAACTGTATTGATCCCCAGAGGGAAACTCAAGCCGTCATGACAAGCAAAGCTGGACCTGGGTCTTTCCAAAACCGCCCCCTTCACCCTCTCACTAAACACTTCGCCTTCGTTTTCACGCTCATGCTGAGGGTTCGACAAACAGAACGGTACAACCTTTTGACTTTCTGTAAAATCCACTCGCTCCATGAGTCCGACCGTGTATTTTCAGCTTCTCTAAAGGAGGTAACTTGTGATGATCCACGTCTTAATTTTAGTATAATAGTTTCTTGTTCATTGTAGATGATTTTGCTACATAGAGGCTGCCATCTTTGTTTTGGTCTGTCAACTAATCGGAACCTGTAACTCATCAGCTGATCTGTAAAGGACCAATCAGAAGCCAGACCATGATTAGCCAGTGATTCCCATTATCGGACACTTCTTTTGGCTCAACGTACAAAACAAGAGAAGATCCTCAGCTCTGCATTTCAATACCCTGTTTTAACATGCTATCTGAGCATCTTTCCAGGGGGAGAAAAACTCAATAAGGCCGGTGTAAATGCACGCAGAACAGACTGCACTGGGACTGGAATCAGATTAATGTGGAACAGTCTGAGATCTGATCTCAGGGAGGTAAACACAGAAACCTCACACAGCTCTCCCAGGACTGGAAATAACCGCACCAAGCCAAGATGGAAAGAGGAATCCAAACGGCTTAGCGTTTGTTTTCTGTCAGAGGGCACTCTTCCCAACAAGTGACAAAGTTTGGGGTCGTTCTGAAAGCAGAAAAGCCGACAAATATGTCATAACCATGTTACAATAACAAAAACAAGTACTCGTCAGTGAGAAGTGTGCCATCAAGTGTGGCTATTAGCCGAGTTGTGTTTCATTAGCCAAGAGCAAACGGTCTTGGCGCATCGGCTCCCAAGGGCACGGTGCCAATGGCTCTGGATCCAGTGGAGATCCCGGTACCAGACCCTCACATCGTCAGCAGACAATCAAAGTGTCGTTGTGCCGCTGCTCCGGTACTGGTGAGCGAGACTGAGCCAGAATTCAGCGGGAGCCCCGGCAAGCAGGACGCGAGCAGTCTGCGTGGTTGACGTTGCGGCATAAGAAGAGAATTCAAGCACAAGATATTCTGCGGGTCCTGAAAGATACGGAAGTTTCTATTGTGGTCACTGGGTTAATATTGAGTTAACAGGATGACGACAAAACCGTAAAAAAAAACCTGAAAACACAGAAAGAGTCGGCGAAATTTACCAAACAGGTTGACATGAGTCAACAACGACACTGTCAGGATGGTTCGGTTTGTTCGATTGAATGCAGTGTGATAGCAAACCAGGCCATGTAAAGTGCATCAAAGTGGACCCCAGGTGAACCAAGTCCCCAGACCATTATGTGTAAACACGACCTGAGGCACAGGAAGCTGCAGGAGAGCCAATAAGTGGTTAAAGGTAGCTGAGGTCTGCAGGAATGACCTGCTGCAAACCCGGGTAGGAAATCTTTTTATTTTTTTATTTTTGGCGTGCTGCAGATTTTACCGTCTTCTCTCACCACATGATGCGTTCTGACCGAATCACCACATCCCACCAGCACAGACGATAGTTTCAAGGACAGTCGCTCTCGCTCATATTGGAGGGGCCGAATAAGATCTAGAGTGGAAATAAAATCTTGCCACAGGGCACGGCTACATTAACGCACACATGTACATATACTGTATGAAAGTATATATACATATAAATATATATATTCATGTGGGCAACCAACCCAAGATGAACACACACACACACACACACACACACACACACACACACACACACACACACACACACACACACACACACACACAGAGTGAAACACAGAGCATGCTGGGAATGGGCCCTGTCACGCTGTACAATCCATTCTGCAGCGGCGGCCTGAGGCGAGGCCGTTAAGGAGACAAATGGAGGGAAATAGAGTCTCAACAGCCGCTGCTCTGCCTTCATCCCTACACTCACACTCTTAATCACACATTCATGCACACACACATACACACACACACACACACACACACACGCCGTACACAGCCGGTCCCAGTGGTCCCATGTGTCCGGCAGCCTCTGCCCCTCCTGCAGAGCCATCACAGCTCGGTTCATGTGAACTGCCACAAATAAACCAGTCGCCTCTTAACCTTTACGGTGCAGCAAATACATCAAGACTGCCCCCACCTAACCTGCTCCAGTCCTCTCTGCAGGGTCCTTTACACCGGCCACTGAGCTTTCACATCCACAAAGGCAGCACACACGCAGACGCATGCAAGTGGAACATAATTACGCCTAGTGGTGCTTCAGCTCTCCCTGAAATAAAAACATCTCTCTTTGGAAATCATCGGAAATTGACGTCTCGATGAGCGCTGGTCGTACCTGCGTGGTTTTGTTCATCCAAGTCCGTCACTTTCAGTCCTGTCCTTAAGAGCCGCAGTGAAGAGAAGTGATCAAGAAGCTTCGAGTGATTTATTTAACGTAGTGAGGACTCTTACAGAGGAGACTAAACTTACTGTAAACACCGATGCCTTTATACGTCCAACAAAAGCAGACCAAAGAGCACTGACAGTGTCTGTGCAGCTTTTTCAATGTATGGAGGGAGAAGAAAAGACTGTTTACGTGCAACTGCAGGTGAAACTTGTACACAAGATCTTTAAGACTCTTCAGAAACAGGATTACACAAAGTTTTCTTACAGAGTAAATAAGGGGAAACAAAGTAGCAGACGTTAAACAATTTGGTGCATGCACTGGCTGCACATACGCAACATCTAACCGCTCATCCAGACATCGAGTTAAAGACGGATAATAAATCTGCATAAGTGCGACTGAAACTGGACTTTGAAACGGCAGGTTGACTCGCCTTGTGGTGACTATTGGGAATGTAAAGTTTTTATTACTGCAGGTCGCCATACGTATAAAAATGGACGCATCCGTTTCGAATGATGGTTCCGTAACTGCCCACATACTTCCATGCGTCCTTTACGTTGGCATGGATGTTAAGCATCACATCCACCAGGGGGCAGGCTGGAGTCAAAAGCTTCTGACAACAACAGGTTGTGTTTGGGACACTAAATGCCTCGTGGATTGGAAGACGGAGAATTCTTTTCTCTAGTCGTACTGATGAGAAAAATTGACGGCGATTGTCATTGTCATTACTTCGGGATGTCCGCCAGGGGATTTCGACAACTTGCTTCGCCGGGTGGCCCCCCACATCTGGCACCACAAGTAAAAAAGCCCTGCCCTTGTCTTCTTTGTTTCTCTCTAGAGATGCGTTTCTGGTAGTGACAGCAGCAACACTGCCCCCACGGTTTCCGCTGGTACTGCTCCGTCCGGCCCGTATCCCTAAACGTCAAGTATACGTGCAGAAATACAGACGCAAAGAACGCGAAGCAAGGATAGAGAGCTCCGTTCAGATATGTAACAAAATGAGCCTTTACACGTGTTAGCAGCTATGGTACTTCCTGTATCACAGAATATTGACAGGAAGTGGAGTGAATTTGCTGAACATGAACATGACAGACACACAAACTGTCATTTTTATGTTCAACAGTTCTTGGCATGCTCCAGAGTTTGAACGCTGGGATTTAATCTGAATGTAGGAAGTCTTTTCTTCTCGATAGATAAATAAGGGACGTACAGACGGATAAAACCGTCTGTGAAACAGGCTGACAGGACGTGTTTTACTTGCTACCGTAGCAGAGGTGAACACTCTTCGATCACTTGCTCGACTTAACTGTGCAAACATGTAAAAGGTTTAAATGAGAGAAACGCAGAGATGCATCAGGGTCATCACATGCTGAAACAGACGTACGAGATGTGCATGCTGAACAGAACAGCTTCCAAACATCAAAAAGACTTTTTTCAGAGTCAACTTGAATTTATCGTAAACTTGAACCTCAAAGCAACTTCTCTGGAAACTTTGACAGACTACTAAACCCGACATGCAACATAACTTGAAAAATCTTATCATGTTTCTGCTTTTTGACATCGAATTAGTGCATCCTTTACAGAATATCGCCCGTCTTCCTGCGTGGGAAGCATTCATACTTTCAAACGACAACATTTCTCTCAAGGCTTTGTGCGGAAATCTGATTTTCTATCCACAGCCATGTTAGAGGCCAGTGAAGATGTTTAGACTATAGAGGAAAACTAGACCTTGTTGTATAGCTGCAGACTGTGATGGGGATGCAGTGTAGGTGAATGGATGAATGGTTCTATAAGTGTTTAATACACGGTGTTTGTGTGAACACACACTTGACATATTTGAGCTCCGCGATTCTGCGGGGACAATACTTGAATAAATGCACTCAGTTTTCCACCAATAAACGTGGCCTCCATCCTTCTTTCACGGCTTTATCTGCATCTCCTCATCCATCCCCTTCATCCTCCTCCATCATTGTTTCCTTTCTCTGCAGAATGCACTTTAAACGGAAGCAGAGGAGGGCACATGAAGGGAAGAAGAAGAAGAAGAGGAGGGGTTTTCAGGGGGTTGGCGGGTGGCAGAGATGTTTCTATAATTCTTCATCTTGGAGCGTTGGGGATCCCTGCAGGCGTTTGTACTGCAGGAGAAGCTTTGAAAGCAAATTAGACTCTTTTTAGGCTTCATCGGGCACAAGCCTGTGTACTCCAAGGTCATATCTAATTTGATGTGGAAGTGGTTTTAAATATTCATCCATGACCCCGGGTGCTCCCCTATGTACAGGCAGGGGAAGCATGCAGCAGGAGCAGGTAACACAAACCCCCTTGTTAGCTGCTGTCAGAGAAAAAACACAGTGTTCCCCTCTCTCGCCGCTCCAGGCGCACAGGCAGAGGGGCGCGGGAACAAACGCGGCGTTCAACTGGAATTGCAGTGGAGGAAAATCCCTGTTGCATCCAAACAGGTGACATCCCTCAACCCACCGAGCATCTCCTTTTTTTCCCCTCCTCTAAAGTGCCGGAGTCCTCATTTGCATGTTAATTTGTGGAGTTGCTTCACAGCCAATTAAAAGCTCGCCCAAGGAGTTTGTGTTCTTTTATTAATACTTTAACTGTAGGCTGAAGGGGTTCGCCGTTTCTAGCAGGCTTTTGGCAAAATCAGGAACAATAGAGAAGGTTTACAGAAGACGCTGATCTCCAAACTGAACGCTCCTCTGCAGAAATCCTGCAGCATTGTTCGAATCAATGAAGAGGAGGGTTGGTTTAGTGCAAAGATATGCAGAAATGTGGTCCTGTTTCAGTCGGTGGTTGTGTGGTTATTTTGGACACTTTATGGGGTCATTGTCAGATAAGGGTTTTTATATAATCGAGACAAACTTTAAAATCTCGTCTGAAAACTTTTAATCAAGTATGAGCTGTGTGGTCTCAGTCTTTTGTGTTTTTTATGTGCTTTTATCGATTTTACTCTGCCCTTGTTTGTTTTTATCCTCTATACTGTATTTCTACCCGTTTTATTTCACTCTAAAGCTTTGTTACATCCTTCCTGAAAACAAAAGCTCAAGGAAAAACTCTTTGAAAGAAAACGTCTCTTTCTTTCGAAGAGAAACAGAGACTAAATGGGTCTGTGCAGACATGAGGAATATAAAAAGAGAAGGTAAAGAAAAACTAAATCCAACTGAAATATTTACAGAACAGAAACTGAAGGAAGCCGACTGATGGTGTTGACCCTCTGAGGGGCGAAAACCCAGACTGACCAGGTGAGCTCACCCAGCCTCACCTGGAGACCTTCAGCCAAGGAGGATCACCGGTTCAACTCTTTCCACCTGCATTCAGATCAGAGCGACACAAGTGAGGAAAACTTTGACTCCTGTATCTACACGGTGAACTTTGAGGTCAATAATGAGGAAAATCATCCGACTGTTTCACGCCAACAAAGAGTGTGTGCGTTTATCACAATGCAATTTCTCCCTTTTCCCTCCTCTGTGACATTAAACATGTCAAAACCTAAATATAAATAATTACACCAGAGATTAAACTAAAATAGATTATTGGATAATTGTCCTCTCTTTATTTTCTGAGCGAAACATAAATCAGTGATTGTTTTAGTAACAGCAATATACAAGATTATCAAGGCTTTCACCGATAATGTCTTAATTGTGATTAATTACATTTCTGATCATGTTTACAGAATTCATTGGTGCATTTCTAAACAGCGTTCCTGTCCATGTTAACGATGTTTTACTGACATCTGTGTTAGGTAACCAAGTAAATCTAATAAACTAAACTGAGTGATCTTGACTTTTAGGTTTATAATTTAATTACATGCTGCTTTGCTGCTCCGGTGAGTTTAGAGTTAAAACAAAACAGATTAAGTTAATTCTGTCAAATACGGAGTTTGAAAGAGGTAATAAATTCATCTGCAGAGTAAATTTATTCAGCAGACTCGTGTGAAAGTTCAGACTTTAGTTTTAGGGAGAAATAAGGAACCAAAGTAACACAAATAAAGTGATCAGCAGAAGCGAAAAGTTGTCCACAGACTAGGGCTGGGCGATATGTCCTCAAATCAATATCACGATATATTGATCAGTTCACCTCAATAACGATAAATAGACGATAACTACTCCACAAGCTGCTCACCCCCTCCAATATTAATTTCGTCTACATTAACTTTTGAACCGTCCTCCATCGCCTTTTCCCTCTTTGTTACAGACTGGATAGCCATAGCCTACCTACACACATCCAAAAACAACTTTGATTTATTTATTATTTTGAATAATATATAGAAGAATATACCGATATGGGCAAAATGACGTCGGTTATTGTCGTAAATTTCTTCATCAGTAAATGTTCGGTTTATCGCCCAGCCCTACCACAGACATGAACTTCTTAGAGATGGGACGGTGCTGAGACTCACTTTGGGCTGCTGATAAGTACACACACACACACTTGCACAAAGAAAACACACACAAACACACACACACTAAACACACTCAGCACTGTGTCGTTGTGCGGCGGCCCCTGAGGCGGGTTTTGACAGATCTCTTTGATACGCGTCAGCCGGATCACACAAATATTAAACAGCTGCAGCTAAATCACCCTCAACTACTGCTGCTTTATCAGAGATGTATTATTCACAATAAGATGCATTAATATGCACACATACATACATACATGCATATATACATACAATACAGCACATTCCTGTGTGCATACATTCATACTCGACATGCGTTTCACAGAATTTGCACCGATGCATATTTTCATCATGTGCCGTAATATCTTCATCTGCATTTGGTGCCGAGGCTGATTTGTTTGTTTCATAAGGCTGAGAGAACTTCCATGTCAGCTGTAATCAACACACGCATCTACAACACAAAGTGGGTCCAAGTACAATCATGATGTAAGACGGACTCCCCCGCTGAAGAAGAGGGGTCTCATCATCCATCAATAATTCAGTCTAAATAAGATTAAGCACCGCCGAGGTTCAGGAAGACCAGCAGGGACGGCGTGAGGCCTGATTCTGATTCTTCAGGTGAGGAGGAGGTTCGAATAACCAATCAGAAATCACAAAGGCTTCATTCAGCTGAGGCGCAAGTGTGTGAGAATATTAGCATTGGAAATAAATCAAACTTAAGATGCAGATATCTGCACGTGTTTAACAGAGAGTATATTTTATTCATACGTAAGATACACCTGAGGTACCTGTAGGGGGAAGTCAGGTGAGTAAAGTAGGCTAAGGTAGTCGTGGAAGTAGAGGAGGAAGAAGAAAAAAAATTAAAAGAAGAAGAAGAAGAAGAAGAAGAAGAAGAAAAAGATTTAAAGAGGAAGAAAAAAAAGAATTAAAAGAAGAAGTTAAAGAAGAAGTAAAGGAAGAAAAAAGGAGTAAAAGAAGAAACACAAGACAAAATAGAGAAAGAGGTAAAAGAAGAAAAAGTAAAAGAAGATAAAGAAAGAAGAATACAGAAAAAGAAAAAGAAGTAGAAGAACAAGACAAAGAAGAAGAAAAAAACAAGAAGTAGACGAAGAAGTAGAAAAATAAGTACAACAATAAGAAGTAGAAGTAGTAGAAGAAAAAACAAAAAGTAATACAAGAAGTAGAACAATAAAAAGTAGAAGTAGAAAGGAAGTAGAAGAAGAAAAAGAAGTAGTAGAAGAAGAAGAACATGAAGAAGAAGAAGTAGAGGAAGAAGTAAAGGAAGAAGTAGAAAAAGAAGAAGTAAAGGAATTAGTAGAAGAAGGGGAAGAATAAGTAGAAGAAGTAGAAGAATAAGAAATAGAGGAAGAAGTAAAAGTAGAACAATAAGGAGTATAAGTAGAAGAAGTAGAAGAAAAAGTAGGAGAAGAAGAAGAAGTAAAGGAAGAAGTGGAAGAAGGAGAAGAATAAGTAGAATAAGTAGAAGAAGTAGAAGAAGAAGTAGAAGAAGTAAAGGAAGAAGAAGAAGAAGAAGAACGAACCATGATGTTCTGATGGGATAACAGAGAACCATAAGGTCTTTAAGATATGACAGTACCTCCGACACTTGTGCTATAGTCTCTGGGTTCTGATGAGTGTCTGGACTGCAGAATTTTGGACCAGCTAAAGAGTCTTTGAAGACTCGTTAGGGCGGCCTGATCAGGGGAACCACAATAATCCAACCTAACATGGACCGGTTTTTCTGCATTGTTCCCATATAAGGTGTGTCAGTTCTGGACTGGAGAGGAGCCAGCAGAGGTGGATTAAGCATTTGATGAAGATGTTTCCTCCACACCTCCTTTCAAAGGTATTTCAGGTGTGCCTGCCAATGCCTAAGGATAAATATTAGACTCTTTTATTTTAGAATCCTTTAATAAGACTTATTATAAATGAATCTGAAATAAAGGGGTGTAACATAACTATTATTTCAGACACCTGTATTTGCATATTTATGATGTGTTTATGATTTAAAACAGTTCAAAACAGACCTGAGATCACGGGTATAACACTGCAGCTCTCTTTAACAAAGACTAAAATCACAGTTAGTCTGCAGAGGGATTTATTTTACACTTTTATGTTATTTTCAAGGTAAACTCTGCGGTGGACTTTTATAATCCAGTGTTTCCTCATTGTTCTCCTCCTCCTCGTACCTCCCTGCAGATTTCTGTCCTTTCGCTCCAACAGCACGTGCTCAGCTCTCTCCCAGAAAAGCTGGGTTTTATATTCAGGCAGGATGCTCACACTCATCACAGTCAACAAAGGTGAATTTTTCTGACAGCCGGCGCACAAAGCGGGTAGAGGAAACATGAAAAAGAGAACAGTATAGTTTGTTGTCTCTGAAATATTTCCATACATGCGGCTCAGGGACAAGGCTGGCCTTTTGTGTGACATTTCTTACCGTCTTTGAGACGACGTCAAACTTTGAAGTTTGATTCAACTCTTGAAAAAGGATGTTTTTCAGCTAAGATGTGTTGAGAAAAGAGTTTCAATGCCTCCTCTTTCTTTTGTTCTCTCTGTACATCCTATAAGATCCCTACTATACGTCCCTGAGCCTCCCCTCCTTTGTGCTCTGCGGAAAAATGTCCTACAGTGCCCCCTAGAGTCCCAACGCAGCATCACAGCCCCGTTAAACTGCTGCAGTGAACCAGTTTCTTTGTTCCAGCTGTTGGATTGGAGTGAAGCAGGCATTGAATAATAGATTTAGATAGTTTCCAACAACAACAGGGACAATAGAGGCGACAGAGAGAAAAGGACTCGCATTATTTCCTTTCCTCCTACAGGTACGTCCATAATCCCAAATGTCTCTGTTTGAAACACAAACACACAAACAAAGACATCCACACAAAACCTCCATCTGTCACCGATTCAAGGTTTTTCCTCCCAGCACACTCTGGGCTTTAATTCAGTTTCTTTGTAAAAGAGGAATAACACACACACACACACTCAGACACACACACACACGAAAACTCCCCGGACTAAACTCCTCTATAGACACAATCAAACACCGACAATCAAACTCTGACGTGAGACCATCAGACATGTTTGGCTGAGAGTTAATTCAGTGGGAGTTTGTAATTTTACACTCAGTGAACATGCAAATAGGCAGGTTGTGTTTCTGTGATGGGACACAGAGGCGGCGAGGGGGGGGGGGGTCGTCTCTGTAGGTGTGTGTTCACGCCGACAAACACACACTCACACAAGTATGCATGAACACACACAAACTACTCACTGGTGCATCCTTCTGACAGGTCAACCGTACAGAACTAGATCAGCAAACACACACACACACACATACTACACACACACACACACACGCACACGCACACACACACACACACACACACACACACACACACACACACCCCGAGGCTCGTCATGTCTTCCAATCAAATTCAGACTGTTTATTCTCTCCGTCTCAACATGTTAATGACTCTGCTGTGAGAGACATACTGATTAATTCACCAGCACTACAAGAAACAGAGGAAGTGTGTGTTTGTGTGCGTTTGTGTGTGTGTGTGTTCTTTGTTCATGTGTGTGTCAACGCCGTAGAAATCACTGATTGGAACTTTACGAACGATAACAAATAGATTCAAATTAATTTTGAAATTAGATAACGGGAAAATGTTTACATAAAAAGTTCAGAATAAATGATACATGTGACTAGCAGAGAATGATTTGTCCAGAGGGGGGCGCCAGAGTTTACACAAACCAAAAGTTCCCCACTGGAGTTTTAAGACAAGTTATTATTATGGAAGAGACTTTGATACTTTTTACGACACACTTGTGATTGGATGAGATAGAAACTTCAGGAAAACACTTGAACACCTAAAATTTAGGGCTGGGCGATATGGTAAAAAGTTTATCGCAATATATTTTTTTCAAAACAGTCAATATCGATATACATCACAATATAAAAAAATAACTTGTCAATCTTAAATGTTCCACAATAAGCTACTTCATCTGTGAGGTCTTTGTGTCTCTTCGACGTTTTGTCGTAAGGTTTTGCGCAAGAGGAAGTGGACTGAATAATCGATTCAGCGTGGCGCAGACCCGGAGCAACTCCCTTTTTCATTGGCTATTGGAATAGTCGACCAAAACATGGCAGAATGCCGACGATCGAACAGGAAACAGACCATGTTTCATGTCGATATCGAGGGAAATTAATTTTTGATACATATAATTTTCGTTCTATGGCCCAGCCCTAAGAAAGTTTGTGTTTTCTTCGCTGCATGAATAAAGTCATGAATGCAGTTTTTGGCTAACTAAGTGAAAGTCTGATGAATAAAAAAATCGTCTCTATTCTAGTAAGCACTTTAGACTCAATACACTTTTGGGGATTTAGCATTTTTATAAACAAAGAACTTTTAGTTTCAAACATTTTGTGGACAAATTTCTAAAGAGCTGAGAATCTGAACAGCAAATTAGGAGAAATGACGATTTTTGCTGCTAATTAAATAATATTTTAGGGGAATATTTCAGGTTGTTTTTAAAGTGCGAAAGAGGATTAGGGTCACAAGAAGAGAAAACAAATAATTACAGGACAGAGATTTTTTTAATTTCCATCTCGAGATTACAATCAAAATTTTCGAGATTAAAAAAATCGAAATTATGTAAATAAAGTAGAAATTTTACTTACTTGCAAGAATAAAGCCAGAATAAGGTCCCTGTATTCTCACCTGTTGTTTAAGATGACAGTTGTTGAAATGAGAGCCATGGACCGTTTCTTTAAAACGAAATTCAATCTAGGTTTCTCAAACAAGGGGATACTTCATCTTTTGGCACATCAGCAATTATCAATTATTTCGTTAGTAATTACTTTATTCTTGTAAAGTAACGACTTTGATCTTGAAGTCTTAATTTCTTTTTTTAATTAATGTGTCCCTAATACTCCATCGTATAGAAGTCATCCTTATATGGGAACAATCTAATAACTGGGACTCTTTTGGGTGAAACCCGTAGGACTCTGACTTTGGCGAGCGCTCCAGAAGAACCTGACTCTGTTTCTGTACAACAGCATGTCTCTGAGTGGGAAATTAAAATGTGATTCTTTTGTGTCTAACCTGATGTGGTCGGCTCTTATTTGAGGTGAAAACATGAAAACTAAGTGGAAAATGTTGCAGGATCGTTCCAGGAGTGAGAAAAGGAGTATTTTACAGAAACACTGCAGAAGGTTATTTATGCGTCCCTGTTTTCAGAGCTGTCAGGCTGCAGGATGAACTTTAAAGAAGAGTTCTTATTGGACATTTAATCCTCCTCTGAGAGTCGTCAATCTTCGGTAAATATAACATCCTGCGTCTGTGCGGAGGCAGGGTCAAATGATGTGTATAAAGCGCATCTTTATGCTCCATTTAGCTTTGTTTACTGGCAAAATAAAGAACAATGTGAAGGCTGACACTCATTATCCATGCCACACACACTCTCTCACTCACGCTCACACGGAGGCAGGATCAACAGTGTCAGGGAAGCTGTCTCTCAGGAGACACACCAGGATTCACCTGCCTAACAGACACTGCCTTTCTTCCTCCCTCCTCTCTTTTCATCTCTCTCCTCCTGGCTCTCTCCCTCATCACTTTCGTGTCCTTTCCATCTCCACTGAGGCTTCCACATTGAATCAAAACCTCATCTAATCCCGCTCTGCCGAATCCAGCGGGGATACACATGCCAAGACTGAGCAGTAAAACTTGGTTCTCCTCACACGACGATGACAGAAAACTGGACTAATAGCTCACCGGGGTCTGTGTCTTTGTTTAGGGGGAGGGGGGGTCCTCACTGCTGCAGCAGCATCAGGACCAAAGCAAACAAAGATAATTTGCAGGTCAACTCACTGATCTCTGTGTTTGTCTATTTGTGAGTACAGCAGCCTGGAGGCAAAGCTGATGGAAATGAGAGGGAGCATTCAGCGGGGAGGCCAGACAGGAGGGGAGGATTTCAGATCTGCATGTGGAGATGGAACCAGAGACTGTAAATTAGAGCAAAAGCACCACATATGAGAGTGACTCGAACCTGCATCACCAGCCAGCAGGGGGCAGCACGTTAGATTACAAAGAAGAAGTACACTTGGTCAAAATTGGTGTGAAATTTCAAACTTCTACCGCAGAGAACATGTTCCTGCAGAGTTTGTGATCTCCCTTGTTAGTGTTGCATCTCTGTAGGATCTCAGCATACAGCATGATTTGTAATTTTGGTTAAAACTATAACTGCAGAGGAGCGGACATCTATAATTTCCTGAAATTTCTTGTTTTGCAAACGGTTTTAGGAAAAGACACTCGGAGGAATCAGCTGCTTTCAAATACAGACGCACTTCACTAACAAATACTCTCAGTGTTTAATTTCTTGAGCTCACAGTGATGATGAAATATCCTGGACCTGCAGCATATCTGAATATAATGTTATACCAAAGATGCTGCAGAATCTGCATGCACATTCACACCTCTGCACATGATCTCCAGTACAGCAGCAGCAGCTTCTTCTTTCATATCTGCTGTTTCGCACAAAATAAACTCACTTTATCTTTAAAGCTTTTTGTTGTTTATGTTTTCTGTGAGTTTTCTTCACTTTCTATAGATGGAAATAATCACTGTGTTTAGTTATATTCCTTTCTTTTACACTTTACTCCGCTGTATTTCCCTTTCTTTCATGCGTCACTTCGGTTCCTCCTTCCTTTTTATTTAATTTAACACTGCGCGTGGGCGTGTGTGTGTGTGTGTGTTTGTGTGTGTTTATGTAATTGCTTTGTTGCGGTGACTCATCCCTCTCTTGGCTGTCAGAGTTGAACACATTGTTCTCAAGACTTATGTAATGTGAGCTTTTTAAAGCATCGTTGCTTTTTTATAAACGGACTAAAACAGATGTTTTCTCTCGCACAACAAAAGACTTCACAGAGTCCTGCACACGGGCGCTAAATAAAGCAGCGAGTGCACAACGAGTTCAGAGCCTCACACTGAAGGCGGAAGAGCTCACCGGAAAGTTTTTTAATCGTCAAATGAAGTTTTATTTGATACAGAAGCTCTAGGATTTGTTACCAGCTCGCACTAAATTAAAACAGCGTGGAAAAGGAAGAGCAGACACTCGGAGGAAAAGACTTGGACTTGTGGCTTCATCAGGGTGGTTATAAAACAGACGAACATTTAAGTAGAGTGGGTTTAAAGATGGGGGAGTCAGTATCTCTACCCCTCCCAACCAGTTTTCCCCTCAGCTCCTCCTCTTCCCTCAAGCCCCGCCCACAAACAGACGCTCCTGCTCGCTCGTATCGTTCCAATTAAATTCAGATATAATGCAGATAAATACTTCAGATCATTACAAATGGGGCCCAGTCAAGGTGAAAGTCAAAAGCATTGGTGCTACTGTAGATGCCAACAGACTACCAGCAAACACAATGTTTGCAGGACTTCTACAACGAGGATAAAGTGACATAGTCCAGGACCCGAGGGAGGACAGTTTAGCGATGGCGCTACAACACGCTACAGCAGGTCCGTTTGACAAGAAACACTTCTGTTACAGACACTTGTCTTACTTTGTTAAAGCGGTTTACCTGTCCAGCAGAAAGGTTACAGGGTCACCAAGATCCCCAAGCGTCCCCCATCGTTTATGTTGACCCGGCGCCTTAGCTCTTGTCCGGTCTACCTCCGTTTTAAGCGCCCGTTATTCCTCCAGAGTCTCCGGTATTTACTTTGTTTTCTTGCTTGTGTCGGCAGTCGTGGCCAAAGGAGGATTCAGACAATTTTCCGAACTTTCTGGTTGGTTTCTACTGTCCGATATTGTAGCACGCTAACTTTGTTTGGGCTCCTGAACGACACGGGGGAGCAGCGTCTGCCTCACAACCAATCAGGTTAGAGGAGGTGGAGAACGGCTTTGTTTACAGTCAGAAAGAAAATGTTGACGACACAGACATAAGAGAACACAGAGATATCGATATATTACCAAATGTCATCAATAACTAATAACTATTGATTGTAAATACACCACAAAAAAAGCTTCTGAATCGAGAAGGAAACTGTGCAGGAAGTTCTCTGATCCGCTCTTCGGATTTTAACGTCTGAACATGGGGGCGCTAATCCGGCGCTCTGAGGAACATCTGTCTTCAAGAGAAAACATGGATTCAGTTGAAGCAGCTCAGAGTCCGGCTCTTTGAGGGGGGAGGAGACCGGTCCAGCTCTGCAGAAGTTTCCTGAACAAAGGAAGAGCGACCCCTGCCACCTTGATTCCATTTCCTGTTGTCTAATAAAATCAGGGATGACCCCGGCTGGTCCCTTGTTAATGGTTATCATCTCCACTCCCTCTTCGCCTTCACCCCTCTATCCCCGCCCCCCACACTCGACACACACAAAACCCCCCCATCCTCCTCACGTACAGCCGTCCAGAGGGAGCGCTCCTGATATTTACACAAAGACAAGAAGACGCCGCTCGCCTGCTGCACTCCCTGGAATAAAAAGGTAGATCAGCGGCGAGACGTAAAGCGAGACGGGAGGTGACTGCACTCCATATTTAGAGCAGGTTATGGGACACAGAGGAAGGCTTAGAGAAAATGACTATCTCCCTGCACACCATCCTCTGTCATAGATATGAGCAAATCACCCCTGAGTGAGCAATAACTGGCTTTACTGAAAACAGGAGGCGTCTGTTTTTCAAGGGGAGTCTGATCCGAGGATGAGGAGGTCTGAGCGGGACGGTTTCACTCAAACTAGGACTCCATGAAACATCAACTCGAAGTTTGATGAAGTTAAAAACAGAAAAGTGAAGCTCTTTGTTAAAACGTTTACACCTGAACGATGCAAAAAGTTAACAATCAGAAAACAACGCATTAAAGCCGCGGGTCGCCAAGGACACGAGGAAACCGGTTTAATGGTTACTACAGATACTTCTAATGGACTCCTGTCTTAATGAGCGCACAACTCGTCATATAAAGTGTCTGTTTCATTGCAGCCTCTCTGTTGTTTCAGTGGTAAAGTGGTCATTATGTGGGGAGAGTAAAGCACCGCCAGATGTTTCAATATGAAAATGAACAGATTAGTTACTGTTTATGGAGTCTGGCTTGTATTACAGGACAGGACTGTGCGTGAAATCGAGAAAATGTCAACAGATATCTGCATACATGAGGGGATAAAGAAATACCTCAACAAATATGACAGCTATTTAAAAAGGTCTATTTACATGAAAGAAATAACAACATGTTTGTAACACAGTCGACTTCACTGAGACTTTATCTAACATTTGGTCCTCTCTGATTCTGCAAATGTGTCTGGAGATTTTAGCAGAAATGACTTCACATGCACGAAGAAACACGGCGTGATGAGTAGTTCCTGCTGTTCACAGGAAGTGTGATCTCTCAGTGTGTGTGTAGTGTGTAAAGTACCGTATTTTCACACTATAAGGCACATCTGATTATAAGGAGCGCCATCAATGAACACGTCTATTTTCTTACATAAGGCGCACCGGATTATAAAGCGCGTTAAGCCAAACAAAACAGTCGATAACTTCGCGAGGCTACAGTAGCTGCAGAGCTCCGACAAGCCACAAGGATTTTACGTGTGCCTTATAGTGCGAAGAATACGGTATTAGAACCTTTTCACACCTGAAGGTCCGAACCAAGGTCCCTGTTTTTATTTCATTGTCAACATTTGGTTCGGTCCTTTTAGGTTTCACACTGTCATTATTGCAAACAGACTAACATGACGGATCATGTGATATCGTCATCGACTACGTGTTTTCTGTGTCTCTGTAGTTTACACTGATGTGTCATTTGGCTGGCGGCGTCTGATGTCAACACGTTGAAAAGCGCGCGTCTTCAATGCTGTAAACATGGATGAAATCGTCATTCCCACTTTGTACTATTTTTGATTTTCTACGACCAACAGCGACAACTTGAAGAGCTGAACATGAGGCTGGACCAAGGAAGTCTCATGAATTTGATCATTGGACGAAAACTTTATCGACATCGACAGGAAAGGAGAAGAAAGAATACAATCTGTGAGTTACTGCAACTCTGGAGAAAAGAAAGTCTGTGTAGTAAAACTCTTTAAAAGATAATCTGTCAATAATGAGGTGTAACTTTATCTATGATATTATAAAATTTCCTGTTATTGGACAATCTCCGTTCAACACAATAACAGACACTCCTACTCCTTGCGTCATTTCCTGTCTTTGATACGAAGGTCCAAACCTTTCAAAATAATGTCTTCACACCGGGCATGAACCAGAACGTGCTTCAGTTTGGTCCAGACCGAGACCACCTACTTTTGGTCGGACCAAGATCCGGCTGTTTGGTCCAGACAAGGTCCTGGGGAAGTTTCACATCATTTTGATTCAGACTAAACAGAAAAGTTTTAAAGTCCAGACCAAACGACGTAGGTTTGAAAGAGTGTTTTATCATGCTGAACTTCATAGATGCTACAGGTGGGTTTATAAATGAGTTTGTCTCTAGAGAAACACTGACAGCTGAGGATCTGAATCCGAGTTATTGTCTGATTTTGTTTGTTTTCTTGCAAAACTGCCTCACTCTGTCTTTGCTAAACACTTCTCACTTTCAGTCCAAACTTCACCTCGGCTTAAATATTAGGAAGACAACCACACAGTTCAACTGGTTCTTCTTCTCTCTTAAGTCAGATATTGTCTGATTTCTTCAGTTTTTCTGTCTGCAGCTCAGCAGATGTGCTTCACGCAGATGACAGATCAATTCTGAGAACGAGACGTCTCAGTTTCCTTAAACCCTCCACATCTGCTCAGATTAAAGACAGCAGCATCACGTGAGTACAGTCCTGTTCGCCGAGACGATTTATACTCTGCACTCAGGCATCCATAATGAGACATATGTTGTGTATGTGTTCAGACAAACACACAATTTTTCTGCATTTGCAGCTCGGACAGACAGGTACATCTGCTCCATGAGGAAGACATACGGCACTGATTGGCTGAGTCAGCACAACATGACAGATGCATGGATAGCTGTCCGACAGTCATTACACACACACGTGCACACACGTGCAGACAAAGCTGTGTGATTCATGCACCTGTGCAGACTGCATGCACATTTCTGATTATGCATGCACATGCAGAATCGCGCACACACATGAACACGCACCGTGGCGCTGGATGGTAGATGGATACTCATCTCTCTCAGCTGCATCAAAGGTCAGGGAGGAGTAATGAAGTAAGAAGTTCAAGGAGAAAGACATCGAGAGGCAGAGAATAAGAGAGGAGAGATGTATTGTTATGTGAAGAGCAGAGAGGGGAGCTTGTCACCGCAGATGGACAGATACGTGTCAGGATGCAGAAACGAGTCGGAGAGACATGGAGGAGATCAAGAGCACATGTCAGGAGAGGGTGGGAAAGGCAGAACAAAGAGGAGGACAAAGACGAGCACAGATGGAGAGGATGAACCATCCAAGGTCAGCTGATGTGAAGTAATGCATCAGAAAGGAATCATCTCCTCCGTCCTTCAATCATCCGTCCATCCCTCCATCTTCCCTGGCACTGCCATGCTTTAAAGCCGTCCCTTTGGCACGCACACACACGCATTTTTCAGGCATGATGAGCGTCGTTCATTAGGGGCCGGGGGCTTTCGTATGCAGCGCAGCTACCTTGCAGTCACCTCCTCGGCATCCCAATTACCTCTGGTCTACTTGATGTTAGATTTATTAAAGTTAATGAGCCGACTGGCCATCTGTTGAGCAGCACGAGGGGACGATCGGCAGCGAGGGCAGAAGACGCACGACAAAAAAAGCTGCAAGGGCAGAGTCGGCTCATAAAGGAGGCGAGAAGGCACAGAGGAGAGACAAAGAGACTCCTTTCCTTCTTCCTTTCCTCTCTCCTTTCCTTTCCTTTCTCCCTGCTGCAATCAAAGCCGAGCTCTCACATCACTCCTGTTTTTTCCTCTCTCCCATACGTCTTGCATTCTTTTTATAGTGTTCATATTTCAACTATACGGCTCTATATATGGCGGGGATATATATGGCATATGATTAACGGCCCTCAGTCGACTCTGTATGTCCAATAAATCACAAATATATATATTTTACAGACTTATATACTTCTTGGAGCCGGAGATGAAATTTTAATTTGAGATAGCGGTTCTGCTGCTGCTGGCCAGTGTATATTTTATTCTCTCTCAGGCCTCAGTGGTCGCCTGCTGAGGCTCCTCTTTACCCCCTTTGTTGTGGCTTCATCCTCCGGTGGCTTTTCAAAGGCTCCAGAGACTCCGGAGGGCACGACCCAAACTGTTTGTGTGCGTATATATTTCTTTGTAAGTGTATATTTGTCACATGCATGCATTTCAATAAACACAGCCCTCTCACTTCCTCTCAGGGAGAAGTTTATTGTATTTGTGTGGGGGCATGTGTGTGTGTGTGTGTGTGTGTCGCCCGCAGGAGCAGCCACACGCTTTAGAAACCATTATAAATCCCTGTCAGGTGCAGGAAGGATATGAAAATCTCCATGACAGGTGTGTGTTGCCACAGATTATCCACTTTGTCACATTTATCTCCCAGCCAAATATAGCGCTTTGAGCTCGTCCTCTTTATCTAATCACCAAAAAAAAAGAAAAATACATAAACATCTGGGCTGAGCAGACTGAGCAGTTACAAATTATCTCCTGCAGCACACCGATTCAATATCCTTCAAGTCCCCAAGGTGAGAAAGTTGAATTATTTTAAGTAGTTGAATTTCGTGCAACACTGCGAGCGACTGTGTCATGTCATTTCTGTCTCCCTGCTGTGTATTTATAACTATATTGGACCACATTTGGCTCCACAATCATATTTGGATCCATGAATTTAATAAATAAATCCCCACAGGGAAAATATGAGGAGCTAATGGCCTGGTAAGTAAATATCCTCTCAAGAGTCCAATAATAATTCTCACTGGGTGCCTCTACAGGAGCTGCTTCCAGGGTTTATGTGCACATTAAATACCATTATTTGTTTTTTTATTGGGTTAAATTAAATCGGTGAGTATAGGATTGATATTGAAGATCATCTCTGCAGGCCGAACGCTTTAAACAATCTGTCGGCTCCCAGCATCCTCCGCTCCACGTGTTGGCGGGATTGTTTTCCTACTTGCCTGTAGGGTCGGAAATGAAATGGAGGTAATAAAGGGGCAATTTCAGGTGATTACTGCAGCTGTTTGCTCAAAACTGAATGATGTCTACAGGAATCGAAAGTGAGACTAAACACTCGGTGTGCACCCAGGGTTCGATATGTTCAGGTTAAAGATTAAAAATCCTCTGAGCGGAGACGATAATAAGATGAGGAGCAGGAGCAAATCAACACTGAGTCAGGGTACGAGGGCAGCGCTTACTACTGCTCAGACACAGGAGCGACTCTGAGCCCCGACTTCTTTCTCCGTGTGCAGCTTCGTTTACAAACTTGACGAGCAGACGTGTGTCCACATTGACATCTAAATAAATGTAACGGCTGCTCTCTCTGTCTAAAAGTCTCAGTTTCATTGTGATCATAAGTTAAAAAAGAGGGTGTGTAAAGCTGATTTTTTGTCATTTTGTTTCACTTAAAGGGGGTTAAGCTTATTGATATATAACGGCATCATGATGAAGGTTTGTCAAGAGTTAAAAGCCGAGCTTTGTCAGGTCAGTCCTCAATTGACGTTTTATATAAAACTGACTTTTTTAGTGATTTCTTGAACTTCAGGGGTCTTAAGTTTGATGACGTAACAGCAACATAGAAACTTCTTCAAAGTAAAAAAAGTCAAGATTTGTTAGGTCACTCCTTAATCCTCAGGGGTCCTTGAAAAAAGTTACGTTCAGGTCCTTATGTGGACAAAAATGTCCATCTCCTAAAAGTGCTACAAAAATATTAAACATTCATTTTTTTTTCCACTTTTTTTGCTTAAATCTTTTAATCAACTTCATTCCTGATCAAATCTATCAAATATTAATTCGTTTTCAGATCACATTTTAAAAATTTGGAAAGAAAAAACCCTGAAAAAATTATCCTATTTGCATTGTAGGGGAATGTCTTCACACATTTAGGTTAAGAAATATAGAGTAATTATCTTTTAGTAAGAAGCTACAAATAGTCTAGGTTGGCCTGCTCCTGCTGCCCCACGACCATGAGATTGTAAGCAAGGCTGTCTTGCAGGAGCCCAAACTATCTGTCTGTTGGAACATGTAATCTCTGCCAGGGTCAAGACGAACCTAAACAAAGTGTCGTGGGGCAGACATGTCATCATGAGGGGCCTGCTGGAGAATACACACACACACACACACACACACACACACACACACACACACACACACACACACACACCTAACAGCATAAAAGAGAGAAGAAGAGAAGCTAGAGGAGGCTTCCTTGGGTCTTGGTCGAGACTCTATTTGTCATCTGTACTGATCTCTACATCTGTACAATTAAAGACGCCCCAGGCTGTTCTTCAGATCTCATCATGTCTCCTGTACATTGTTTTACTGAGTTTATGTTGGACGTTCCACAACATAATTGGCGAGCTTTAGCCAGAATTCGTTTCGGGGGACAAGGGACCATGGTTCTGCGAACTTCACATGGGATAAGGACACTCTGTGCGCACAAAAAAGAAAAAGGTAGGATATTTCCTAAAATTTGGTTGAGAGTTCTTCTCCCTGTGAGGTGGTACGGACTACTGTTCTCTGTCCTCTTCGAATCAAAGAACCTAGAATAGAAATAAGAGGAGACAGTGGGAATGAAGACAGTCTGAGAAAACTGCATGCATGCAGTCAGCTGATCAAAGTCTGCTAAATTTGTGAGGAAGCCAATTGAAATTGAATATATATCAGCTGATTTAAGAGAAACTGCAGTTGACTGTGTGAAACTGCCTCACGCTGTTGCATGTGTGAGATGCCATATGTAGAGCTGTAGGCTGCTACATATGAGGGATGCCACATGTAGAGCTATAGGCTGCTGCATATGAGGAATGTCACATGTAGAGCTATAGGCTGCTGCATGTGTGAGATGCCATATGTAGAAGCCATAGGCTGTTCTATGTGTGAGAAGCTATAGGCTGGGTGCAGAAGCACTTCGTCTTCCTAAAGGGTGAGACCGCCTCACGCTGCTATAAGTGTGAGATTGTCACATGTGAAGCTATCGGCTGGGTGCAGAAGCATTTCGTCTCCTTCAGAGTGTGAGACCGCCTCACGCTGCTTTAAGTGTGAGATTGTCATATGTGAAGCTATAGGCTGGGTGCAGAAAAGCACTGGCCAGTAGCTTGGGGAGACAGCCGGGCCCGGGTTGTGATGTGTTTTTTTTTTTTTTTTTTTTTTAGGCTGAATGCCTGGAGATAAAAAGGTTCAGGGTAATTTTTGGGATAACAAGGGGAGGGGCAGACACGAGTGTGTCTGTCCATTGTTGAACTGTGAATTTTAGACCATCTTTCATGAGCTCTGAAAGGTGGCAGCTGATGGACGAGCAGATTCATCTCGTAATACATACGTGGATTTTCTTTCTGGAAAACTCCACTAGAAAGTGGATTTGTCATGCGAAGTTCCGCTGAGGCTTAAGAAAAAGCCAAAAGGAGAACGAAAGTGGCATATTTCCTCCTAAATTCTGATCCAGAACTCTAGAGGGCCGAATAAGTATAATGACGGAATAGTAGATATTTGAAATGAACATATATATATCTCTTTTATATGTCGAAGACCTCACAAAATCAGTGTTATAATTGGACTTAAATTACAGATACAGATTGGCTTGATGAGCAGGAGATAGAAAAAGAGGTCAATAAGGATAGGCTGAAAAACCTATTCAAGGATCCCAATTGAACAAGCACGTCCCATATCTCCTGACCAATTGTAGAAGAATCACACAAATTGAAAAAAAATCACACAAATTGGAAAAATTGAAGAAATCAAAACAAGAATTAAAATAGAAGACTGCTGACTGACTCCAGTGACTGACTTTGACTTCAAACACGTGTGAAAGGGTATACCATTGTGTGATAAAAAAGTGAAGTGTGTGGGTTGATTGGATGTTTGTGTGTGTCTGTTTTGTTCTGTGTCAACTAAGTTCTCTGGCAGTGTTCACAGCCAGACTCTGCATCTGTGTGTGTGTTATGCTAGTCAAAGATTGCTGTGTTTTCCTCACTTGTGTTTATTTCATAGTTGTTTATGTGAATACTGTGCTCATTGCGGTCATGTTATCAGTTGAGACATAGAAGGTTAAATACTCCTGGGAAAGAGGTTCTGTTCCTAGTACCATGATGAACACTCCTGATATGAAGGTTTTAGCTTATGCTTAAATATTATGTTTTTTTTTTTTTTTTTGTTGTGAACACGTCTTATGCTCCGTAACCAATTTTCTGTGTTAAAGCTGCTGAAATAATATTTGTAAAAGTATAAAAGATACAAAAAGGGGAAAAAGAAATGAGGTACCACAAGTGCGAAACTTCTAAAACTTCAAATCTAAGAGTTGCTTCTATACATCTGCTGTTTTTGCCAAAATACTGGGTTTTTTAAATATTATTGAAGCTGTTAATATCAATACTGACTATTGCTATAGAACTGCAGTTAAGGCAAAAGCTTTATACTGTGTATTTTTTGGGAATTTTACAAAACTGCTGGGGATCAAGTTTTGATGTGTGTGCTCATTTGAATAATAAATTTTACAAAAACCATGATCAGAAAGGGAAGATTAGTTTAACTCCAATTGCACTGGTAGGGTGTAAATATCCTGATCACTTAAAAATATCCAAAAACTTACAAAGAAATGGGAACAATGAGTCAAGGGGTTTGAATTTTTATGACCTAGGGGAGGCACATCTGATTTGGCTGTGTGTGAGGATTTGGAGCAGCGAATCTAAGGCCATAAACACAAAGATAAAGTAAAACACGCAAAAACAAGAGATATGGAACTAAAAGTACTGGACATGTTCAAAGATTTGTGTCATTTTCATACTTTATATTATTTGTTTTTTCTTACTCATGCGATGATCTTTTGAACTAATAAATAAGAATAGAATAAAAACTAAAACTTTTCTATCTTAGGTTGCCTTTAAACTTATTATTATTATTATTATTATATATTTTTTTTTTTTTTTTTCTTATTTATCTCTTTTGAATTTCCAAATGATTTATAATCATTGCTATTTTGTCCCATATGTTTTGAAAAGGTAATTGACAGTTTTCGTGAAATTGTGCTGTGGAAAACCACACACCTTGTTGGGTTGATTGCCAGACTACCACAAACTGAACAGGGGGCAGGGAGATGGATACGAGTTTTTGAGGATGAACTGTAAGAAAATGTTGACTACACCAGACATGAAAGCACTCTTGGCTCAACTGCTGGGAACTAAGACGATGGAGGAGTCTCTGCGCAAGGCAAAACAAGGTTGGATGACGTATCCCATGATAGATGGGAGTGAGTTCAATGCATATTGTGATGTGATGTGGAGTACAGACTCAGGCCACGATGGTGGCCACCTCTAAGGAAGACACTGCAAAAGAGACCCAGCGATGCAGACCGTGCAGAGGCTAACTGCGGTAAAACCTGTGACAGTAACCTGTTTAATCACCTGTTGTGAATGTTTATCCTCAGACAGAACCCTGCTCCATAGAGAGGATATATCCCGGCAGGGGGAGAGAGTGGAATTCTGACGGATGTGTGACGTCTATAGACCTGCTGGAGATGTGATCATACCAGACATTTTTGACAACTGCCCAGACCAGGGACGTCTCTGGCTGGAGCTGTGGTGGGGAGCCCCAGCCCAGACAATGTGAAAGTGGTGGCTCACTACAGTGTGATTTTTGTGGATGATGGAAAAAGTTAATTTTTGGTTTTAATTTTAACCCTGTTGACCTTATAGACCAAAGAGCCCTATGTAGAAGTAACATTCAAAGTTGGTGCTCACCGCAAGGTGTGTAAGTAGACAGTTATGGTTTATAGTTTTAAGTAAATATCGTGACATTAGCATTGTAACATTCCTGTTCTGTTAGTTTAATACTGATAAATCTAAATGCAGCTGTGCTGAATCCACATACACTCCTGACAGGTGTGCCATCTAATGTAAAAGTAATAGAAAGCTATCAAAGGCCAGTAAGGCCACAGAAAATGGTTTAGAGTCAAATAACTAGTTTTTGTACCAGGAGTATTAACAAACGAACTTAGGATCTGACTTTCACAGTGATTCACACTGTGCAAGGGGGGAGATGATGAGACAATTAAAACGACATTTTTAGAATATGCTGACAATAGTTGATAAACTTTTGGGTCATTGTGATATGTGTTTTGTTAGATAAATTGAAGAGAACAATAAAACAGTAGTGGGACACTTTCCAGTTCCAGAGAGATGCTTTTAGAAATCTATTCATAGACAATGTGGACATGATTAAAACTGCCAAGGGATATGTTACATGTTTGTAATGATGACGGGTTCAGTCGATGGATAGAAGCAACACCATCAAAAGATCTTGGAGTCAAAATAAATCTTTAATTGTATGAACTGGTACATCATTTTGGGGAAGAAAGTTAATCTCTCAAGTAAATATCTGATCAGAGAATTTGCACTAACACTAACCTATAGGAAGATGCTTTTGCTACTTGCGCTTATGAGCTTTCACAATCAAAAGCACTGAGATAAATCTTTCACTGCATGATTGACTAACTTACAAAGCTATGCTTTACTGCGGCTAAATAATTAAGTTTTTCGCTTGAGCAGCTGAAAATTAGTGAATTAAATATATGAGGCAGCTAACTACGATACAAAGATCTATCGATTAGCAGGAGGAGTGCCAAAATCTGATCCCAGTCAAGAGGGGGAGGCCAGTCGAGCCAGAGCACCAGGTGTACATCACCGTCCTTTGAGGAGGGTGGCACAAAGAACGAGGAGAAGACCTGAACACTTTGGTCCTGGTGAACTCTACTTCAGTGCAAGAAAAGGGCAGTATGGTGTGGCGTCATCTACCGCTGACTGCCCAGAAAAACAAGGGAAGTATGACTTGATAAGAGACACCCCCAGAATGACTGTAGCACTCGTCCTGAAAGTAACTGTTTTCCTGGTGTTGTTGTTGTTGGACAATGTGTGGAGAGAGACCGAGAGAGAGACTGATGACAACAATGAGGGTGAAGGTCAAACTGGTGCCAGTACAGCTGTGAGAAGAAGAAGTGGGAGACATTGTTATCGCGGGTGAGTACGATGCAACCCAAAACACAATCCACACCACTCCAGACAGAGCTAGAACCCATGCCAACATTCACAGATTATTACAGATTTACAATGAGGTTAAATAGATAATAAAATTAAAAAGTATTTTGTGTGTGGTAATGTGAGAATGAGAGAGGATGTGAAGAGAAAAGATGTGTCTTAAAAGGTTGTAGGGGAATGTCTTCACACATTTAGGTTAAGAAATATAGAGTAATTATCTTTTAGTAAGAAGCTACAAATAGTCTAGGTTGGCCTGCTCCTGCTGCCCCACGACCATGAGATTGTAAGCAAGGCTGTCTTGCAGGAGCCCAAACTATCTGTCTGTTGGAACATGTAATCTCTGCCAGGGTCAAGACGAACCTAAACAAAGTGTCGTGGGGCAGACATGTCATCATGAGGGGCCTGCTGGAGAATACACACACACACACACACACACACACACACACACACCTAACAGCATAAAAGAGAGAAGAAGAGAAGCTAGAGGAGGCTTCCTTGGGTCTTGGTCGAGACTCTATTTGTCATCTGTACTGATCTCTACATCTGTACAATTAAAGACGCCCCAGGCTGTTCTTCAGATCTCATCATGTCTCCTGTACATTGTTTTACTGAGTTTATGTTGGACGTTCCACAACAGCATCTGGTCGAGTGTGTCTGGTTGGCTGTGGGTCGCTGTACTCAGAGTGGGACTAACGTTAGCTTTCATGCTAGCTGCATCATGTTTAGCATTTAGGTGATAGCGGAGGCTTGACGTGCTGCGATGATATGCTAATTCTTTTCTGCATAGTTTGCACAAGACTATTTTTGTATCCAGGCTTCCATCTAACTTTTTCTTTTTAAACAAAAATGTCCATCCACGCCGGAGCCAATCAAAGCGCATCCAACCGTGACTTTGTTCATTTCTCCATGTGCTGGAATCACTGCTGCACTCACTCATGTTGGGGTGCGCCGGTATAAGCAGTACACCTGAAACTTGTCCAATTAGAAACGTAACTCGGTGCAAAAATACAGTAGGTGTGATTAATATGTGTTAATATTTTTAAAGAAGTAATATTCCTGTAATTAATTAATCGCAATTAACGCATTAAAGTCCCGGCCCTAACTATTATAAAACACCTCAGCACTATAACCCAACATTGTTTATTCAGAGCTGTAATACGACTCATGAACTTTAGCGGCACTGAAGAGCAGGAGTTTTTAATTGAACTCTTTCAAATCTGCTGTTTTTTTAATCACCTGTCATATTTACAAAAACTTCCTATTTCTTTGTTCTGGAAACTTCAGGACAAAGTGTCTCAAATTCATCCCATGCACCAACAGACGCCTGTTTGTGTGTCTGATGGATTCTGCAGAATCTCATGATGAGCCTTCAGTATATACCGGATCACTCTAAAGCACTCATTGTTGCAGGACAGCGTGTTCACGTGCTGCTGTCACGTGTCTTTGGAGCTGAGATGTGTTGCGGTGTCCTCCACCTCTGAACTGCCTCTGAAGTGAGCTGCATGGCTGCGGTGCCTCGAGGCGGTTAATGCACAGTCTCATATCTGACAGCACACCGTAATTCACTGGATATGAAAAAAACATGGACTGAAACATCCCCGCCAGTCTTTAACCGAGTTCTGAGTGAAGTTCTCCGTTGTCCAGAGTCGTCTCCTTTAACAGCTCCTGACAGAGGCTATCGGTTTGGGAGTTTGGAAGATTGCTTTCTAAATTCAATGGGAGGATTTTGATCCCGTCTTCTCTGACCGCTAACCTCGTATTAGCTCAGGTGTAGCATGTCAGGGCACAAACTTAGCTAACCTTAACTCCACTTCACTCCTCAGAGAAACAGAAACATGCCTCGGCTCAGTGAGCCACCCAGACGCCAGCCTTTATTGTTCACAGAGTTGAGGGGTCAGTGCTTTATGGAGGGCGACACGAGGACTGTCGACTCCAGCTGGGCCTAACTACAACCATGTGAGCACCTGAAAGTCATTATCCTCCTCTGTGACCAGACTGAACCATCCCTCTCTGTCGTCCCACGCTGTAAATTGTGGTCGTCGGTACAAAGACTGAGGAGCAATTTCAGTCGACTCCCTCCCTGATGTGGGACCGGGCCGACGAGGGCGCCACAGGGATGAGGTTTAAGTCTCTTCACCTCTGAACTCGTGTTTGTATAACAAAGGAATAAACGGGAAAATGAAGATGAAGTGAACGGAGAGGTGAGGAGGGAGGGAGAAAATGAGGGTTGAAGAAGAAGAAGGAAAACGAGGATGATTGAAGGAAGTGACAGGAGGATGCTGCAGAGGAGAGAGGTGGAGGAGGTGGAGGAGGAGGAGGAAGAGAGGAGCCGATCAAATTTTATGGTTGACTTATCCCTTTCACAGCCCCTTGAAATAGCCAAACAATTTACAATCATCCAAAGCATTAACCTTTCACGAGCCAGAGGGACTCAGTGTCCGTGATGCTGCAATGAGGCGCTTTGCATGCCTGATGAATCCACGCGGGGAAATAACTCATTCAGCAGGAAAAAAGAAAAGGAAGGCGAAAAAGGAGGAGTGTATTAGCAGAGGAGGAGAGGGAAGAGCGATGCTTCACGGAGTCTTTTGTTCGAGGCGGCAGATTGGCTCGTGCACTACGGTGAAAGATGGCGAGAGAGGTTCATGTGGCTTCCTCGCCCCTCTGTTGTTCATACTTCTCGTTTTTCAGGTGAAGAGGAGAGGACGGGAGGAGGAGGTGAAGCGCCACAGGGAGAGACAGGAGATGAGGGGAAGCGTTAAGAGCAAAAAGAAGAAGGCTTGATTCCCATCTCGTGGCAGGGAGCCAATGTCCACGCTATTTACTGCATGACAGCCTCCCATATCTCCATCAATCCCATAACACGAGCGGGGAAAGAGAGACGGGGGTGGAAGGGCCGAGAGGGACAGAGTGAGAGCGTGCATGAGGAGAAAGGAAAGGAGGGAAGGAGGAGAGCAGGGACTGCAAACAAAGGAACTGGAGAGTGAGAGGAGGTGGTTATTTAAAGGTGGAGCGTGCAAACCTGAGTCAAACATGCAGGAATCTGTCTTCAATCTGAGAAGCACAAATCTGAGAGGAATCAGACGACAGCAAACTGATCCAAGAGAGACCAAACACTCAGAGAGAGAGAGAGAGAGAGAGAGAGAGAGAGAGAGAGAGAGAGAGAGAGAGAGAGAGAGAGAGAGAGAGAGAGAGAGAGAGAGAGAGGTGAAGACAAACAGAGAAGACCTGATGATCTTCACCTTCACTATGAAAGACGCAGACACTGTTTCAGTCCTGCACAATTTTTCTTTGTTCAACATTATGAACAAGAACCAGACACAGATTTTCACACTCAGTCAAGTATTTTTAGGTCAAGAAGTCAGACCCGAACTTTGGTGGAGCATCACCGTCCAAACACAGCAGTGGGTCCTGTGGTTCTGTCAGGTATATATGTAGTAGGTTTACATGCACAGTGAAGTTGAGCCTCAGTTTTAGCTCGATAAGGTGGTTTAACTGGACGACTATCCATGTTCCAGTTTACAAGAACTGAAGTACAGACAGAAGCATGTCCGCCTCCTTCCTGCATGTTCCTACCAGGATGTCAGTCGACCAAAACAATCAAAAGCTGCACCTGTATGCTTGACTCATAGCATGCAACTCAAAGTACTACAGTAAAGAGAACAGACACACTGATGCAAAAGCTGCACTGAGTCAAGGAGAGGACAAAAGTCAAACTCGGCTTGGACTGATAATCACAACACTGTTTGCAAAATAACCTGAACAGTCATTGGTTTGGCTTGTAAATTTGCATTTAAGTGATATTTTAATCCTGTTTTCTGCAAAGTGCATGTAACTTTAGATTGTTGAGCCATCTGTGAGCTTTATAAAGTAAAAAATGCATCATTAAAAATCATCATTATGTCATTAAAGTTCACAACAGACCGGACAGCTGAAGTGCATGTAAACACCTAAGTCTGACCTTAGTCGGAGTTTGAGAACTCTGATTAAAACACCCAGATAATGTGATTGGAATTCGATTTTCTCTACCGTGTAACCAGCGTAGCCGGAGTATGATCGGACAATGCATGTGTGCGTGCGCCACGCATCCGTAACCCCGGAATAAAAACACCAGAGAAGAGGTGGCGCTACCATTTGAAGAACTTACGACTCAGAAACAACTGCAACATGGTTGAAGTACGCAAGAATGTCCACTTTTGGAACGACGAGGAGGAGAGCGCCGTTATGCTTTCCATCCTGACAGAAACGGACATTTTAAAGTATCTGGACGGCTGCAAATCGAGGAACGAAGCGCCGCTGAAAAGACCCATATAGCCCTCTAGTTTTGGACAAAGAGGACATGTTTAGTCAATAATTTGATTTTCTCAGCTGCATGTATACGAGGACAAGAAGAGAAGTCTGATTCAGCGATAAAAATGAAAGATGCAGAAAGATGCAACCATAGATTCATTACGGTGTGCAAAAAGGGAAATAAAATGTGTACATCAGTTCATTTTAATACCTAAAATAAAAATTAAAAATAGCCTTTTACTGCAGTGACTGAAAAAATGTTCTTGTTTTACAGCTCTAGGAGTGTTTAAATGAAAGAGGAGGCGTCGGCGTACATCTGTAAGAGCATTAAGAGGAGGAAATGAAAGTTTCTGAACTCTAATCTGTTAGAGCGAACTGTGAACCTATCACAGACGTGAGCTACGCTAATTATTAGAGCAGATACAATTACAGTCGCAGAGACAAATTGAGACGAGGGTGAGAGGGGGAAAGGATTGATAACGGAGAGAGAGAGAAAGAGACAGAGAGGGAGAGAGAAATACAGAGACAAAGAATCTGCATACAAATGACTCCTTTTAGCTAATTAGCAGCAGCGCTAAGAGCCCTGGGAGAATTAGCCTCGTACTGTACGCCGCCGCCGCCACCACAGCCGCCACTGCTGCTAATGCACCGTGGTCCTATAGGTGGGGAGACCGAGCCCGTGGCCACAGGGGCTCATAAGCAATGTGTGTCATCATCAGCGAATACCATCAGTCATAGAACAAAGGAGGCACACGGGTCAAAGGCAGCGCTACACGGCTGCACACTGCTTCTCTTCCTCCTCTTCTTCCTGTCCTTCACTTAATTTTCCATTAACCCCTTCTTCTTCCTCCTCCTCCTCCTCCTCATCCTCTCTTCCTCATCACCGCTTCCCCCTCCTGCTATCTTTTACCATCTTTCTCAAGCCGTCCCGTTCCTTTGTGTGCGTGAGTCAATTAGCCAGCCCTTTAGTTTTGATTTATAGACCGCGGACCTCCTATGGCCTAATGGATTGCTGTGAATTAATATGCAATACTTAAACGTGTGTGTGTGTGTGTGTGTGTGATAAATTAAAGAGCAGGAGACACAATAGAGGTCACTGAGGTACCACTTTCTGTACCGACGGTCTTTAAATCGGCCCCCGATTTCATCCCTCACTTGAAAGAAATGATCAATTTGTAAGGTGGACGTAATGGATTATGAACAATAATAGAGTGACTGCCGCGCGCTCGTTTGGACCCCCATTTAGTCTGTGGATATCCCTCACCAGGTGGAAATAATTAGGCCCTTCATAAAGATCGGGAAGCGATTGTTATTGTGCGAAACAAAAGGCGTTATTGGACGGCGAGCGCTCCGAGGTGATTCATGGCCTCCTGTTTTTATTTCCCTTTGTGGAGCCCGAACAACAACAAAGGGAGCGGAGGGACAAGTCCTGCCCCGTGGTGCAGGGAGGAGAGAGGTCAGGGGAGGTGCAAGTATACATCACCATCATCCCCCTCATCATCATCATCATCATCATCATCATCATCATCATCGTCGTCGTCTGACTTTTGTAACAAACACTCCATGACTGCGGGCTATTTACACCAATCCAAAGTCAAGGGGCCTGCTGCTGGTGGTTTATAGTTCAGGGGTCGTGAACTCTGTGGTCTATATCAGACAGAGGGCCTGCCCGCACCCCCGACACACACATATACACACTCACGCACACACACACACACACTCAGAGAGGCAGTGCATCATCCGAGGTCCATAAAAACCTTTAATCTCCAGTAGTGTCAACTTTTCAGCATCTGAGGAAAAAACAACCATCTGTTTTAGTTTGGGCGCAGAGATTAGGAGAGGTTATCTGCAGCTCAGCACCATCAGGTCGGCTCTTTCTTCATCTGCTCTGAATTAATAGAGGATTTCTCTCTTGAATTACTCGATTTGATCCTTTAAGTTCAACAGAAATGTTGCGATCAGGTCAAACCTTTCTGCTTTTGTGCCTCAGAGATGTTTTCATCCAACAGAAGAATAACACGCTTTCAAAATGTCTGCAGCAGCATCAGAACATGGTTGGAGTTTTGTGTCTTGGCTCTGATCTCATCACTCCTGCAGTTTCACTTTCACATGCACAAATTATGGGGTGATAAGACGATCTCCTGAACCCCAAAGTCAGAGTCTGCAGGTGGATGCTGGGGCGGTGGTGGGTGCATGGCAGTGGAGGTGATAGCAGCATCAATAGAGCACCAAACTGAGAGTGTCTACCATGTGATCCTGAGAAAGATGCACACCAAGTTTGGAATCAGTGTTCCTCGTCTTATCCTGCCTGAACTAGCTCTCAGGCTTTGCTCCATTTTAGTGGAGGCATCTCAGAGGTTTTGTCTGAGTGTTTCTGTAGCTTGAACTCACTTGTTTCCGTCTGTCTCCTCTCATGACCCCTGAATACGACCCCTCCGTGACCCCTCATAAGGACCTGTACGTCTATCATCTGTCAGAATTCAGCAGCTCAGTTTAACAGTGATTTAACCTTCACAGAGAAAACTCTGATGACTGACAGAGTGACTGATGCAGGTGGAGTATAAACCAGATCTTCTTTGTGCTCGTTGTCTGTCTGGGTACTCTTCACCGCTTAATCTTGACCTTTCCAGATTTGCAGGTCCACGACTTCATGCATATTACCTAACTTACAGTGTAAAACAAATCTGGGTGCAATGCATGAGTTTTACACCCTGATTTCAAATTTCTGCACCCTCAATTAAATGAATGCAATGAAATAATATTTTTGCATTGTATTTTAAAAGGATGATGACAGATGTATGTGACCCACTCCTCACATTGTTTGCATCATGTGTGCAAACATGTCGGCTTTCAACCTCCACTGCTGCAGAATAGGGCTGCACGATTAATCGATTTTAAATCGTAATCGGTTTATTTGATTATGACGATGTTTAAAATATGAAAATCGTCAAATTGATTTCTCTTGTCTATCATGTCTCGCACCTCCAGGCCCCAGTAGGCTCGTCCTTCCTCCCCAGTTTCCACACACACCAGTGTAAACAAACATGGCGTTTGCAAAAGAAGGTGATAATTTCGCGGTTAAATAGGACAAGAGCAAGTCAGTCGTGTTGAATTGGTACGACTTCGCAGTTTCAGACGAAGCGCAAACCACTCCCCGCTGCAAAGTCTGCCTGAAGGCGGTATTAACCCGTCACCACGGAAACAAATTCAGGAGGATACACAAAAGTTTTTTGTCGTATGGGCGTTTCATCCACATGGAAACGGCGTTTCAGGTGACTGTAAACGGTACTTTTCGAAAACGAGTCGGTGAGTGAATAAATCCGTAAACAACAACCATTGTCATGTGACACAAAGCGTAACTCTTTTATGGCGCCTGGACGTATCCGACCAAAAAAACATTTATAAACATGTGATCTGTTCTTCTGTGCAGCGTTACAGCGCCACTTCCTGGCTCCGCATAGGCACTACATCGTTTTCAGTGGTTTCGTTTTGGGAGATGATAGAAAAACGTTATTTTTTAGGTGAAGTTTGATGAAGTTGTCACTGAATCAAAAATCAAAAATCGAGTTTTCAGAGAAAAAAATCGGGATTTTATTTTTGGCCAAAATCGTGCAGCCCTATCTGCAGACATTCCCGCCAATCAGATCACTAACATCACAAGTCCAGCCAAAGATAGTTCCCTAGTTGTCGCACCTACATACAGCTTGCCTAAAGCACCTCAACACTGCCATTGCTCAGCAACCACCCTTAGATTCATTGCAGCAGCTCCTTTCATTTCAGTCATCCAGTTACAGCCCTCGGTCTGAATAAATGTCCTTTTTTTTTTAGGTGTGCGTGCGAACTTCACGCCACCCCTGCCAAAGTCAGCGCCCCCGCTGCGAACACGGACTCGAGTTTGTAAACAAAAGTTTTGAAGCGGATCGAGCGCAGTAAGCAAAAGCCTGATGTTTGTGTGTCATCATCGTCATTAAATAGTTTCTGCTGAGTGATGAGCTAAAGTGATTCTTCATTTCCCTGCATGATAACAATGAGTCACCGAGAGCCCAGAGAGGATTCAGAGAGCTTTTAATGAGCATTAGGGCCATTAAAGCTGCTGAGCACACACACCCCGTGATATTATATCAACCTTAAAATCAAGTTACAGAATGAGTCAGTGCTCACATGGGACTCTGGAGGTATACATGTAATGGCAGCGGCTCGGCAGTGGGAGATGTATAACTGTGGCAGCTGCCCTGGAGGGCCGCTGATAATACTCAATCTAACAGACCTCATTAAGGGACCCTTGTTTTTTACCTTCTCCATCTAACCCCAGATCTCGGCGGCCCGTCACTGCTTTCAACAGAGGTGATGAAAAAGCACCGGTCTAATCATTTCTTTTTCCTCACGCCGCGGCCGCAGAGAGCATGTGTGCGTGCGTGGACGCAGACAGAGATTATTAACGGTTTAATGGCTAACGAAGCCTGACAGGTGCTCCTCTCGCTGAGATTTAAGAGCGCTGGGTTAATGACGGTGTGGGTGAGATTGTCATAACTCACAATAAGGCCATTAAAGTGATATTACTGAGAAAGACTTTGGCTGATATGGGCTCAACTATCCAACAAGGTGGCATTGGGTGGAGGCTTCTGCCATTTTTCAGAGTATTTTTTTTTCTCTGTATTCGCCTGCAGCTCGGTGTAAATGAGCTCTGACTGTGAAAAATCTTTAGGGGAAACAAGTGAGACAAAGGACGGCGCTGTGGGGTCCTGCAGCAGGTGTGCAGAGGCAGTAAATAACTGCAAAAGCATGCAGCAACATCTCTGATTAAACCTTTAGTTTAGCTTTGCTGTCATTCACACAATCGATGGCTTTAAAAAGTGGTTAAACGCACCTCTTGTTAGGTGGAAATGAGAATTAAACTAGAAGAAAACTGGGATTTTTATTCGGCTTTTCACGTCTTTTGTTCCCTCCTCTGTGAACAAAGAAGAGCACATTCCTCCACTCAGAGAAACACTGATCACCAGTTGAAACTGCAGGACAAACAATGAGGAGAGAGAGAGAGAGAGAGAGCAGTGGCACAAGAGTCTGTAGTTCACTTCTCCCCTCTAGTGGTCAGCAGGGGGCACTGCAGAGATCAGGAGCCAGAGGAACAAAGGAAGAAGGGATGAACAATGGAGAGACCACAGCAGAGAGCAACAACAGCCACAGGGCTGAGGTACAGAGGTGGAGACAGTGTCAGTAATATTTAGTTTTTTTAACCATGTTCAGTCAAATCAAATTTAAATGATGTTTTATCTACTTTTGCATTTGTAGTGTTTTTATCTTGCTGTTTAATTGCTTTAATTTCTTCAACTTTAAGACTGAAATGTCATCAATCACTGCAGTTTGTGATTTCAATTCCTTTATATAAAGAAATAAGATTTTCTACGGTGGCCCTGAAGGTCAACGAGACACGCATTTACAGCAAATAATAAAAATCACTGGACTTGCGAAACATTTTATTAATTTTTTAAAAAGGATAAGCATAAATATTTCAAAAAATATAAAATTTATAAAAAAAATAAGCAAAAAAAATCATAAAATGTAAAAAATAATTTGTCCACGTTTTTTCTTATTTCTATTTATTCATTTATGTATCTTTTTATTTGGTTAGTTTGTTGATTTTATTTTGAAAAATTTTTATTTTTTTTCCCCTTAAATATATTTTTTTGCAAATTTTTTTAAGTTCATGAAATATTTTGTGTTTCAGAAATTTTTCTTTGTTTTTTAAGTTTTTTTTTTTTGTTACGTTAAATAATTTCAATGATTAGTGAAACATTTTTGTTTAATCAAATGTTACATAAATTCACCCTTCAGGGCCACCGTACATAGGCTCATACATTTGGAAGTCAGGCTAACAACACTCAGCTCTACCTTATATCCCTATCGTATAAAAATATTATTTGAACATTAAAAATCTGATTTATTAAAACTGTTTCCGCTGTTTTATGCTCTGTTGAATAGTTTTTCATGTATTTGGTTAATGAATTATTAAAGGATGATGCTGTGAGTTCACAAGAGTCCATTATTGTCTAACATGATGGGAAAACTCAGTTCCCTGTCTGACCTAAAACTGGAATCGTCAAACACGAAAAAGTCGAGTTTCTCTCTGTGTGTCACAGTCTGTGAAATCATGGTAGGAAATGTGCAGAATCCCTTTTATTTGCATGTAAATAAACCCTATAAGAGCCGGAAAAAAACAAACCATATCATAAAATTACCTCAGATTTTACAGCACAGTGACTGCATCAGGGTTTGGAAATGAGGAGAGGGAAATGGGTTTGACACATGGCTGAAAACACAGAGGAATCACCATATTCATGCTCTGAAGCTCATTACACACCAGTTAGCATGTTTGCACTCTCACACTTCACAGCACAGCACGCTAACCTTAGCAAATTAGCACCTTATCCTGTTAATGCACTCGTGTTTAGCATTAAACATTGGGTTATTATGCCAACATGCCCACATTCGAACCATCTGCACTCTATAGGAAGAGGAAAATTCCAGAGGATGACTGAGACGTCAAAAGTTTCATGTTTACAGCGTTTCGCATGGCTGCAAAGAGACATCTTAGTTATCATAAGAGGGGAACAAAAGGTTAAAGGGATATTTCAGTGTTTTTAAGGTACATGTCACCACTGAGAGTATTATAGTCACAGTGGTCCTGACCTGTAATGAGAACCAGCAACAGTTGAGCAAACTCAACAGATCGGACACCGAAACTAAGATGAGCGCTTGGGTTAAGGTCTCTCTGCAGAGAACTGAAGCCCAGTTTGCTTAGCGTCCCTCACTAGAGACATGCAGTTCATTAAAAAATACTGAAATATTCCTTTAAGGCAGGGCTGGACACTAACGTTTTTCACATGTGCACATAAGTTGAAAAAGTAAGGAGCACACAAAGAACTTTAGGGGCACAATAAAAACTGATCAAATGAGGTGTGTCTTATTGGTCGACATAAGTACTATTATGTGAAATCAATTTGAGGTCTTTTGGTCACATGACATGGAAGTTATTGAAGGAAAACAGACTTTTCCGAGAACATCAACCGGTAATTTATTGATGGTCCCTTATTCAACACCGACATTGACAGCGAGGATGTAGAGTAGATTTAGCAGTGCTGCTGAGAGTGAGAAGACACAACGGTAGATCCTCAGTGAATGTCCATCAAATATCCAACCTAAAACTAACTTCACCGCCATATTGATATGAGCACATGTGACCCAAAAAACATTTTACAATTCACACACATCTATTTTTAGTGCGAGTGAAACGGTCGCACTGTTGAGCCCTGCTTTAAGGCATCCAAAACTTTTCTTTCACTACGATTTTATTTCACGGAGACAACAAGGAAACCTCGTCCTCGACGCCTCTGAACTTGGCTGGCCCCGGTGTGTCTGTTCTAATTCTATCATCTCTATAATTGTGCATCATCTCACTTTTCAGATCACTCTGCTCTCAGGTCCTCCGGCCTGTTTGTCATTTAAATGTCTGACAGGTCGACAGCAGCATCCTCATATCCCTCTAAAACCGATCCCTCGTTGCCGTGCTGTGAATCCGTGTCAGCGTGTACCTGCAGGGGTCAGAGCTGCCACTCGAGCCTCTCCACCTCTCCACCTGCTGTCACCTGTACCCTCCAGGACCACACCCAGTCCCACCAAAACCACCAGCAGCACTCGCTCCACCAGTAAGCCCGAGGAGAGGCACTCATCAGATTTCTAATCTCCACCGCGGGCTTTTGAACCATCTGGATATTATCCACAAATACTGAACAGTCTTTGAGTCTCGCTGGCACACCTGGAAACACCTGAGTCAGAGCGAAAGGAAACTTTCTGATTCAACGAGGACTATTAAAGCGGTTTAAATCTGCTCTCCTTTGGATCTAAAGAAATATTAGCACATTAAAAGGTAAGATTTGTCTTCTCTCTGCCTTAATGTCTCTGCTAAGCACTTATAAATTTCCCCTCCCCTATAGATCTCCCATTACCAGATATCTTTACTGTTTCTCACAGCTGTGTGTGTTATCATTAAGACTCATTGTCGGCGATGTAATTTTCACAGTAATTTCACCGGGATGTGGGCTGGATGTAATAGCGCAGCGTGCGTTTGGAGATTGGCCACGTAGACTTCGTGATTGTGTGTGTGTATGTGTGTGAGTGAGTGTGTGTTTGTGTGTGTGTGAATGAGAGATATAAGGTCCCGGCTGATGAAAGGAGAAATGCTCTAATTTATCTCCTTTTTATTACAGATTAAAATGGGTTGCTTCACATTCGTCAAATTGATGATGGTCTTGTTCAACTCTCTTATCTTCGTGAGTATGTTTCCTCTTTGATTGGGTGCTGCAGAGGGAGGAGGAGGAGGAGGAGGAGGAGGAGGACGGCTTTAGGAGCGGGTTCATGGATGGTGTGAAATCTCGGCATTAAAAGAAAACAAGCCAAATCTTTCAAAACGGGGCATTTGTGTTTGTACGTTACATAAACATTTCAGATCAGTGAGGCGGAGGATCTAAATGATGCTCCGCTTTCTCCCCACTGTGGCAATTTTCATCTCATTAACTTCCACAGCTGTAATTTTGCCACCTACATCTTCAGCTTAATGTTGATAACTAATGTGGTTTGTGAAATGGAGAGAAACTTTGGCATGGGTAAGCTGAATCTGGAGCCCACCTGGACCCCCGCTGTCACAGATGAAGCTCCCAGCACTTGTCATCATTTTTCCTCACATTTCCTGTTTCTGCCTGATAAATCGGGTGCTGCAGCTCTAACAGTCGCAGCAGCAGCGCTCTGATTATGATGCGCTCCTCCTCTCTGAGATGATAAAACGATTTCAACTTCATCTCTTTGTCAGAGCAACTGCCTCCTGTTTCTGTGTTTGTTACTGTCAATAATAATAATAAAAACTTTATCATGACTGTAGCTTTAAAGACAAATGTTGACAAAGAGTCAAACATTGAGCAGTCAGGCCAGACAGAGAGATGAACGAAAGGCTCTGCATTCAGAATAAAAGAGATGAAACAGATGTCTTTTAACAGCAGGAGAGGACTCAAAAAGACAACATCTAATAGGGCTGGGTGATATGGACTCCAATCAATATCACAATATATTGATCAGTTCACCTCGATAACGATAACTTCGATAACTTAACTTCGTCTACTTCAGCCGCTCCAACTTTCTCTCCGTCCTCCATCTCCTCACCTGTCTTTCCCTCTTTGTTACAGACTGGATGGGGTGGAGTCACGTCTCTGACGTAGGACAGCGTCTTTAAGGGACATGAGACCATAGCCTACCTACACACATCCAAAAACTACTTTGATTTATTGATTTATTTGACACCAAATATACCGATACGAGCAAAATGACGTTTGGTTATTGTCAGAAATTTCGGTATCAATAAATTTTCGATTTATCGCCCAGCCCTAACATCTTATCAGAGAAATAAAAACAGATCAGGTCATTGAGATAATAATATCTATTCATGTGTGATAAAGGCTGTCATTCAATATTAAAACTCAAGATCTCACTTCGTCAAATCTGCTCAGCTCAAAGTAACAATCACAGAAAAAAGAGAAATGACGTAAACAGACATGAAATCATGGGCGGTCATGTTTATGATCTATAAAGGGTTGAGATATTTTAGAGGATCAGTCTTAAAAACAATGTGAGGTCAGTCTTAATTAAGGGTGTCCTAAAACAATATTGATATCGGTCCAATTTCAGCAAAAAAATGAATATCAGATTATATCAGCCTGCATCTAAAATCTCTGCAATCAGCACTCCGATACAAGCAGTCCATTCCAGACTCCACTCCAGCACCTCTAGCAGATCCAGCATGCAGAGTCCAAGTGATCACTACAACAGTGTGTACTAAAGTACTAAGAAAGTACCAAGGAGTAGAAGAGATGTCGGTTGTGTGGCAGTATTTTTCGTTAAAGTCCGAAAAAGACGTTGCAGCTGAGTGCAAAACTTGTCATGCACAATTTTATGCCAATATCGGAACAATATCAGTATCGTATCAGAAGTAAAAAAAGTTGAATCGGGACACCCCTAGCCTAAATATCTCCAGCTCTGTTAAAGTCATGTTGACCTGGTCGTTTCCAGGAAAGCTAAGTCAAATGTTCCCGAAAGTATTAAAGTTCTGTTGTTTTAAAGACAATATTATCACTATGGATGGGACTCGCTCTTATAATACACACACTTGAGAGATGCACAGTTGTAAAACACATCTGTTGTGTTCACAAACACACTCTGAGATGCCCAGGTTGCTCTTCAGACCTCATCCTGTCTTCTGTGCACTGATTTCACTGTATACTTCACGTATTTCCACATTAAAAACAGGAGGAGTAAGGGAGCATTTCGGCCCAGTAGCAGTCTTATTTCTGTACACTGTTGGGATGACAGTGAAAAAGTCTTCATATAAGCATGTTCTTTTGAAATATTGCATGTTTTCCTTCCTGAGCGCATTAATCTGACATCAGGATATGAAGTGAACCCACTCAGGTCAGGAGAGAGAAATTAGACGCTGCACAGTAACTATTCAACCAGGAGATCAAAATTAATGCCGGTTAGCTGTGACGGTTCATCCCCAGTCAACATCTCCAGCATGCTGTCTGCTGTACCTGATCTAAATACGGTGGACATCAGAGGTGTCTCTGTACGGTCCAGTGTCGAGACTTAATCAGACTGTCTGCTCCCGGTAAAATGACCCATGAAGATGGGTTTTACACTCAGCTGATGTCTCTCTCATTCCAGCTCTTTCACAGACAGCCAATTCCATTTCATCGGGGCGGGACAGGTCCATTCTCTCTCCTGCTCCGTCTAAATCTTTCTATCTTTTCTCTCCGTTCACCTCCCCCCTCTCTGGAGGCCATGGCCTCCTATTCTGCAGCCTCTCATTCATCCCTTCTCCTCTGACCCTAATAGGCTATATTCCCCATCTCCATAGATGGGAGCATGCGTCTCCGTCTCCACTCCTTCAGAAACCTGATTACTTCCAGTCCTTTTTGCCATGTGGATGTTAAACTGACAGGGCATCCACCTGCATATGGCACACCATTAAAAGGATTAACTGTCTTAAGAGAAAGAAGACAGCGTGCCAGCTATAATTATACCAGGTGAGGGATGACGGTGGCACACGTGGAGTCGGACGGGGAATATGCTTGTCGCATCACATTTAGCCAACGGTGCAATGATGGCGGCGAGCAGCTTCAAGAGATGAGACGAGAAAGAGAGGGTAAAAAAGAGCGGGGCCGAGGTAGAAAAAAGTGGAGGCAAAGAAAAGAAGGGGGAGATGAAACCATGTGAGAGACATCAGCAGCCACTGACAGGAGATGTAGAGTGTCGGGGGCCTGATGTGGAGCAGAGGGGGCCCCCTGACTGCAGCAAGCCTGATGGAGCCTGACAGACAATATCAGGTTTCAAACATGGTTTCTGCAGCCGAGGAGGGAAGAAGAAATCACTCAGAACGAGGAGAGCAGGGTGAAAGACGCCGAGGAGACGGAGGAGGATAAAAGGGTGGAGGAGAAGGTCAGAGATGAGGAGGGAAAGGAGGGAGATAATGACAGTGAGATCAGGTGGTTTCCAGACTGTAATGTGAAACATGTGACATACTTCTGGGCCTGTTTGTTGGGAGCTGGTTTGACAGGTTCTGAGATGAGACATTTTATATTAATGCACTTTAGTTTCCTGATGGTTTTGTTTGGCCTCAGTGGTCAGAGATCTAACAGCAGGTGGTTATGTCACAGGAAGTCTTTGGATGGTAGTCGTACTCTGAGGACTTTAGGACTGAAATCTCTGGTGAAATATGACAGTCTACAGTTTTTATTCATCATATATTTGCACCAGAGATAATTTATTGTAGGTGTTGCATGGTTTACACTTCAGATTATCCCTGGATTAGACCTGATCTGACCGCCACTAGGATGAAGCCCCTCTTTGCCGCTAAAGTCTTCTGCTATTATTTGACTCATAACTTTGACTTTAATCAAGAAAAATGATAATTAAACTGTTGATTTTTGTTGGACTCACTTTTAGTTACCTCCTCTAACCACTTCATCAGACAAGGGCTATCCCCATATGATATTTATATTGAATATCGGTCCGATTTTAGCCAAAAAAAAAATATCGGATTACATTTGCCTCCATCTAAAATCTCTGAAATTGGCACTCCGATACAAGCAGTCCATTCCAGACTCCACTCTGGCACTTCTAGCTAGCAGCGCCAGATCCAGCATGCAGAGCCCACATAATCACAACAACATTGTGTACTAAGGTACGAACAAAGTAGAGAGGAGGTGGATTGATGTGGACTGTGTGGGAGTATTTTTCATTAAAGTCTGAAAAAGACGTTGCAGCTGAGTGCAAAACTTGTCATGCACAAGTTTGTACCAATATCGGATCAATTTCGGTAGCAGCCAATACTGAGGCTACAATATCAGTATCGCATCAGAAGTAAAAAAGTTGAATCGGGACACCCCTACATCAGACTTCATTAGTTTTCCAGAGACAGAATAAAGTCCAAACTTTACTTTTACGAGCTAAGATGGATCACAGACAACTTGATAAAGAGCATCAAAGTTCTTTGTGGATCTTTACAGATGTAATGTGTGTTTAGATCCTTAGATACTTGTTTTGATACTCCAACAGCTCTACAGAGTTTTTCAGGGTCGGTACAGATTTGATTCTCTCTCTGCTTGTTAATCCAGTTTGTTGGTATTTGCATGTGTGGCCGAAAATGGAGATATCACGTCTCCAGAGAACAGCAGACCATCTCCACTGGATGTCTATGCCATAATCCCACAGCAGATTCCTGTAAACCCCACACTCTAGCTCTATCTTCTGCTTCACGATGATCACTAAACGGATTTATGAGTGTGGAGATAAAGCTATGGCAGAGGGCAGTGATTTCATTCAGAAAGGTAGGATGAGGCCAAGCTGATGCTCCGCAGTGATACATAATGGGAGGCCTGAGGCGGCACCTCTCTCTGTCTCAGGAAAGGAATCCTCTCTGAATGCAGTGAGTGATACCGAGGTGTCAAAGTGTCGCCAGGAGGAAATAGCAAGAGAGGGTTAGTGATGTAAGTTGGCCTCTCATTTCCAAAACCTATTACCTCCTCAAGAGCTGTTGACCCCACCAGCCTGGCTGCCAGGCAAATAAATGATTGACGCTTCCTCACCACTGTTAGCTTTGGATTACACTCCATGGAAAGCTAATTGGTCAATATATACCGGCTCAGTTTGATAAATGGCAAGGGTTTGGGAGTCGACTCTCTGCATTAGCATAAAGTGTATGCTGATCATGTCTCCTGGATTTCCTGCAGCTGGGGGGCCTGACCCTGCTCGCCATGGGGATCTGGGTGAGTGTAGATGGAGGCTCCTTCCTGAAGCTACTCGGGCCGTTTTCAGGCCAAGGCATGCAGTTTGTCAATGTGGGCTTTTTCTGCATCGCCATCGGGGGGGTGCTGATGCTGCTCGGACTCCTGGGATGCTGCGGGGCGCACAAGGAAAGCAAGTGCCTGCTGCTCACGGTAGGTGAAAAACTAACGTTATTTAAGCTCATCTGAAAGGATAACTAGTCAAGTGTCTTCTGATTCAAAGGCTTTTCCAGGTCTTGTTCACCAGTCTACCTCAGTCAGACGATTTCAGTCATGCAGGGCCAAATCCTACTGTGCACATTTGGAAGGTACAGGCCCAAGAGTGGGGATCATTTGTAGGACTCGATAAGGTCCCTGGGGTTTCATTTGAACCCTCATCTTTACACAGGGATCATTTCACAAGACAACAGTCCCAAAGTATCTGCATGGTGGAAATGTGGAGCACAGGGACCCTTAAAGTCCTTGGAAGGGTTCCAGGGTGCACCAAAGCATCCCTGATGGTTTGGGGATCATCAGAGTCCATGTCATGGGTATCTTCCACGTATGTGAAGGCTCCATTAATGCTGAACAATATCTACAGAATTAGGAGCATCAGGACCCTGTAGCTGGAGTCACTGCATGGACTTAATATCACTAGTGTATGAACCGTCCTGAGGTCTGATGAATCAAAATCTAACACTCTTTTGGAAAGGGTAACTGGACTTGGGACATTTCGTCTACGGCGAAACGTCCCAAGGCGCTCAGAGATTGTGGTTTTCTAGATGTCCAGGTTTTGAGCTTCATATTTGAATAGATGATAAAGTTGAGCATTTCATCATCTCCTCATGAAAAATAGTTCAACTCCCTACAGTGTAAAACATAAAAAAGACCCCCTCTCATGTTTGGTTGCTCTACTTCCATCTTTACATCTATTCCCATCAACCTCTGAGCTAATTGAGCTACATCCTCTCCTCCTGCCTCATTCAAAGCTGTATCACCACCAGCCCCCTAACAACATAGTGTTCATTATCATACTCATTAACAGCAGGGCTAACTACCTCTTAGTCCACTGCAGTGAATCTAATGAGGAGCACAGACGGCCTATTTTCTGCCTTTAGAGCCCATATCACGTCCACATCTCCCATTGAGTTGAATGATGACGGTACAGCACACACACTGCAGGATTCAGTGTAGATCTAGTCCTACTAGACTGGACTGACAGAGTGGATGATTCGGCCTCTTTATCGTCCCTCTGTGGGATCAGTGGAGCTTTATCGACAGCCTGTGATTGTTACATTCGACAATCGCCGTTAGACATGATCGTGGATGTCCAGATGTGTTGTTGGATTGGTATCAGCTCCAGTCAGATGATTTGTTTATTCCCCCTTTTTTTGCTTTGTACAAAGAAAAATGTCTCGGCTTCAAATGTGATCAAGAAAAGCAGATCCAAGCCTTTACTTTTCGACGTAGATATCTGACATTAAAATCTAGATGACTCAAAACGATGCAGGGAAGGGGATCTCGAACTTTTTCTCATTTCGTCTGGCTACCAGTTATTGCTCTAATGTCACCAACTTTGGATGCAATAATCAAGCTTTTTCAGTTTGAAGATGAGGCAACCTCCAGGCGTCAAACAAAAAACTGTAGTTCCTCCAGTGTCCACTTGAGGCCAGCTCCCAAAGCACCAAAGGCCACATACACACCCAGTCAAAAAATCTCAGCAGCCTGTTCCTGACTGTATGTGGGCGAAATTCTCTGTGACTCATTCATTTTAAAGCTTGTCGATGGATCTTTTTTCTCTAATTAACTTGAACTTATTTTTCAGCTTTTAAAAAGACTTGCAGTTCATTTCACACAGTTATTGGTTATACGCTGCAGCTCCACACTTTGTCTCAGTCGATAAAAACTCATTTTTATATCCTCAGACTCTTTCTCTCTCTCTCTTTACTCTTGCAGTTCTTCTCCATCATCCTCATCATCTTCATCGCTGAAGTGGCAGCCGGCGTCGTTGCTCTGGCCTACTCTTCATTCGTAAGTTCCCCACTTCACCTCTGCCTCTCTCTTTTCATTCACCGCCTCATCACCCGCCCTCCCCTCTCTCCCTTAGAGCCTCCTCTTCACTCCCTCTTCTTTGTCTCTTAATTCTTATCGTCCCTGGCTGTCTTTTTCTGTCACCCTCTCACCTCCACGTCCCACTCTCTGGATTTTATCTCCATGTAAATTCTCCATTATAGCCGCGGTCATCATTGAATTACTGGCTTTATGTCCGCCTCACTACATTCGGCTACTTAATGACTCTGGGATAGCCCGGGGCCGCGCGGCGTCTCTAACTTTGAGCAATTTATTATTCTGGAATATTGAAGCTAAAGCATTTTATATGCAAAACAGTCTATTTACATATATGTCCCCCCACCTCCCTCCCTACCTCCCTACCTCCCTCCTTCTCTCTCACACACACAGACACACACACACAGACACGTGCCCCATTTCCATTTAGTGGCACGTATAATAATTACAAGGATTTCAAATGAGCAATGTAAAAGGATGTTAGAGAAGACCGGAGTTCTTATAAAGAAAACATAAAGTGGAGTTTTTTTTTATCCAATCAGAGCTTGTGTCTGAGTCTCCAGGAGCGAGAGAGGTAATCTAGGAAACGTACATCTGTGGAGAAGAGAGGACTCTTTCATTTGTCTGTACTGGAATTGTTGCTAAACCAGTTTGAGGAACAGCTGCTCACTGCAAAACAAACAAACAAAAAAAAACACGGACTGCCTCTTTACTTTATAGAGAGCGTAAATTCAGTGACAATAGCCTGATATTTTAGATGATAGGTTTCTCAATAGAGAGGTAACGTCGCGCATCTATAATTCAGGACAGGTGCGTCGGAAAGCCAGGGATCCAGCAATTCAAACAACGGGAAAACACCCGCACACAGTCCAACTTATAGAGAAAGAAACAATTATTGCTGCGACGCTTCGGTACTCGACCTTTCGCCAGACAAACTGGACAAACTCAACTAGGCAGTTTGCCTGATGAAGGTCCAGTACCAAAACGTCGCAGCAATAAATTGTTTCTTTCTCTGCAAGTTGGACAGTGTGCAGATACAAGGTTTCTACTTTGCCTGGTGAAGCTGCAGACCGGTCAGCCACTTTTTCAGGGTAATCCAAAACTGGTCTGGTATCGTCAAACCAATCCAGTACTAGGAATGGGTCTAGATCAGTAAAGTTCATTTCCTGTTTCCAGAGGGTCTTCTTGACCACATGCAGAAGTGCCTCTGGACTCTAATGGACAAACCAACAGCCAGTCAGATTGTGACGTAGCACAGAGTGATAGAAATGTCAACAGGAAAGAAACCAACTCTCTCACCAGTGAACGCTGTATGGGTGTTTTTGCAGTTTCTTGTTTGAAGACATTTCAAACTGCTGCGATGATCGATTCAACAGCAAAGAAGCTGTCATCTTAGTTCATCACAAAAAGGTTGTTCACCTACCGCCTGTTGGACAGCGATTCCTCCTGACGGCAAAAACAAATCTGATCTGGCATCATCAGGTGAGCAGAAACTGTTTAAAGTGGAATATGTCTGAAAATACACGATCTAGATTATTTACAACAGCAGGATGGATGGTCGGCAATGTCAGACTAAAGCAAAGTCCCTTCTAGCTCAGTAAGTCCACACTACACAAACTCAAAACTTCGATACAAAACCCCGGACATTTGAAGGGTTTTATAAACTCCCCCGGACAAGGTAAAAGAGGACATACGGTCACCCTAACGTAGTGGGACATGGACCTGCCTTTCTCATCCATGTTTGAGAAGAGTTGGTTTCTGTGCAGATAGACCGATCTTCTCTTGAAAGTTTGTAGAGGTGATTTTTTGCAGCGTGAAGATCTACCTACAACCTCTCCTCCTCTCTCTCCGTGTCCTAATTAGTCCCAGAGTCTCAGTTCTCACATCTGTTCTGGTTCTGTCCAATCCTAAGTGCGCCTGCTCTCACACAAAGAAGCTCAGTGTGTTTGTGTGTGTGTGTGTGTGTGTGTGTGTGTGTGTGTGTGTGTGTGTCCTTGGAGGCCGAGTTCGGAGCGACGCAATTTTGTGCAGATAAATCTGCCCCATCTCCCCGCTGTCATTTCCTAAAGCTGAGCTTACCAATGCGAGAGATGTTAACGGCATCTGGCGAGAGGGGCATCGACAACAGCCCGCACGCCGATAAAACAAGAGAGAGCGACCGAGGGAGGCGTGAGCTTTTGTCTAAAGCTCAATGAAATGCACGACATAACTCATAGATCTGTCTTTCTTAAGGAGATCATAGATTTGGTTTAGAGTCAATTTAACGCTCTGTTTGTTAGCTTTAGCATCATCTGTTCATTACAAACACAAAGGACATCTTCAGGTCCATCACGGATATGAGTGTGCGAGAGCAGCTGTCCATCTCCTGCTCTAGATAAGACACAGTAAACACAATAGCATCAGAATAATGAATATGGGTAATATACATCTAATATGCATATATATAGCCGCCTGTGTCAATAAGTAAGAGACAGAGACCCGGACAATGAAAGGAGGCCATAAATAAAGCGTTGATCTTTTGTGCTCTACTTATCTGCAGCATAAATCTGCCTTTTGGACACCGAGCCTCCGAGCTCATCTCAGCAAAGAGCCAATAACCTTCAGGTGGTCGGAATAACTGAGATTTAATAAGCAATCCCAGCAGGCATTATGAGAGGCCGTCAGTGGTCATGGTTGTTCTTCCTCCGCCAAGTGATTTGGAAGTGACCAGGGAGGAGATTTATTAGAGGGGGGGTGATACGGTCTTCTCAGAGGATGAATGGCGAAGATGTGATGTGGCGTTTAATGAATCACGGCGACCTCCCCGAACAGTAGAGGAATGTGATTTCCAAAACGTAATCCAATACAGACCGCTGCTGGCCTGAGTGAGTCTTGTAAGATGATTCACTCCAATTACTTTAGCCTTAAAGCTGCACTTCATCAATACCTTTATATTAACCATGAAAAACACGACATGTTTGTGAAACCAACAGATATGATCATCGACTATTCATCTCCACAAACGTCCTCGGAGAAAATTAGCACCTCTCAGCTCGTTGTCTGAACTCAAGCTTCGTTTACGGGATTGTTCTGCAAACCCAAAATAGCCTAGTGACGAGTGGAGTTATCGATACATGCAAACCAAAAGGCCTCTGTAATCGTCGACATTGTTTAAGCAACAGCTGCCTGCACAGTTACCTAGCAGCAAAACATCTACATGTGAAGAAGTACAGGAGCAGCACTGCGTCTTAAAACCGTCTTTCTTTGACGCCTCACAAATCAACGAATCCCCTGGATCTGCAGACTGCGAGCGACAGAAGCGGTGATGTCGAGTTAGTTTTGGGGGTTTTATGCATCAACTTTGGAAGGGAAAGGAAGCAGATCGAGCACGAAACACAGAGAGAAAATTTTCATGAGGATAGCCTCTGTGTTTCAAGGGTATGTCAAAACTATCACCCAGTGGCGCCACAGCTGGTGGTTTAATGGATTTCACTCTGTGTGTGAACAGCCTCTAACGCTCGGCCTGGAGCAGTTGTTAAAATCAACAATGAATAGATCCAAAAAACAGTAACGTGACATGTTTTTAATTTGCAGGTATGGAGGAGTTTGCAGGGCTGCAGGTAAAAGCTGCAGACAGCAAGTGTTAACATCCAATTCATAATTTTGCTGAGTCATAATTATAATTGATGACTCTGCATTATATTCACCACGTCTTAGATTCACTTCGGTCCACTTTGAAATCAAATAAAGTCAGTTTGCCCTCAGACTCTGGGGTTTGTTTTTAATACTGTTGTTGATGGTAACGGTAAGTTATTGTTATTTTGCACTTTTGATGTGTTTATTTTAATATTAAGGTTAAAATGCACAATTTAACAAAGCATAATCAGTGTTAAATATTCATGTACATTATAGAGGGAAGAGTTTTTAGAGAGTTTTCAAACATGTGGGCGCCTTTTTAAAGGATCTGAAAATGACGACTTCTCATGTTTCATTTAGATTTAAACATCCGACAAAGATGAGCTTTTAACAGGGTTCCTACACAGTTAGAATTTCCATACTTTTCCATACCCTACTTTTAGAATTATTTTTGGAAATACCTACTATCCTATTTTTAGAAAACATTATTTTAGAATTGTGCTAATAGTCTAGAAACCTAAATATTTTTACACACTTTATTTTTCATTTAGGATAATTTTTAAGACCTGGAAGTTGATCAAACTATACTTTTCCATACTTGTGTAGGAGCCCTGTTTTAAGACTTCAACAACCTTTTGATGATGGCGGCAGGCGGCATCATCTAGAAACCGTGAAAGATAGCGGGTGCAATATGTGACTAATTAGTGAAGCTGAGTGACACTGAAGAGTTTTAAATGTTCAGTCATGTGGTCAACATGAACGCCGCTACACAGATTTCCTGTTTTTTCACTGTATTTTATTGTATAATCATGAGATTTAGCAGCATTCAGTCGCATAAAAATCATCTTGAAAACCTGCTCTGATCAAGAGACGAGCAGAAGAGTGTTTGAGGGTTTCTGATTTTTCAAAGCAGAGTTTATTTTTTTATCATAATGCTTTAATAAAAGACAAACTGAGTCTTTGTGTGAGCAGATAAAGCCAAAACAGCCTCTTTTTCACATTTTCTATATTTTAAATAAGCACACATACGAGCGGACGGAGAAGTTCTTTGTGAGCGAAGCTGCAAAGCCTCATCTTTCCCCGTAACAAAGAAACACTCAGCTGAGCGCAATAAGGTTTCCATTTATTGCTTTTCCTCTTAACAACAATAACCAATTAGCAGCAGGCGAGTCTCTGCAGTAGGAGATATCGATAATGATTTCAAAAAGAGCAATACGCTGTAGAGCAACAAAGAGATCGATAACATGAAGCTGAAGATTTTTATCATGTGTGTAGAGCGTGTTCACTCTGCTGTATTGATAGATGTGTTATCGTCTCTCCTGCCTCAGTGTGTTTCCACGGGCTTTGTCCTGACTGTCCCTGCGTGTGTGTGTGTGTGTGTGTGTGTGTGTGTGTGTGTGTGTGTGTGTGTGTGTGTGTGTGTTTGCAGGGTCCATATCAGTGTGTAAGCATGCCAGCGTGTGAGTGTGTGTTTAACGGGATGTAGTGAGGCGCGTTGCCGAGTGACAGTGATGAATTAGCCGCCTGGTAATAACCCTCTCTGATCTCAGCCGCTCTCCCTGCTTCTTGGGGGGCACTTTTAATTGTGGCATGTATCCCAGCATCCCCTTGGGCGTTTTGTGCGCCTGCCCCCGTTACTGTACACACTTGCGCGTGCACACACACACACACACGTGGACACATACAAATGCACTTCCAGGCACACAAACCTGGTGGACACTTGGTTGTATGTGACCCACAGTAGAGCGCTCTCTCTCCTCATCACACGAGTCTTTGTGCGACTGTACGCGACGGGATTATTAATCAAAATGGGAAAAACAGACTGAGGAGGAGGAGGAGGAGGAGGAGGAGAGCTAACCTGTGTTCGTGAGGGAACTCTCTCCCAACAAAGGAGCCTCCTCCTCCTCCTCCTGCCTGAGTGCTAACCTGGCCTTTTCTGCACTTTAGGTAAACACAAGCAGCAGACAGAGAGTGTCCTGAGCCAAGCCATCAGGAGCATCATATATATGTAAATCCAGCCCCTCCTGTCAGTTTAGGACCATAAAAAGGAGAAGAAGAAGAAGAACGAAGAATAATGGCTTGGTCAATTTTTGATTTACTTTCATTTTTTCCTGGTGCCAGGCCGCGGCTCTTTATTTCCCCCGTGCTTTTGTGTGAGAGAAGATTTATTTAATTTCTGATGAATAGGTGACTCCCTGAGAATTACCTTTCCCCGCCCGTGAAATCCACTGCAGTGTTTTATTTTCATGGGACTCCACAGTGTGCTGTGTGTATACTCAAAGGTGTGTACATGTGTGACAGTGTTGGACTTGGGCAGTAAAAGCTCTGCAGAGCAGAGATTGGCTTTTATATCCATCCACAGGAGACTATTTGCATCTTAAGGACTCTCATCTTCACACTGAGACATGAAGAGACAGTTTGAAGAGCTGTGACTGCTGGAGGAGGTTTTTCTTTTGTGTATTTTCTTTTCTTCAGAAGAAATTCCTCATGACAAGACATTTCCACCTCACCAGATTAACACGGTCATATTTTAGATGTATGCCGCACAAAGACGCACAAAGTATGCCGACTTTTTGCAGAAATTACAGGACATAAATCCACCTGTGTGCACTGCAGCTATAGCTATTTATAATGTCAGATGAAGAGGACGATTAAAGCGCCTGAAAGGGTTAAAAAGTAAGACATAAAAGATTATTTTAGGTTGTTTTTAAAAGGGAAAGTTTAGGGGAGAAATAAAGCAGACGTCATGAATAACAATGGGAACATGCAGCTGAGGTTATCTTTCCATAAAGATCTTTTAAGGTGCATCTAAACCATTAAAATATTCATCCAATAAGGTCAAAGTGTCTCATTATGCAGAGTTTGTTTTAAGGAGTATCATGTCCTAATGGGCCACTATCACATCACTAATTATAGGGGTGAGCACGGGGGAGTTTCAGTCTGGAGTCTGACCTGTAACCTTCAAAATTAAGTTAGTGGGTGCTACTTTTTACACAGCTGTGAAGTTATACCATCACAGAAACTGTCCTGTACTGTATTTTGAGGGTTTTTGTGTGTTTTTTCTCAGGCTGAAGGGATCCTCCGAGCGTGGGCCACCCCTGCTTTAAAGTCGGATTACGGCAGTGACCCTACGGTGACCCAGATGTGGAATTCAACCATGACGGAGGTAGAGTATCGCTAAAGTCCTGCACTTATTCATACTGCTTATTTTAAGATGTGCAAGATCTCTGCATGTCCGACATTCCCACTAACTTTGTCCGATTTCCATGATGAGGTTTCCGTAAGTTTGTGTAGCCATTGTTTCAGTTTCATGAATTTATCTTCTTGCTGCTCTGATGCAGATTTGAGTCAAAATGAAAATCCTCGATGGCCTTCAGGTGCAAACAGCATGAGGATCATTAGTCTTTCTGCTGATATAAATCAAATCTACAGCTGAAATAGATAATAAAGCCGTACGTTTTTTGATTGTAAGTGTATGATTTAATGAGCTCTTGAATACACCGCTGAGTCGTCTCTTTCACTGACCTGAACAAAACAATATAAAATGCCCGCAGCTTAATCTTCGACTTGATATTTAACAAAAGCGATAGCTGAATCTCTGTCATATTTCGTGGATAATCTGCGTCTGCTTTGTCTGTCCGCTCACCTCTGCTCACCTGAACATAATAGATTCAGTGGAGGTAACTCAGGGCGCTCTCTTATCTTAAATGACAAAGACTTTAATTTCACTGGGGTGAAAGGTTACTAATGGGATAGGTTCTCCAAAGTATGCATATTTTCACACCTACTCCTCATTTTATGAAGCTCTTTTGCTCTTTTCAGGTAAACTCAGTCATCTAAACACCTTTAAAAACGGCGTCTTAACTGTGAACGGCTAAATCTCTGATCTACAGGGTCTCACTGTGTATGTCTGAACTGTGTTTTCCTCCCTCTCCCAGCTGGAGTGTTGCGGTTTCACCAACTACACAGACTTTTTGGACTCCAAGTTTGAAAAGGAGAACGGAGGAAGACTGCCGCCCAGCTGCTGCACCTCCAACAGCACCTCCTGCAGCTCGCAGGAGGCGGAGCGCAGCGCCGTGAAGGTGAGATGATGACTTACCAGAAAAAAGATGGTGTGTTTGGCTGCCAGTAAGTGACAGAAACCAGATTGATGGGGATGGGGGTGAGGAGAGTCTCAGGACACCTTCAGACTGTCTTTCAAACTTAATGTCATCTTTTACTACCTGGCCAATGTGACCTGGTACTGTGAGTACATCTAATAATAAGAAGCATTGAGGTAAAGGTAAATAATGTCTCAACCCCAAACTCAAATTGGAAAAATTTTTAGAGACAGCCTGTCCTTGAACTTCATGAAAAGAGCTTTTGAAAGATTTTACTAGTTATTACATTAAGTCGGCTGGTGACAGAAAGTTGCATTAATTCATAAAGCTTTGGGGCTTGTGGAATCACATTCTCTTGTCTTTCAGATTTTTTCTTCTGTTATTAAATCTGTTTTCTAAGTAATGTGAGTAACATGCAAGATTAAGCGTTAGTGGTCTTCTAGGTACGTGTTTTCTGTTTGGACTGGGTGAAACATTTTTTATTTGTTTGCAGCATTTTAGCCAAAGACGAATTTCCCTAAGAGGTCAATAATATTTCAAATTGCTTCGAATTGTATGGAACTATATCGTATTGCATCATATTGTACCAAATTCTATCATATCATATTACATTACATTTTATCATATCCCATTGTATCATATCCCATTGTGTCATATCTCATCATATCATATCTCATGGTATCATATCTCATCGTAACGTATCATATCATTTTGTATCGAATTCTATCGTATTGTATCACATTATATCATGGCATTGTATCGTAACGTGTCGTATCGCAGCGTATCATATCACATTGCATCGTATTGAATTGTATCGTAAACTACCATGCTGTATTAAATCGTATCACGTTTATCATATCTATTTGTATCAGTTTGTATCGTATCATATTACATTGTATCATATCTTATAGTAATGGTTTGTTAGTTATGGTAACATAACACATTGTATTGTATCAAATCATATCGCATAGTATTGTAATTATTGTAACGTAATGTATCATACCAAGTCATATCATATCGTATCATATTGTTACATATCACCGCATATTGAACTGAATTGTATCATATCGTGATGTAAATGAACATATATCAAACTGTTGATAGATATGGTGATGTATCATAACGTATTATCTCATAACATCTCATGTCATAACGTATCATATAACATATCTTATTGAATTATATATAGCTCACACATCATCCTAATTGTTGCTGATAGTTCTAGTTAAAGGAAATGGGACTGTTCAGTCGTAAACCCATGACTTTAATGAACTTTAAATGTCTATTTCATTCAAACAAACAGAATCAATATTTTTTAGCATTTGTAAATCTCATTGGTAAAGAATAGTTTATTATAATTGGACAAACTCTCCCTGTCCCCCTCTCCCTCTCTCTCTCTCTCTAAGGGCTGTTTTGAGAATATCCTGGAGATCCTCAAAGAGCACGCCAACATCGTGGGAGGCATCGCAGCAGGAATAGGAATCTTGGAGGTAAACTGACTGAAAACAAAAGAGAAAATTTTGGCAGGAAAAGTGTTTCAGACAGAGAGCTGAAATATCCCCCCATGGATCAGTGAAGTTTATGTCACGGTTAGTGTCAGCAGTAGTCCAAAATTATCATCGGCTTTACTCTGCAGAGTGGAATTGGCAAAACAAACATGCCAAGAAACATCCATTCAGAAGAAAAAGGGGTGTTTATAAGATTTAGATGTTTAAAGTGCTGATTAAAAAGGGACATGGGAGATGACAGAGGGTTCAAACTTCTTTACCGATCTTGTCTTTTTTGTTTTCAATATCTGATTGACCAGCCAGTCTGGTTTTACCAGTATGAGGGTTGTTTTTTCTCCTGTCCTCAGCTTGCTGCCATGATCGTGTCGATGTACCTGTACTGCCACCTGGACAACAGAATCAGCTGAGGCCAGACAGAGGCATTAACTGGACTACTGGGACTTTGAAACCTGCATCACTTCCTAAATACCATTCACTGTATAAATGTCTAGATTAAGTGTTCAGTCATAATTGTATTTTATATAAAGTGAAAAAGTAATGTAAAAACCTAAAGCACTTTTAGAGCAGAATATATTTCATTTTTTCCAAATAAATGGCATCTAATGGCATTCACTGAATTCACTACAGAAGTATTTCAAGGATATCAAGACAAGTATTTTGATCAGCTCAGACTCTCTGAAGTTTAGCAGAGGTTTTTGAATATTTCTGCACATTTCTTCTTGGTTCACTCCAATTTTCCGAGCAGCAGTGGGTAAACTCTTTATTCAAACATGCTCTGATAAAGCCAGTGTACACTACTCAACGCCGGCTCAACAGATGTCAAAGAAAGATGTAAGACAACGAACAGATAGGTAGGCAGATATTATTCCGAATAGATGGAGACCAAAGCTGAGATAAATGCAAGACACTAGCAAGGATGCAAATGCACGAACTGAGATGCAGGATGACCAAAGATGGGTTAACAAAGCCAAAATAAAGACCAAATAGTACCTGAAATCATTTTAAACCAAGCAGAAACATCTTGGAGGCTCAAAAAGAATCCACTAAGGGATGCAAAATAACCCCAAAATAATTGGAACATAGCCCATTATAATATGCAAGACAATGCAAAACCAGAAACTGATTTTCATTGATACCAAGTAACAAAGAGATGGAAAATGGCCATATATGATGCAAATGAACATCAAAATATACACACCAAAAATGAGCAGAAAGGAAAGCTAAATTAAGGGGAAGTTATATAAAAATGATTGGAAAGAGATGCCGAAAGAGCAGAAAGGAACGAAACATCAGTGGAAAGGGATGCAAAATGAGCACAACTGGGTCTAAATTGAGCATGGTTAGCTAAAGAATGAGCAGATAGGGAAGCAAAATGATCACAAATGGGTCAAAAGTTAGCATGATTAGCTAAATAATGAGCAAATAGGGAAGCAAAATGAACACAACCTGGTCAAAACTGAGCATGATGAAGTATGAGTAGATAGGGAAGCAAAATGAGCATGACCGGGTCAAAACAGAGCTTATTTAGCTAAAGAATGAGAGGATAGGGATGCAAAATGAGCAAAAATGAATGGGATACAGGGGAAACGTGAGAAATGAGAAGACAAGAGTAAAAAATAAGAGGAAAAGGATGCAAAATAAGCAGGACTGGGTGAAAATGGGGGAATTCAGTATGAGCAGAGAGAAATGCAAAAGTGATGTAGGATGACCACAGCTGGGTGAAAAATGAGAGGGAAAAGATACAAAAATGAGCAGAGGGATGCAAAATGAATTTTAGTTTTGCAATTCATAACAAAGGTATGTAAAATAGTTTGATTGTGATGGCAAGTGACTGAAAACTGTTTCAAATTTACAAGAAAGTTATTCTAAATGACCAAAAATAAAAACAGAGGTACAGATCTTTAGAAAAACAAATGTTCTGGAGAATAAAGTAAAATAAAATAATATTAAATGAGAAGAAAAGGGATGCAAAATGACCACAGAGTCACAACAGATGGTCACAAAGCAATGGAAAATTGTAAAAGACAGGAACAATGAGAGGCTAAAAACCAACATTTGTGGTCTAACGCTTTCATCAGTGTCGTCCACATAAAGCCTTCAACTTTACAGACAGGATTAGTATTTCACAGTCAGCAGCGGGGCTAGGGAAATCCTTTGTTTTTATACTATTCAAAAGAGTTCCATCTCTTTCTCACGACGTAACATGCTTTTGTGCCACGAGTAAATATTGACCATTATGAGGCCTGACAATAGACGGGAGGTGGAGCGTCATTCAGCGCCTGAATTAAAGCTTTCAGCACCAACCTTGGAGGAAGAGTCATGCTTATAAAACTCAATCAAATGTGAGAATTGAGAGAAAATAAGGAAGGGAGACGAAATGCAAAGTGGATGATCTTAAATTATTATTTTTTTTTCAGTTTAAAAGAAAACAAAATCTGCAGAAATGTGGCAGAAATGTTGGTTTTCGGTGAGAGGGGTCAGAGATTTGAGTAAACATCAGTCTGAAAGGAGCACTTGGTCATATTTCCCGTTTCAAATTCAGAGAAATGTCAATGCACAGTGTTCCTCTCAGGTAGTTAATCCTCAGAGGGGTCTCATTTTTATATTTAATGAAACATTTTGACTTAATAATCTTTGTCATACCATATATTCTCCTGTGGGTGTACACTAATGACTGTGACGGCGGTACGGCTCATTGAAATGGAGAGACGGGAAGCGAGGAGGCAAGCTCAATCGTTCTTCCATCCAATTATACACCTGCAGGTATTTAGAGTTAAATCTGTCATCATCTCAGTGCTGCTGAGCTCCATGTTTAACAATAACCCCCAGCACTCTCCCTCTCCGTCTTACATACACACACAAAAATCAATATTCCATCTACATCTCAGCCATCAGCCTCACGGCCCGCCTCATCAGAATGCTCAATAGGTCAAAAATGACATTTAGAAAGGCAGCAAACACACACACACACACACACACACACACACACACTGATACAAACCAGTGACTTCTGACTGACAGGCACAAATGACCGGGTTTGGAGCTGGAGCCGCTGATGACGGACAAGTTAGTGAGAGTGTGTGGTCAATGAAACAATTGCCTTTTGTGGAAGAAATGCCAAGTGCCCTTATTGGCACTGTCAGTTAGTGCACATACGATAACACACGCACACACACACACACACACAGGAACACACACTTGGTCAGAAAATCCATCTTAATCAGACCTGAAGTGAATATTTTCCAGCAGACAACAACAAAAACAGACTGAGTTTAGTTTCAGTTTATCAGACTGCTGAAGGTCGACGACTGTCTCAGATTTAAAAAAACACATTTTCAACTCTCACACTTTACAGACATGGTTGACAATTGGAGAGATTGTTAATTATTATGAACCTCGTTTCTATGGCGATCATGGTCCTATAGTGCGATCTCCACAAAGTGGAGAGAAAAAAGAACAGAACTAGGGCCCCGTTGGGGCACTGGCGGGCCCGAGCCGTGTCGCCCCCCCCCCCCCCAAACGCGCTGCCTCCCCGTCCCATTCGCCTCCTCTGGCCATCGCCCTCTCTGGTAACGCCCATCACTGCAAAGACCCTTTTCCTTCATCTGCGTTTGCTGTTCTTCCTGCCAGTGCGTGTTGCTTTCACTTACACTTGCCACAGCCAGCCTCGTGAGTGCCTGGCCTGGTTTGACCTCTGCTCACCATGATTGTGTGACCTTGGTATCGGCTACTTGGGAAGTTCCACTGTCGTGGCAAAGCTTTGTTTGTGTGCTCTGCTCAACCACCTATTTTCTATGGATGTGTAAGTAAACCACTTTCTTTTCTTACACAATGACACACTCATACTTATCATTCACTGCTACTGATGTGCTCTGTTAGTAAGCATGCAGGAAACCTGATGAATGAAGAAATGCCCAGACTAGCCAACATCTTAATAAATTATGAGGTATGACATCACTTGAATGGTTTCATTGGACTATGCTTCCATTATTCTAATTCTGTAATAAAAAAGAAATTTTTGTTTTTTCTTCTAATAATTAACATATTTAACATAATTAACATTCAATATGCACTCATTACACACGTGCACACTCTTTGATGATCTGAGAAACAGAGCTTAAAGAACAGTAGGAGCAGCTGAACAAAGTGTATTTGTAGGAAAGCTGTAAGAGCTATTGAAACGCTGTTTCAAAGAGCGATATGTTTGAGCCATTGAGCGATGGGCAGGAAAAATTTGACTGTTTCTCCTGCCATGGGGGGGCGCTCTTTTGGGGAGAAAAAATTCCTTCACAAATGTGTTGGTGGCTGGACATTGCATCATCCTAGAAAACTTTGATGAGTGGCCAAAAGTACTTTGTCTGCTGTAAAATCAAATTGGATTAATATTTTTTCCAGATTTTTCTTTTGTACACCTATTATTTTACTTCTGCCCTGTTCAAAACTAGCAAATGTTTCATTAAAAATATATTTTTTTAACCCTTTAAGAGCCCATTTAAGACATAAAGTCACTAATATAGCTAACATTTGAGCCTTTTAACTTTTTCTGTAGCATCAGATTTAATAGACAACACCCTTTGGCGTCACCCAGTGGCCATAACGACTTTGTCTGCTGTTAATAGACAACTCCCTTTGACGCCACTCAGTGGCCAAAACGACTTTTAAGAATGTGTCAATTTTTGTGTCATTTTGACAAAGCGTACAGGCATGACACTCGATAGTGTGAATTTTCACTTTAGGGGGCGCTATGGAGCCATTTTGCATATTATTTTTTCGGCGACTTCAGAATATCGAATTTTTCACCAGGCCCGGTCGTCCTGCCAAATTTCATGAGTTTTCGCCAGTGGGAAGTGGGCCATTTTCCAGTTCAAAGGGGCAGAAAAAGAAGAAGAAAGAAGAATCCATCAGGAACAACAGGGCTCTAGCAGCTACGCTCGGGCCCTAACGAGAAACCAATGCTTTGTCTGTGAGATGAAGAGGAAGACAAAAAAGACAGAGCAGAGAGGAGAGAAAGAGAAGAAGAGGGAGATTAAGAGAAAGAGGAAGAGAGAGGGGTGCATGCGGCAAAAACAGAGAAGGACAGACTGAAGTCATTTAAGCTTTTCTTCCCCCTGAATAATCCCAGTTTTGTCCAAATTTAGTTGGAGGAGATTGTGGAACATCCAGTCCTTGACATCAGACAGAAAGTCATGTAACAGCACCAACTTTTCCTCTGACTGAGCGCCTCTGTCATTTTTATGTCCATGTGTCTCCCTGCAGGCCTCTTCATCTATCCATGTATTATTTCTTAGTGTTTGAAAAGGCTTGTGTAGGAGTTAAATGGGCCCATTTCTACCTTTCTAGGTGGTTACTACTTCATTCAAGGTGGCGCATAAAATTAAGAACACCTTTAGAGTGCTGAAAATGTGCTTTTGGTTACACTGAGGGAGGAAAATATATAATCCACAGGTGAAAAAAAAGGTGAAAAAGCACTCTCTTTTATCAAGAGTGAGATGTTTGGTTATTTAAAATACATGCATTTTGATTTCTTTTCAATATTTTAAAATGATTTGTATTGCAGTGACATTTCATTTCTATGTGCAGCCTTGCATATATTTAGCATAAACCAGATTGAGACTTGAGAAGTTGAAGTTTAAAGGAAGGCAGCTGGGAGCGTATTCTTATTATCTGTTTATAAAGATAATTAATATCCCACCCACTGTCAAATGACAGCCAATGAGAGACGGGATTGTATTAAAGCTGTCACTTGGCCTCTTTTGAAAGCTAGACCTCGACTTGGACTAGAACTGAAACCATAGAGTTGTTTGCTGGAGGATATCTGCACACTTGCCCGAGCAGGTATCTGTTCAGAGAAAATATTAATGCAATCGTGCAATTTGGATTGAATCTTGTGTTTGCATTTTGGACACATTGACCTTTTAAAAGGAAAACAATATTGCTTAAACATGCTAAAATGTTTGAAAGTGTTCAAAGCAACCATGGTGTAATGCTCAAAGAAGTTTATTTTTTGGGGTTAGAGGTCCAAGCCTGGTATTAGGAGGACTCTCCTGAATCGGCAAACTCAGTCTCCGTGGCATGTAGCAGGTTGTCTCGAGGGATAATGAATCTGTCCCTGTTGACCCCGGACACCACGCAGCACCTGACATCACTGCGGGAAATCTCCATGTCGGCAGCCTCAGTCCAAGTATTGTTTATGGCGTCGTAGTATTCAACGTTTAATGTGGTGGTGAAGTCGTTGAAGTCCCCAACAACAAAGAGGTAATCATCAAGCACTTCAATTCCAAAGTTGCTGCGAGGGTTTTGCATGGAGGGTATGTCATTCCAGGTGTTGGTATGGGGGTTGTAAGCCTCTGCAGTGCTCAGACGATCATTGCCATCAAAGCCACCAACCTAAAGCAGTAAAGTTGGAGAATCAGTGAAACTGGACTGAACCCGATTTCCCCACATTTCACAATTATATCCCAGAGTTTCTAAATCTGAAGAAAAACAACGGTAACACTTTACAATAACCATAACTTATAAATGGTAACAGGGTTTTTCCTGGCTCAAATTGAGGCAGAGGTGGCACCATCCTGACCATGCGCCACGACGTGCATGTATTTGTAAATTCAACCGATTCACTTTCTTTTACAGGCAACATACTTTAAGTTAAGAGTTCAAAAAAGAGTGTGACCATTATCATGTTAAAGCATTCATTTATTAAAACTATATACATACACAAATCAGCTGGCAACTTTAAATTGAAAGTACACTTCATCCACACATCTCGCAACCAGACAGAACATTTCAGCCTCCTCTTTTTCATTCTGTAGAACCTCCTCATGCACTCCTTGTAGTCCAAGGCCTCCTGGTCTGGTCCATCAACGGCCACCTTACAACAGACATCCAAGTGCCTCTCCTTCAGTCTGTTTGTCTTCACCTTAAACAAAACAATTCATCATGTATTAAGTATTTTTGTTTTTATTCTGATACAGACATGAAGAGTGATAGTGTTTTCAATCATATATATGTATACGCTGCAGTGTCCTCCCTAAAAAAAAAACGACAACCAATTATTTCTTAAACTATCTAAACTATGTTATTTTAGTTTTTGTAACTTTATTAGTTGAGTTTTTTTAGGTACTACCATCTTTAATATATTTCTCCTTCTCTTCTGCTGCTTTGTGAACGGCTGTCACCTCATGTCTCTTTAATGTGTCCAGCCTATAGTTGGTTGATGGCTGTCTCACTAAGGAGGCAGCAATTGCCTGCTGTGTTGGGGCACAGTGCTTTTGGCATAAATAGCAGTGCATGCCTTCCTCAGTATGCCTGAGCCAGGTAAATTGATTGAGCCACTGCTTGTCAAAGCCACTGGCTCTGTGTTTTTGAGAAGATCTGGAAAGAGGAATAAAAACCACGTACACGTCGGCTTTGCGTTGTTATGCTCCTAATTGGAAACTAATTAATTAATTACCCTCGCCTCGCCGACTCGTCCTGTCCTGCATTCTGACCCTCGCGATCACCAGTCCCTTGTGAAGTACTTTCAGACCTGACACAAATTTCCACGTTGTCACCAACATGAATTATAGCATTTTAACTGCCTGTTACGTTTTTTCTCTGCTGTGTTTCACCTGGACTCTTGACTTTCCTCCTCGCGAGGTCGCTTTTTAAAGTACTGTCTGATTTTGCCTGTCATAACTGCAACGCTAAAAAACGGAGTAAACTTTTTTTTTTTAAATAAACACGACATGCTTGGATGCAAAAAAGAGAAGCAGTATTTACCTGTTTGTACCATCCGCCAGGGAAAATCAGGACGCCGATAGCACCAACTAGCGGGAAAAAAACTTGAAAAAACATGATTCGATCCGTTTCTTCTTCGGTAGATGCTTCAGGTCTTTCCGGTGCACTGCTGTTGATATAGCGCCTCTATAGTGGTGCAACGCTGCAACTGCAGTTAAAATACGTTGCTGCTGCATCGGGACATCAATCGCTCAATCAACACAGCTGGAGCTTTACGCTGTGTTGAGCGAAATCAATCGCTCTGGCTGGGGGCGGCACAAAATTAGGTGGAGGCGGCCGCCACGCAATTTTGAACGCAGGAAAAACCCTGGGTAAATAGACCATTTATATAGTGAGCAGATAGTTTATTAATGTTTTATCATCATTTATAAATAGCATATAGACCATTAATAAATTGTAAATTTTACATTTTTTAAATCCTAACTCTAACCCTAACCCTGACTTTACAATAACCATCTAAGTAATGTTTATAGGTGGTTTAAAAACCACTTATTCATCATTTACAAAGTATTACAAACATCAGTTGCAACTTTACAATAACTGTCTAAGTCATATTTATATTTGTTTTATAAACAAAATATTTACCATTTACAAAGTGCTACTGACACACATTTTAATCTAGATGTTACACAACCAATATTTAAACCCTATGTAAACCTTAAATAAATAGTCTATCAATAAGTAATGAAAATTCTTAATCATAATTTCATTGCTTGTTAATGATAAAGTAACTATATAACTTACATTAATAAACTATCTATTTGCCATTTATAATTGGTCTATATGCTGTTTCTAAATGATGATAAAACATTAAAAGACTATCTATTTACCATTTATAAATTATGGTTATTGTAAAGTGTTACCAAAATAACTATTTAGTACTTATAAATGACAAAGCAGCTGGGAAAACCTATGTCAGTTTGTTGATTTTAACATCTAGTTTGTTTTATTGTTTTTGAACAAACTATCAGTGACTGAATGGACTTACAGCATAAATGTAGCCTGAGTATGCCACGACGCCAATCCCACCGCGCGGGTTGTTCATGGGGCTGATCACTGTCCACTGGTTAGTTTCTGGGCAGTAGTATTCACATGTTTGCAGGCAGTCCTGCCCATTGAAGCCTCCACATATGTAAACCTGGGTAGAACAGGATAGTTTTTCCTTTTTTAGATAACTTTGTTCCCACTATCAAGACACACACAAACCAAACTTAACGAGCACAACACAGATGAGACCTTGTCTTGTCCTAACCTGCATCACTGGTATCAGGCATTAATTATGAGAACAAATAAATCATCAGCTTTTTCCCCTGATGGTTTAGTTTGCATTTGTAGGTCATAGAGAGACACCAATATTAATTTCAGTCTGTTTTTATCACCAGCTGAAAAATCCTCACAGGGGGCTTTAAACACACATTTGAAAGGTCAAAAAACTAATCAGGGATTTTGACCTCATTCAGTTTCCTTACACCTGTCCTTCTTAAAGTGCTGCAAGTTTGACTGAATCAAATCTTTTTTTAAGTAGATACAGCAAATCAAATCATCAGTGCTCTTCTGTCTCACCCACCTTGTTATTCAGTGTCGTGCAGTCAGCGTCGCTCCTCCGCTCATTCATGGGTGGAATCAAACTCCACTGATTGGTCTCTGGCCTGTAACGCTCAGCAGTATTGAGTTGTGTATGACCATCAAACCCTCCTAAGGCATAGATCCACCCATCCAGCACAGTAACACTAACAAAGCCCCTTCGGCAGTACATCGGCGCTACTTCATGCCAGGTATATGTGCTCAAGTCCCACCGGCGAACGCTGTTGAAATGCTCCAACTGGTATAATCCACCGACACAGTAGACACTTCCATTGAGGTAGGCTATGCCATGAAAGGATCGAGGATGCTCTGAATTGTCTGTAAAATTGTGCCAGTGGTTGGCTCGGACATCGTACGCCTCGATTCCATTGGTCGGACCATCACCGCTCCAGCCCCCTATAGCCAACAGGATGGCGGGAGGCAGGCGAGGGCAGATATAGGGGTTAGAGAAATCAGGGGGTCCACTCTTAGTGATTTGTGCCAAGCCACGAAGCTCCTGCATGCAGTGAGCGTTGTTTCTCACTAGCTCATTGGGCATGACACAGCTGATGATGTACTCCACACTCGTCAAAGACAGACGGACCTACACAGACAAAATGAGAAATTGTCAACTGAAATGTGATTTCTAATAGATGAGGGATTGATCTCACATTACCTTGGATTTGGATGTTTGAGTGCACATGACTTAGGAACCTATATGTTTTCCATTTTATATGCAGCATGAAACACTTTCTAATACAGATGCAGGAGCAGATTTCATTTGTTCCACATCCATGGCTGCCACAGTGGCTGTGTTTGATAGTTGGTTTACGATATCTGACATTATTTCTGTGTCTGATCACCATGTCGACTTTGCACATTCTTAAAAAATTTACAGGACACAGGCGGGAGAGGAAGTATGCACATAAATGAGGGGGAGCAGTGTAGATATAAGGATGTGACAGTCAACACAGCAGGAGGAACAACAGTGACAGGACATGTTTCAGAGAGACTTGAATATCAAGTCTCCAAATCTGCACAATGTGTCGCTAACATCCCAGTCAAAACAGCTGGATAAGAGATCGGTTCAATTTATGTTTAAAAATACATTAACAGTGACTTCCTCTGTGACTTCTGCTATGTCATTTTTACATCCCTGAATCTGATAGTTGCATACAACCTGAGCTCTGCTGTGCCCTCTAACATATCCTGCTTTAACATGCTGAGTGCAATGCTAAGTGTCAATTAGTGCACAGTTAAGTTCATAATGCAGTCAGTTGTGTATGCAAAGCTAAAAAAAGCAAGTATATCTTCATAAAGGATGCCTGGAGAGAAACCAGGAAGAGATTTCTTTGAAAAAAAAAAAAAGAGCTGTGGGATAGTCTGCGAGTTGGCAGGTTTGGGACAGCCTCTAAAACTTCAAAGAAGAAACTTGAGATGTACCCAGAGTCTCAAAGGTGCTAACACCTTCTCCATGTTAGATAAGGTTGTGGCTGTCCTGACTTGATTCAGGAAATCTGAGGCCAGGAAATGATAGAGGCCGGGTAGAGCTGCCACAAACATAAAACACAAACCTGCAGATTTGTTTCGGGGCTAATTTAACTGCTGTAAAAATGCCCTAATACCTACTGGACTTTTAGGGTACAGTGTTTAGGCTTTAATGGTACCTAGCCATCAGATTCTGGATTTAAATGCTCCCTTGCTCACCCCGTCCATTGGTGAAGTGATGGTGGCTTTCAAGGACAAGAAGCCCTTGTGATGCATAATTATGATCCATCATTTGTTCAGTTTTTCCCTCAAAAACAAGTTCTTTTGCTCATAATTACAACCACCAAAATGCAATGGTAGTAGTTTTTTCATTCTGTGTGGTTATGGGAACCCCCCAAGGCCTACTTACCTTTGGCAAAAGTACACTGATGTGCTCTTCCCGTTCTCCCTGTCTGTGGTTAATCCAGTGAACAACAGCCTCAAACGTGGTCTTCTCATGTTTCACATTGAGTTCGTCTTTCTCCAGGAAGTCTGCAAGCTCCTGCAGAGACAGCTCCAGGAACTCCTCGTGGGAAGCTACCTCCTCAAAGTGATCAGTGATGTAGCGATAAGCCTTCTCCTCCAGTCCATAGCAGAGGATGATTTTGGTTAACTGCCAGATGCCGATGCAGTTCTCTGGAGAAAGCTCTTTTTCCAGGAAGCCACAGCAGGCTTTTACAATATCCATAATGTTGAACTGATCGGCAGCGACCAAAAGCTCCTGGACATTGTCACTGGTCACACACACTGAGCCAGTGTAGGCAAACTCAATAATGAGCTGCATCATGGCAGGAGAAAGGCCAGGTATGTCGAACACTCTTTGGTCAGAGGCAGACCAGTTTGTGAACAGGGCTCTGTGGGACATTTTAAAACAGATGAAACACACCCGACCAAATTACATGGAGGGTTTTCAAATGCATGACACTGCAGGGCAAATATCAATCTAAAATACATAAGTACTCTGAAGCCCACACTGAGTATCAGGATACAATGCAACCCTGTGTTTTTATGTACAACCTCTATACTACCCTTTATAGTTCACTTTATTTTGCAGTATGCATGTAAGAAATCAACTTACTTAACCATAACTTATGAAAAAGAAACAATGAATTAAATGCTCATTTTATGCATTACTCTTTGTACACCCTGACTTACAATATAAATGAAAAAAAAAACACAATTTTGACTAAAAATATATGCAGTTCTAGTTTTGCTTCCCAAAGTCTTTTCTAAACAGTTCATCAGCTGCCACAATTAATTTCAGGCATGGTCTTTTGTGTGTTAAATAATTAAAAGTGCTGTGCTTTTGAATTAGGTCACCAGCATGGAGTCAAATTCAGCTTTATGAGTAATATCATTGAAATTACTATTTTCAAACCGATCAACACACCCCAAAATTTTATTTTGTGTCAGCATCATAAAAGTTAACTTTTTTATTTCTACACAAAAACTTTTACCAAAGCAGACATGTGACTGTACTCAGACAGACAGGAAACGTGCATCATTGGTTCTCTTTTTAAGTTAATTTTGTATAGTTTTAAATATTCCTTTTCCAGGTGACATTTGAAATCAGAGAGTGAACTTACAGAAAGTAGTTACTACAACGACAGAGAAGAATTTTGTGGATATTAAACTCCACATGCTGAACTCTGAGGACTGCGTCACAAAGGGCCCCATCCAGATGAATTTCGTTAAATAGGGAGTAGGGCAGCATGTCTCTGTCGCTCATTTTGATGGTTTTGTCTAAGCCTCTATTCTCAGATGTTGACTGTTGGTAGGTCTTAAATGAGACTGATTGTTTGAGATGATGCTTTGAATTCATATGAATGATGCTAGGAATTCAAACAGTGACAATTCTCTTTGATGATGTCAGAGTTCCGTTTTTCTGTGTTTTGTTTTAAAAAGAGACAGAAGAGGGTTGGGGATGGCAGGTCCTCATAACACCTGTTGTTGCCACGGTGAGGGCTACAGCCTCTGTTTATGAGGCTGAACTAGAACCCCAAACACAGCCCCAGTGAAACCATAAATGACTCATTTTCAGGACACTGTAACATCACGCTAACTTATTGCAGGTAGAAATTTATTTGGACCCTTTAGCTGACTGAGGAAGTTGAGAACAACATTGTATCACACCTGTGTCCGTGAATAAATTGTTGCTGGCAGGACCCACAAAGTTAGTTTCAGGGCCCCTCAGTTCTTAAGGGAGAGTGGGGTAAGTTGAGCCACCTTCTGTTGCTTGGAAATGGTGAAAGAAATTGATCATGTGACCAAATATTTAGGAGATGGGTATCAATTCATGGAGTCATTGAAGGTTAGAAGCACATGAGTGAAGGGGTTAGACATTTATTCCCAAAAAAACATTTTTTTTACTCTTGAACGTGAATGTAGTCTGTCATAAGTTTTATTAGAATTGTGTTCAGACCAAAATAGATCATTTTAAATTTGTTTTATTCATCAATTGTGGTATATATGAGCCACAACATCAGGTCAAAAACATAGCATAAAAGTCCACCATTTTAGCTTAGAGGACTAATCAGTTGACCTAAGTTGACCATAGTTGGTTCGCAGGGATGACCAACATCTTGAAATATATGCAGATAAACTAGTTAGAGACAAAACTATGATTGCCTGGATGTAGTGATCCGAACTATGAAAAATGGCTCATCTTACACCACTCTCCCCTACTAGTTGCTGGGTTATAAGATAAGTCAGGATAGGGGGAAATTTGATATTATGAAAGAAGACCCTGCTTTTTGACAGTTAGAAAAAGAAAACATTCATTTAAACCCGATGCCATTTTGTCGGATGGACATTTTTTAAAGTACATGTAACCACCATTACAAATAAAGCACCACTACTTTGGTGACTCTAAAACTGGCGAAGCCCCTCTGAAAGATGTCAGCATCTGACAGCATACTCAGCAGGTAGCCCAAGATCTAATTAGCTTGTTAGCCTTTTGTTTCTCTGAGTAAAGATCTCATCCAAGAGAAATCTGAGCCAAGTTTACAACATTTTGCTGTAATAATAGCAAAGTGAACGGTAGGAGAGAGCGTTATTTTGATGAAAGGCTGCTAAATACAGACACTTCTGTTACACAGTATCTGCGGAGCCGTTTGTAATAAATAAACAAAGAGGCGGTGGATGAAAATGAATGTAATCAAACAGATTTCATAAAGCTACTTGAACCTATTTACAGGGGTCACTCAGATGGTTTTCAAATCATGGGCTGAATAATTCATCTGGAAGGAAAAACAACTGAATGAGATGTCAGAACAATTTAATGCCGGCCTGAGCTGAGAACTCAAGAGGGAGAAAAAGTTTTCACACCCCTGAAGCAACAACAAAGAAATCAAAATTTACAGAAGAAGGCCAGTACAGTTATTTATTAACGACTTATGAAAGGATTTTCCACTTTTTAATACATCATTTACTTCTGCCTATGAATCCAGATACAATAAGATACTAGGGCCCCGTTGGGGCGTCTTTCTCCAGGAAGTCTGCAAGCTCCTGCAGAAACAGCTCCAGGAACTCCTCGTGGGAAACTACCTCCTGAGAGTGATCATGTAACCACCATTACAAATAAAGCACCACTACTTTGGTGACTCTAAAACTGGCGAAGCCCCTCTGAAAGATGTCAGTTTTGGCGTCCCCGGCGGACAAAGCAGTCTTTGTTTAGCTTGTCCTCCTTATGCTTAACTAGATCTCATCTATTTTACTTTTGACAGTCAAATGTACAACATGTTGTCAATGATTTGTGTGAAATTTTAATAACTGAGCTGTTTCTTTAGCTGCTCAACCAACACCTCCCCCCCGTACTAGTTTATGGCATTAAAAATTGCAATACAAAACTTGTTAATCTTGTCCCTGATTGTCCTGTTTGCGTTTGTACGTCATAAAAGGCATCAATATAAATTTCAGTCTAAGCTTGAAGTAGATTTATGTTTTATTATCCACTATTATGACAATTTAAACACTATTTTTAACATCAACATAAAAAAAATAGTTTCAATCCTTTGAGTTTCAAAAGAAGCCCAGCCAAACACCGCTTCCACACTTTTTTCCATTTACAAGAGATCTCAAGAAAAATCATCAGCAGAAGGTAAAATATACTCACACGTGCTGAAATGGATTTATATTTGGACGCCGCAGAGACATTTATGTTCTCCTGGAAACAGAGCAAACACGTATCCCTGGCCTAAATGTCTGCTCTTGCTTCCTTGTATCAAACGACTGCTTTCCTCAGGGGCAAACTCATGCATCAGAAAAATGCAAAATAGCCCTTTAACCGTACATTTTACAGATACGTGCGCATTGACTTTTTCGTAGATCTTATTGAGATACACGTGATTGTCAAATTTTGTGTCAATATGACAAAGCGTATAGGCGTGACACTCAACAATGTGTATTTTCACCTTACGGGAGAAGAAAAAATGGACTTTTTTCTCCTGCCATGGGGGGGCGCTCTTTTAGGGAGTAAAAATTCCTTCACAAATGTGTTGTTGGCTGGACATTGCATCATCCTAGAGAACGTGGAGGCCAGTGAGGACAAAAATAAAAAGTTAAAAGACTTTTAAGAATGTGGATTTTTGGGTCATCTTTGGCGCCCCCTAGAACGTAAACCGTGGGGTGCAGCGTCATGATTTGTACAACTTTGAATGGCCATGGGGTGTAGATTGGCCTGAACAAATGTGGTGCCGGTGGAACGAAAGCCTTCGGAGGAGTTAGCGAAATTCCAATGTGTGCGGATCGGCAAAAAATGCGAAATAGCCCTTTAACCGTACATTTGGCAGATACGCCCGCACAGACTTTTTTGTAGATCTTATTGAGATACATGTGTGTGTCAATTTTTGTGTCATTTTGACAAAGCGTACAGGCGTGACACTCGATAGTGTGAATTTTCACCTTAGGGGGCGCTATGGAGCCATTTTGCATATTATTTTTTCGGCGACTTCAGAATATCGAATATTTCACCAGGCCCGTTCAAAGGGGCAGAAAAAGAAGAAGAAAGAAGAATCCATCAGGAACAATAGGGCTCTCCCAGCTGCTTAGCAGCTACGCTCGGGCCCTAAAAAATACGATCACCCTATCAGGTGCAGGGCTGCAAAAACACTGACCAACAGGAGCCATCCGTCCCAGACAGCTCCTATTGGTCAATCTCCTGCTCCGCCTCTTCATCCAATCACCTCGCTGTATTCGACACACCCCTCTCCCGTAGTTCCGACTCGTCCCCTCACAATCTCCCGGAGCTCTGAGCGGCTAAAAGTAGTGTAGCAGCTTAGCTACAGGAGCTGTGATGGAGAAGAACGCAAAAAAAACCCACTTCTGCTCGCCCCACCGCCAAAAGTAGCAAAAGAACGCAAGCCTACAAAAGAAAGGGCGGAGTCGAAGAGGACATGTGACCAAGCGAGGAATCGAACTCGAATAAACATCGGGTCATCGTTGGAGTTTTAGTTGAACAGGTCATTTTTATCTCCTTTTATCGTGGCTCATGTTACATAAATAACTCTTATTAGTCTCTGCGACGTCAACACGGTAGCTGTCCAGGCAGCTGCGGACGGTGCTCGCTAGCAGAGCTGGCGTTTACCGCCGCTAGTCACTAACAATCCAACATGGTGAATCCTACTTGAAGCTAGCGTAGGATATTCTGCCGGCCGGCTTCTTGCTCTGTCAGAGGGGGTGTGTCGTGGTGGAGCACAGAGGGGAGAGGTTTTTGTGTGTGTGTGTGGGGGGGGTGGGATGTTTTTTTCAACTGTTTCTCAGATCGTCAACCATGACTTTAAATCATCATGAAGAACATTCAAATTAAAAGAGTAGCTTCTAACACTCATGATAAAAGTGTGAAACCATCTCAAACTGCGCGGTAATGTGAAGAAGCTCAATGCTCTGTTATCTAATTCAAAATACTTAAAAGTTTTATATCAAAATTGAAGAGCGGCTCATGCAGGACTCACTGGATGCTGCAGGACTCTTGAAGATGCACACAGAAAGAAAACACCTCTCATCACCAATAAACTAAACTAAAAGATTCAAGACATGACAGAATCCAAACTGGACTTTGCTGGTACCCCTGGTAGAGTCTGTATCCCTCCTGGTTTATTATATCGGACTATGAGAGTCTCCGCTCAGAGGGCAGGAAGCCACATTTGTCCTTGGTGTACCACAGCGGCTGCAGGGATCCAGCCCGCCCCAAGGATTTGCATACATTTCCCTTCCTTTCACCGTTGCTTTGCCTTTGGCTCTCCTGGGAAATCTGCGGCGAGCACGAGGCGGTGTGCGAGAACAGAAAACTAAGCTAAGAATAACAACAGCTCTAAAGTTTATTCCATGAATAATACGCAGCAACAATAAATCCTTATTATTTCAACACAGAGTACAGAATGAACTCAAAAGAAAGAGAAAGCAGCAGCACAGTAGAAAACTTCTTTATTCATTTCCATGTTAAAAGATAAAGAAACTCATATATACTGGATGTCAGACTGCGTGTCCGTAGATCCTCATCGCCAAACTCTCTCACAGCATCAAATTAAATTAACCGCATTACTGAGGAGATAAAGCCAAGCTCACAGCAAACTTAAAAAGAACCTCTCATAAAGTGGGCGGACTCTTCGATGACGAGTAAACGGTTCAGACACATGAATAAAACAAACAAACAGGAAGTACCGAAGCGCATTCACTCTGTCGGTTTAGTGACGGACAGATGAGATCACTCAAAAAGAAGGTAAAGGTGGAGGAGACGCCTCTTTATCATGATATGATAAAAATCATCTGATAAATATTTCTGCTCAACTTTAGTTTTAAATTCAACAAATCTATGTGGAAAAAGCACCAAGACGCTTCAGCCTGCAAATACTGACACGTGTGTCCTCACTCCTCAGCTCCGTGTCAAACTAACACCGTTGATTCATCTGCAAGAAGAAATCTTTACCAAACCTTTGTAGTGTTGTTACTCGATCCTAAACTTGTGCGTTTTCTTTATAAACTCCTGACTCTGTGTGTTGTTGTGTTGTGCTGACCTCCAGATCAAAGACTTTACCATAAAAATGAACACAACCTCACTTTCAATTCTACGAACAAAACAAACACCCCCTTGAAGGAGCTGGATATGCTCTCTGTCATCTCCAAGAACTGAATCAAACCGTAATCTTAAAATAATTCTCTCAGAACTACAGCAGCAGCTTTCTTCAGTGTTACAGTCTGTGTCAAACGTGATCTATCTTGGAGGATTAGTTCGGTTGAATTGGCCGGACCGGATGACAAATTAAGGACGAGACAAATCCCAGAATAAACACGATTCCTCACGTAATCCCCTCCCTCCATAAAGAGTCAGTAATACTGTTATTTTCGGATGATTGCAGCAGTTATTTTATCGTCAAAAATACACAGGAACCTTTTTAAACTCCTGCTCATCTTTTTCAGTTCATCACAGCCAACCTGCAGACCAAAGAGACCCCGTTCGACTGAGTTTTCTCCCCCCGTGAAACTCGACAATGACTGTAAGCGAGTTGGTTGCTGAGAGGCCAAAACTCCACATGCTGAGGAAACCGAAGGAGGTGTGAAGGATTTAAAAAATGTGTTGTTTTTTTTTATTTAGGAGGATGTAAAGTGAGGTCTATGCCAGGGGGCGCTCAAAGCTGCAGCTCCTCAAGTGTCTGTTTAAAACCAGACGGAAACCAGAAACACGCTGTGAAAGAAACTTAAAATTAAAACTTTTTAGAGCCAAAAGAATTAAACTGTTTTAGTCTGAAAAGTTTATTTGTCGAACTGAGTGAATGTTTAATTAGAGCTGAAGATACTGAGGAGTGGACTTCTGCAGCATGAGGGTGAATATACTATCAATGTTAGCGAACTCCGCCTCTACTCCACCTCTCTGCCTCATGATTGGTCGATTTAAAGTCTGAATTTGGCCAGTATTCTGCTTCCAGACACGACGTCCACGATTTATACAGTTGTAGTTAAAGATCGGCCTCATGATTTGTTGATTTTTAAAGGGGGCGGGGCTAAGCATGTTAAACGAGACTGATGACCTTTTTAATTTACTGTCTTTTTCCTTGAAATCTTGTGTTTTTATTTTCCTGACCCTCTTTCAAAAACTTTCATGTTTTTAAACAAAATCAGTGGATTTCTAAATAAAGCCGAACCTTAAATCTAGAGTAATTATCTCTGAATCCACTCATGTTTCCTCGTTTTTGTCCTTCTCAGCCACCGTCGAGTTTCTCTCTTTATACTCTGACCTGAGTCCACCGGTCCTAAAAACCCACAGGGCTCTTTATCCGCTCTCTCTAACCCTAACTCTGAAAAATACAGCCACTCTCTAAATTTTTCATCAAAAAAATAGATATAGACATGTGCCGTATATACATCATTTCTTTGTAAACGTTAGGCTCTTTAAAATAAGCGCTGATTCTCCATAAAAGTTGATCTTCAGAGATGAAACACTGACCTCATGTTTGACTGAGAGATGTGAAATAAATAGAGATAAGTTAAAACATTTGTACACGATGGACAAATCATTCAGTAGTTTAAAAAAACAAAAACAGGATGAGCTCCGAGATGAAGTCTGGTGACTGGGTTTGGGTCGTTTGTACCGTTCAAGTTCAGCAGATCATGTGTCGGTCCTGTTGGACTAAAAGTGGTCAACCGTCCTGAAGCGGCGGGACGGATTTAGTAGTGCAGTTTGTCGAGTGACTTCCTCTCTGTAAGGTATCAAAAGGTGAAAGTCAGAGTCCAGTTCCCGGGTATCCTCAAGTCCACTGAGCTGTGATTGTGGATCCCAGGCTGGATTATTAGTGTTGTTGTTGTTGTTGTTGGATTGAGTTAAGGCCTGGAGCGTCTGAAGTCTGAGTCCAACATCAGAGTTACATCTGCTCCACCGGGGCGCCTTCTTCTTTGGGCGGGGGCTCTAAGTGAAGGGGGGTGACCGAGGCTGGTTTCTTCACACTGGGCATTAACAGGGGAGGGGGTGGGGGGTGGGCAAGAGAGGGTGGGAGGACGGGTAAATGATAAAGGATAAAGGATAAGAAAAGGACAGAGTGATTGTTTGAGGTGTTGAACTCTCGGGTTAAAACTTTTTAAAGTGTTTCTTTGTTCTCAGATAAAATCAGCTCAGATTTAAGTTTATAATCTGAATCAAAGTCAGCTCAGTATTTATGTTGATTTTTGATTTTTAGTGCTGTAACCAAAGCTGAGCTGAAAACAGGAGACTCAAGGATCCCCTGTTGGGTCATATTAAAGAGCTGCTTTTGTAAATTTCTGCAGGATCTCCCCTTGTATTATTTGCTCTCTCTCGTGTCGATGCCTGAGGAAAACCTCATCACACCGTTTGTTAGTCTGAGAGCACCGCACACACATCTGCAGCCCAACAATTCAAGTTTAAGTTCTGACAGAAGTGTCTAACTCTGTCATGTTCAAAACTAAAGACTGGTGATCGCCACACTGCTACAGCCGGACTCTTTTATCACCTCAGTCGAGTCTGGACTAAAACCAGTCAGTGCAGCAGGACTTTGAAACTCTTAAGACCACTTTTAAGTAGAGAAGAGGAGGTTTTTGTTGGGGATGCCCCCTTAAAGTAGACCCTCGCATCAAGACAAATCAGAGTTTTACTCACGAGTACGGAGAGATCGGCACGGCCACCACCAGGACGTGATTCCTTTTCCTGAAAAGCCGCCACAGGCCTCTGTGATAGCCCCGAACATCCAGATCCCACACATGGAGGCACTAACAGGAGACAGAAGGAAGGTTCTGATTGGCTGGCTCTCTCAAACTCATGAAAAATCCTCCAACAAATACTCAAGACTTCGGCTCTTCTTTGAGCTCCTCCTCTGGCTGCCTACCTTGGCGAGCTCCGTCCACGTGGACGTGTCGGTCTCCGTCTCCATCTTAATGAACATGACGTAGGTCTTCCCCTCCGAGTCCGGCAGGAAGGAGTCCTCACACGGGTTCTTGGAGTGGTCCAGAACCTCTGCTTCTCTGGGATCACACACACAAACATCGAATTTCTAACATCTGAGTAAAATTTCTTTTCTTCTGATTTTAGAGTTTCACTCACTTGAGCAGGTTTTGGATCTCCACTTCATAAGCGTCTTTCTTTAAGCTGAGAAAACGAGCATGTCACAGTTTTAAACACACGTTACTTTTGATTTTGTTGAATATCTTTGGACAGAAATCAAACATCTTTACCTGTCTACATTCTTCAGCTGTACATTAGGAACAGTGTTGAACTTGTGTTTCTTGAAATAAACCTCCTGTGAGACAGAGACGTGACGTCGAGTAAAGTACGAAAACAGGGATTTTTAACTTTGCATTATGGAGGAGAATGTCTGAGAACAGTGTTTCAGATCTTACGTGGAAATATCCGTTCATGTTGAGGCCGATGATGCCGAAGTGGTACGAGCGGGACACGTCTGGGATGATGCACTCTCTGCCTTTCCTCTGCTCGGGCATTCGCATCCACATGTCCCAGTCCCACAGCTGCAAGACCAACACAACACAACACAACACAACACCCGCTTTACTGACGTGTTTTGACTGATGTTTGTTGATATGAGGAAAAACTAAAGAAATCTGCAAGTTCTGTTTCTACAGGATGAACTCTGCCAGCGTCAAACACTTTGTCTGAAATGCTGCAAAACAAAAAATCATTTCAGGAGAACTTTCATTTGATCCAACACCTCAGCTTACAGCACCAGGTCATGCTGCCACATTTATATATAATCTCATGAAAACTGAGAATCCCTCCTTCAGAAATGACGAGGGACTGCGATGTTGGACTGGGAGCTTGACAGTGAATTTGGACAAAGTTCAGGAGGATTGTAAAACCACAAGCATCAGCCTATCCGCACCTTCTCGGGCGTCGGCCACTTGGGCTCCAGCTCGTCCTTGTACAGGCTCTTCTTCAGCACCCAGCCCAGGCCGGGCATGCTCTCCACTCTGTAGAGCAGGGCCGGGTCTTCTGCTGTGTGCTCATAGCCCTGGACAACAACAGAGGTCAATCAGACATGCGAATCCTCAGACATCCTTCAGAGGTAACAGCTTAGGACTTCTATACGCTCTTACATCTATCTCTATATGCACGGTTACATGCACAAACGGACGTGGGATGAATGTGGGACAAAGAGCAGGTGCAGTGTTCGCTCACCTGGTCGTTCCAGGCTGATATACAGTACAGGCTGTCATCCTGGTCCAACAGGTGGATGGTTTGACTCAAAAAACTGAAAGAAAATCAGCAAAAAAACAGTCAGATCCACCTTCAGAGGAGCAAACGCTTCATTATAAACCAATTACATAGTTTAGACGACTGCAGAAAAGATAAATGGTGAGCAATGAGGGAATTATGAGGGTCTGTTTCACGCTGATCTTGAGAAGTCAGATACCGCCTCTCTCACAGGAATATTTCTACACTGTTGATATTCAGTCCTCCGTGTGAAGAAGTTAACGTCAGGAAAATAACAGCTCTGTTAGGAGGAAAAACTTTGGCTCTCATGTCAGGGAGTGAACCGACTTCTAAACCGACAGAGAGGACCGCTTTGAGGGTTTTTGAGCGGTTTGAAGTCACCTGGCAGGTCAGATCAGGGGGAGAGAGAGAGAGAGCTGGACGTTTCATGGCAGCAAACACACAGTGTAAAGTCAAGTCTGTCAAACAAAGAGGATCACTGTGATCTGTTAATGTGGATTTACTGCCATCTAGTGGTGATTTCTGCAGCTGCTGACACTTTTATACCCAGACCTGGTGAATATAACACACCTTTGATTCCACCTACGAACCTGCAGCTCATTACTGGTGCTGCGGTTGACTTTGCTCTCATAGTTACCACTTAGTAATTCAGGTAGATGTTTTTGCATACCTGAAGAAGTCGATGGATATGTCCAGGTCTTCTTCGAGGACGATGGCGAAGTTTGCCTCCTGATGAGAGTTCCAATAATCGATCAATTAAAAGACCAATGAATCGTGATAGAATCATATTTTTCAACTGAGAGGCAAACCAAAAGACGACCAGAGCACTCACCGGGTGAAGATTGAAAGTTGCAGTCAGACTGGCCTTGTAATGCTGCGGCACAAAGCAGTAATGTCACTTTAATGACAATTTACTCAAGAAAGGGTTCAACTACCAGTTCTTAGTGTACTTCAGTACCTCATATAAAGTGCACTTTAAGAAATGAGTATGAAACAGAAATCAATGAGAGCTTTGAAGTGACCGTTAAAAGCTGAAACAGAGATTTATATTTGAAACTATCTCCCATATAAACACTGCGTTTATTCGTTGTTTGTGTTTACCTGGGACACTCGTGCATTCTTGATGCTGATCGGTGTGTGCTGGACTCCCTTCAGTCCGAACAGCTCGACCACATCCATCGGCTCCTGGATTAAAAAACCCGAACAGACAGACGTGAATACTTAAAACTGACGAGGCTCTGCTGTGATTCGAAGTTTTAACAGAGAAGTGAATCATCCCAGTTTGTACCTCGTAATATCCGTCGATGAAGACTGTTATCATCTGAGGGTTGACACCATGTGCTGAGAGAAGTGACCTCAACATCCTGGACAAAAAAAAGAGTGCTTAATTGGTGTTGCAAAAATCTGAGAGACTTGGAGCAGTTTGCAAAAGAAAAATGGTCCAAAAGTCCATCTTAGAGGTGTTAGAAGCTTATTAAAGGTTAAAGGAGACGACTGGTTTCGGTTATTTTTCTCAAGAGCGTGTCCCCAAATATTTAGCTGAGGGTGCCAACAATTTTGTCCTGCCCATTTTTTGAGTTTCCTGTCAAATTATGTCAATTTTGGCTTTTTTCTTTCAGTGCACATTAAGGAAATGAACACATGCACACCAAAAACAAACACGACTGTATAATGTCCCAGTCAAATAAACTGATAAAATTATAAATAAATGAAGAAGAAGTCACATGAGTTTAAAATCTCTTCCTCCTTCTCACCTGTAGAGATAGTTGGGTCTGTTTCCCGCTATGACGGCGACTGGGACGTTGAAGACGTTGTTGTTTATTAGCTGCAGAAGAAAAATACACCATGGTTAAAACACTAGTTTGTAAATCAAGTCTGAGATCTGAGGTTCCCCAAGACTCCACCCTGGGGGCCCCCCAACATCTACATCTACATCTGCTCATAGGCTCAAATGATAGAAAACAACAAATGTAGTTACCATAACGACCCAGATGATACACAGTTAAACATAACAATGTCAGAGGGTGACCGATGCCACGTAAATAAACTCGCCTTGCCCTGATTGAGTGACTCTTTACTCTGTCAGCTGTCTCCTTTAATTACAGGCATGTCAAGAGAAAAAAACCTCCAGCTGTGAGGTTCAGGTTCTTACAGGGTCTGGGTTGAACTCGATGGGCGCCGGGTCTTTGCAGCTGCAGATGCTACCGTACCCTTCAACTTTGCTGCAGAAGAGCTTCCTCCTTCTGTTGAGCTCCGTGTCGGCCCAGTGGCACTCCGCCTCTGCAGGGAGGAGGATCACATTTAAGGTACGAGGCAGTGTTTCACTTTTTTAAGATGAGGATCTTTAGATTTGATCATTTTTGTCTCCAGACGTGTTGGTGCACGTTTACCCTCAGAGGCAGTGAGCTGGACCTCAGTCTTCAGCAGCACCGGGTCCCCCCATGTGGACAGAGCTGGAGACTTTGCATGCTTCTCCCCGTACACCTGACCTGAAACCCAAAACACACAATGTGAGCTTGAATGTGCAAGTTATTAGGAGCTCAAACATCTCAAACAGAAACCAGACCACTTCTCATGCCAAAATCCCAGACGTCTCAGGACAGATTCAGCATTAATATGCAGACTCCATAAAAACTGAATCAGTCCGTTACAACACAGTGGACACAGAGAGTTTCAGGATGGATCAATTTTGCTCCTCTACCTCCTTTCTTCACCACGAGAGTCCACATGTCCCTCCAGCTGAGGTTGAGGGACACCTGGCTGCCCAGACTCTTGAGCAGGTTCTTCGCAGCATCCTTCAGGTGGAAGGTCCCCTCATCCTAGACGTTGAATACATGCTCTGATCAGAAGCGTTTAGGTATGACGTGTGAATTTGACGTCCGATTCGTCGCAGAATCAGTCACTGACCTTTATGGTGAAGATGAGGACTCGACCCCGGGTCACCATGTTGAGGAAGAGGATCATTGCTTCATCCTCATGGGGAGAGTAGGTGTCAAATATTCTCTTGGCCATCACGTGACCCTGAGACAAGCGACAGAAAGAGCTTCAACTTCATCTTCCACCACATCTACTGAAGAGTCTCTGCTTCTGCAAACATCATTCTTTAAATTCATTAATATTTTTTCCAGCAAAGGGAAAGAATCAAAGATATCAAAAAGCTTAAAAACAGAAAAAATCATGTCTGTAAACATTAGATCAAAAACACAGCTCACAGTCGCCTGATTGAGAACAATCACATGGATGCCTCTGCCTTGCTCTCGCATGTCGTCCTCCAAGACCTGCAGGACACAGACCAACAAAAACACTTGGATTAACTCGTGTGGTCCACTTCAGTGCTGCTGAATCCCTCACTGATATTAAAGGAAACTAAACCCACGGTGGTGCCGTCCACTGCCACGTAGACCTTGGAGCGGCTGGAGTACACCTCAATGTCCAGGACTTTACGCCCATTAGCAGGTCTGCGTGGTGTCTCCATGTTGGGTATTGTATCCTCTGAAATCGAGTATGACATCAGGATTAGATCCTTTGGTACAGACAAACCAATGATCAACCTTTTCACGTGAACAGCTTCTGGGACCAACAGGACTCTCTTTTGAACATGTCAGTTTCAAGATGCGAACCTGGCCTTCACAACGACGTAAACAGAGAGAGCAGAGGAAGGTCTCACCATATTCTTGAGCTGCTGCATCTTCATTAGCCACTCTTCTTGTGTCCAAGATGAGTTTAATGTTGACTATGACTGTTATCAGCAGAAACAGCACAGCACCAGCCTGTGGAAGAAAAAAAACACAAAGTGCTCCACTATCAAGGCTGCACAGAAATGGATTGAAGGTAAAGGTGTTTAAGATCTTAAAGGTAAAGTTCTTATTGATAAAGGTGTGACATGTGTTAATTGTATTAAAGGTAAAGTTCTTATTGATAAAGGTGTTAAATGTATTCAAGGAAAAGTTGTGTAGATCTTTAAGGTAATGGTTTTATTGTTAACTGTTTTAAAGGTAATGTTCTTATTGATAAAAGGTGTTAACTGTATTAAAGGTAATGGTCTAATTGATAAAGGTGTTAAATTTATCAAAGGTAAAGGTGTTTAAGATCTTAAAGGTAATGTTCTTATTTAAAAAAGGTGTTAAATGTACTAAAGGTAATGGTTTTATTGTTAACTGTATTAAAGGTAAAGTTCTTATTGATAAAGGTGTTAAATGTATTAAAGGTAAAACTGTTTAAGATCTTAAAGGTAATGGTTTTAATTGTTTTATTGTTAACTGTCTTAAAGGTAAAGTTGTGGTGCTGCTTCAGTCCCACAGACCGACCCCAGACTCCCGCCTCTGTCCCTCCGTTACCTGACAAAACCGCCGGATCGTCCTCTTATTGGTCAGTTTGTATTTCCAGGTGAGGTACAGACTCCTCTGCTGACGGGGGACGAAAGGTTTGGCTCGGGGGTTCGGGGTCCACGTCTCCATCCCGGACACAGGGCTCGGACCCTCCGCCTGCCTTCCTCCAGCTCCTCCACAGCTCCACAACAGCACCGACACACGCCCTGTTACTGTCACATCCTCACCTACACACACACATACAACAGAAACACACAAACACAGGTCCGAGAGAAGGTTAGCTTAGAAGCTAACTCAGCTAACCGACTCTGTATAAGTTTAACAAACCAAAGACTTTTCTCTGATCAAATATAAACTCAAACACTCACGGAGTTTTCCAGAAACTTCTCATTGTCATAAACTACGAGGCGACGAGAGACACCCAACAAAGCTGCAGGTTCTACTGCTACATGCTACATACACCGTGTTTATGTCGCAGATTGAATACGTCAGTGAGCGCTTCCTTCTTCCTCGTTTTATTGGTGGCTTGCAACCAACTAAAGGAGCACTACCGCCACCTACTGGGTTGGAATGTAGCACAGGAAATTGAGGCTGTGTGGGAGAAGCGCGCTTAAGGGCGAGAAATAAGAAAGCTGACAAAACTACAGCAGAGGATCAGGACAACATCGAGTAGTTTTTCTTTTAAGATTTAGAGATTAAAGTTGTAAATTTAGGAGAATAAAGTCATAAAGTAAATAAAGTCATAAAGCTGCTTTTGTGGAGGGGGAAATGACTGAAGCTGGTCACCTGCAGGGTAATCTGTGGATGTATCAGCGGGTCATTCAGAGAGATTTTGTGGTTTCTGAAGAAACAATCAAACTGATGATGATCAACATTTGTGATCCAGAGGGAGTCGAGCTCCGACGAGCACCACGTCTCTGACACCGGCGGTAACCTACACCTGCAGAGACACCAACACCTTATTATGGCCAGGCCCGGATTAAACCTTCTGTGGCCCCTGAGGCTAAGCAAACCTAATGGCCCCCCTATGTCCCGCGCGCGCAAAAAATTGGCAGTTTTTATTGGTCATTTTGTGGAAATTACTGCACTTATGGGTGGTTATTCAATGGTTCCACTAGCCACCACCTCTAGCCAAACCACTGGGTTAATACAACTGTGTGTCTGAACTCAATTCAACAAGAGGTAGTGAAAAAGTCTTCAAGGAAAGCACAGAGGCTGGTGTACAGTTCACTTTTTTACTGTAGAAAACCTCAGGCATTTTAAATTATAAGTATATAGCAAGCATTATAAATAAAAGTGCAAGGCGTGATATGAAGGCCTGTTATGGTTATACAATTTGTTTTTTAAAGGATTGCTACACTGAGATTTTTATTATTTTTATATTTGTTCTACATTTGTCTGCGTTTGTGTTTTGATCTTTATTTTCATATTCTGTAGGGACAGATAAATGTCAGAGGTTTTGACACTGTGATACTTAAATAAATGTTTTATACTATATTTTGAATTAATTCAGTCCTTTTGTGCATTTATTTTTGTCTTGTTACATTTTTTCCATTATTCCAATTTTGGGGAGCGTGGTAGCAATTTGACTGACTTTCAGCCATTTAGGGCCATGATGTGCTGTTTATATTTTATTGCTTGTATTACACAGTAGGTTGTGTCATTTTTATGTATGAAACATAAGCTTTTAGCTAAATATACTGTATATATTTCATTGTGCTGGGTGCAAATCACTTGAGTTGAGACGTTTTCTTCAAGAAATTTGCTACATTTCATAATCTGAATTCACTTATGCGTATACTAAGGCACCAATAACTGTTTCAGATGTTAGGTAGATGTATTTATGACATTTGAGAAAGATTTTGTTTTGCCAGAATCAACATAGCAGTTTCTACAAGCAAAAACAGCAGTACCATATAATCGTTTTTTGTGTTACTCACATATATGTACATTTCTGGCTGTTCTTTTGTCTCACCCTGTAGAGAAAGCCACTTTCTAATACTAGTTCTGTAAGTTTCCCAACGTGTCCTCGTAAAGTCGAGAACGTCTTCACTCTGGACAGATGATAGATGCATATAGCATCGTTTCGTTCCTTTTTGATGCACTTTTGAAGGCTGTTTTCTTTTGTTCCTTTTCTTTTCTTCCTCCTCGCTTGTCTCGCTGGTAGACGCGCTCGTCGCCATGTTTGTGTATTTCTGATACTATGGCAACGAGACTCGGCTCCTATTGGTCCACGTGACAAAAATCGCTTCACCCCTCTGCATATTCGATTGCGCGTGTGCAAGTATCACTGCGCCGCAGAAAGGAAATAGTTCGACACCGAAACACTGATTACTAAAAATCGACAGGATGGCATGAGTAGATATTTTTTTTTTAGTACTAACTATCAATAGAGCTATTTTATGAATCACAGTTTATGTTGCCCCACTGAAGTGGAACGAGATTCACTTTCTAGGCACTTTTTCCTCTGTCCCAATACAGCCTAATCCTCCTCACACCGGGCGCAGCTCATCAGCGTCATAGCGGCTTCTGCTCGGGCTGAGTGGCCCCCCATAGCCAAACGCCCTGAGGCTTCAGCCTCACTATGCCTCATGGTTAATCCGGCTCTGATTATGGCATATGGATTCATATCATAAACTAAAGCTCAATGTCATTCACGGATATTTACGGCTGCATTGACAGATATATCCTCAGCATATTCATTTCTGCCTCCACAAAAGCAGCGATTTCCTTCAAGTACACCAGTTTTTTTCCCCGTGGAAAAGACGTATTTCTCATATATTCTTTTTTTTTTTAAGTCTTTATACTTATGACAAGCAGAGTGTAGACCTGGACTTTAGCCTTTGACTCAGTCCTTCCCACGCCCCTCACAATGAAACTGTCATAAAAAAGATTCAACGTCTCAGTTTTCCAGGTTGTTACCTTTAAATCACAGCAGCTAATTCAGGAAACAGAGACAAACAAGGCTCAACAAGGCTTGGACACAGGATTAACACACATAACATGACAGATCAGATTTGATTGCTTCTAAATGTCTAAATATTGTAGAGTTCAGGTAACAGTTTTCTGCATGGAGAGTAGTTTTTATCTGTGAAAAGTTTCTGTTTTAAAGACTCTGACAGGGATTACATAGTGAAGGAAGCTGTTGACACTTTTATTAATGACTCATAAACACAAAGTTTAGGTTTCAGATTTGGTATTTGACCATTTTTAAAAAGAAAAGAGAGAAAATCTAGACCCATGATGAACTGTGCATATCTATGAAGTCATGTTTTTATTGAATTATGATAATACAGACACGTGGCTGCAGGTTTAGACCACCGAGTCCAAACCCAGCACGCCACATGACATCGTTTACAGCACCTGCTGAGGTTAAACATTACAGATTTTATGTTACAGAGTCCAAAGCAGCCAAGAGTGCAAAGATGAGGACCCGGAGATTCGTTTTTTAAAAGTGCAGGTAACAGGTGGATCATGAGGTGAGTATCTGCTTCTTCATTTTACATTTGTTACGAGTTATATCCTAACTCTCATGGGTTAACCTTCATGTCTTTCCTTCTGCTCTTATTCCTCCTTTCGTGCTCCTTGTATTTCCCACCTTTTCTTATACTTTGGTCCTTCTTCTGTCCGTCCCTGCTCTCTTTATTTTTGTGGTCAGGCAGGTTTTCTAGACAATACTTTAACTCTTCCTATTCTGGCATCTCTGAGTCGCCTTTTACCCTGCGGTGATGATATATGTTTGCCTCCAGTTCTACTTCTTTTTCACTCTTAATTTTCTGTGACTTCAGCCTCAAAAGGGTCTGTACCGCCCATCAGGCCACATTTGATTAAAATCAGATGTGCACAAACGTGCTGCGTTATCAAATACAGTTTCTGAACCATGTTTCATCTCCAGCCGACTGTTTTTAAACCACATAAAAAAAGAAAGATACTGGTGTTCAGTCGGCTGTGTGCTGCACAGAGAAGTTTGGCTCACTAGCTTTGACCTGCTCAGAGTCATAAGTCTTCTTTTCCTTGTGATTGAAACCATGTTGTGGACTTTTTATTGCCACATTATGATAAAAATGGTGCTTCACATGTTCTACTGTCTTCTCCATCAGTGCTGCATTTGGTCAGCCAACCCTGGAGGCCAAACTGCACGCCCTGCAGTGCCATTTCACCTGGGACCTGAACCCCAGCAGACCTAAACTCTTCAGCCTCAGGGACAAGCTGGAGGACATCGGTACAGAGGAGGGTTACAGCTGGCTGGGTCATATTTACAACCTGCAGGGATACGTCCACTTCCAGCTGGGGTTCACTGCTGATGCTCAGCGATTCTTCAGCAGAGCTGCAGAGGCCTTTCGCCAAATAAGAAACACCGTGTCAGACGAGGGGGCGTGGTTGGTGGTGAACCATGGGAACCTGGCTTGGCTGCACTACCTCAACGGAGAACAAGCAGAGAGCGTCTCCTACCTTTCTAAAGTTTACGACTTGCTGAGAACGTACCCATCTCCATCCCAGGAGGAACTCCATCCAGAAATCTGTGCAGAGAAAGCCTGGACCCTGATGAAGTTTGACACGGCTGAGAAGCTGCAGGCTGCAGATTATTTCCAGAGAGCCCTCAGGATGCAGCCAGGCACAGTGGAGTGGCACACCAGCCACGTCTTAGCGTTGGTGAATGCTTTTAGAAACAGCAACAACGAGCTGGGGGCCGACATCGTGGAGAAAATGAAAATCGCTAAACATCACAACCCAGAGAACTTGTACCTCGCTGCTCTGCACTGTGAGGCACGCGCTAAGAGAGGTATCAAGATCGAAGTTGAAGCGCGAGAGCTGGCCAGGAGGGTTTTAAGGAAGCCGGTCAGCAGCTACAGCGGGATCAAACCTTTACTGCGGCTGTACAGGATGCACTTATCCATGGATGAGGCCATAGACTTAGCAGAGGAGGCCATGGAAAGACATCCAGGTGAACGCTACCTGAAGAGGTGTGCCGTGGTCTGCTATGAGATGAGGATCTTCTCAGACAGGGACAATCCCTTAGAGCGCAGCATGATTGACAGAGCAATGGTTCTCTGCAAGGAAGTGATTTCCCTGTACCCCCAGTCCTCGCTAAAGAGGAAGATATCTCTTGCAAACATGTATGCAGAGACGAAAAACCAAGCTGAGGCTGATCAAATATTCAACGAGCTGCTAGAGAGCAGTCTTGACGCCGAAGGAGCACAGATGCTTTACAACTACTATGCAAAGTATGTTCATTCCCTTCGAAAGGAGAGCTACAAGTCGATCGAATATCACATGAGAGCCGCAGAAATACCATTTCCTTCTCACTATCGGGAGAACAGCATCAGAACTCTGCAGAGGATCAGAGACAGAAACAGAAACCGGATGTGTGGAGAAATAACAGAGTTTCTGGCTCAGCTGACAGACTAACAATGTTTCACCAAGAGATCTGGTTTGGTTCGGTACAGCCTGGTACCCTGGTCAGGGTGTGTTGGCTGCTATTCAGACTGCTGGTGTGAGCAGGGCCTCCTGCTTCAGGCTTGAACCTGTCTGTGTCTGTGTCATGAACTTTAAACCCTCATGTCCCATTAGAGTCTCTAATACAGTCTTCTCTGGGAGTTCCTGAGCCCCATCATGCCATATGTTCCTCTGGATCGCTGCTACAGACGTCCTGCTGCTGTCGGACTAAAATACACATATTGTTCCTTTACTTTTAAAACTATAACCATAGATCTGTATTCATTATTCTGCATCTACTTCTATCCCTCTGTCCGATCCTTACACAGCAGCAGCAGCAGATGACCTTCTAACATGAGTCTGGTTCTGCAGGAGTTTTCCACCTGTATGATGATGGTCTTGTTTGCTCTAGTAGGTCATTAAAAGACATCAGTCTGTTTACCCACCAGCTAAAAATGCTCTTAATGAAGAAAAAAACATACATGGATTGTTTTATGCAGTTGCCCCTTTATTATAAATGCTATAATCTCCATGAAGAACAAGCACAAAGAAACACAAAGACGTATTTTTGAGCTACTCCAGACGACAAAATGACAAACACATGACACCAAAGTTGAGAATTATGCTGAGATTTTATTTTCAATTCATTTCCTCTCAGAGCTCATGTCACACACATGTATATTTCTATATTTTAAGTCATGTTTTGGGTCTTTCATGCGTCTGTAATGGGGATGAGGGTTATAAAAAGGTAAACAAAGGGAGACAGTCATTCAAATGTTATAGAGGTTTTAATAATGGTAAAAAAGAGAAGTTAAAAAAAGCTAAATGTATTTAAAATCAGACTCAGTGATAATTTCTTATTTTTGTTGTCCTTGAAAAAGCTGTGTATGTAAAGGATAATACCTAAATGGGTCACTAGAGGGCGTACGGTCCCTGTGAGGACCATAATAGCTGTCAAAAGCTACCTGCTGCTGCAGGCCGGATCAGAGGAATATAAGATATTTAATGATAATTTTTTTTAAATGTCATATTTTAAAATTACAACTTTTTTTTAATGTTTCTAAACTTTTGTCAGGATTCTTCAAAGCTCTTGTTGCAGAAATAGACTTTGTAAAAATGTCTTGCTTGTCTCACCTACTAAAGAATAATGATACAAACACAGTTCACATCAAACAGCATTTTTTTCTTTTTAAGCTGAAATACACAAATAATAAAACACAACACAGGCTGTTTCACTCTCCTGTAGATGGTACCTGTGTTTTTAAGGTTAGCATTCATATCAGTGACATGCTAGATTTAGCTTCAGTTGGCAGAGAGAGCAACGAGACCGAGCAGCACAGGAACAACACTCAGTCTGAAGGTCGGAGCTGAATTACACAGGCTGGTCCCACAACATTGAGGTGCACTTAGTATTTGAACAGGCATAGAGAAAAGACTTCTCTCCCCTTCAATGTTGCCTTCACACAGGTTTGCAGATACACAGCCGAGCACTGGGCCAGTCTTGCCTTGCATTGACACTGTAGATGTGAAAAAAAAAAAAGATTTGAAAAGACTGCAGCAGATTCTTTGAATGTTTTTCAGAGCACATTATAGAGGCTTACTGATTGATTTGAAGCAGCGGTTCTGAATCCCAACACACTGAACTATGGTGTCACAGACAGTGTCCTGTGGACCTGAGCAGGTGAAACACTGCAGGCCATTTCGTGTCTGCACATCAGACACTGAAACAGAAGAACACAAGTTTCTCTACTGGACAGGACTGCAAGTTTCATCCGTGTAAGTACACATAAATGTGAAATTCAAAACTCTGGTTACAAAGAAAGGTTACAGGTGAGAGCATCAACACAGATGGGGAAAAGAAGAGGATCAGTAATTAGCAGGGAACGATTTAGAAAGAGTGGTTTAGCAAGGAGATGAGTCAAAATACTCACCCTTGACATTTCTGTTGTTGCAGCCGTCTGTATTGCAGCAGTAACCAGAGGTAGCCACTCTTGATGAACCATAAGTGAATGAAATTTGTCGCTCAATTGCAGAGCATAGGGAGGGCGCTGTACAATTTCCTACTTTTATGTGCATAGAGGGCAACGTCATCATATCCGAGTCTGAACACAAATAATGACAGGATTAAAACTATGGTAGAAGAGGTTATCTGAAACAGACTCAGTAAACGACTCAAGGACACATTAACCCTCCTGCACCTCTAACCTGCTGCAATTCCTGCACACTGCTCATCAGGAGAAGCACAGGACGTTGGGTCCTCCCAGCTCGGTTCCCAAGATTTGTGGTAACACTTCAGAGCTTCAGCTGTAGAGACGGAGATGAATTAAGTTATGATTGTTTTAGGCGATGTGAGGAGTTTTCACATCATGTTGATTGTGGTGACCCTTTTGGATGATAGTTTGACAGACATGCCGGTTTAATAAAAATGTTGTGGTGTGTGCTGTGGCGTCACAATCAGTGTCTGAATAAAGTCAATATGATCCAGATTGAACTCAACTAAACAGAAATTTTTTATGTTTAACCAGAAAAGTTCTGGATGTAGTTTCTCTAAATCTGCCTTCTTTTGTAAAATGATCTATCCTGTCATTAAAACTACAGATCCTTAGATTATACCCCTTTAAATATTTTAATCACTCAATTTTTGTTCTTCTCTGCTCTACTGTTTCTACTCACATGAGCTTATCTGGACTGTACAGCAGAAGACCAGTAGGATGTGTTTCAGGTGAAAAAAGACGTTTAATATCTGAAAACTTTCATAAAACTAATTTCAGGTTTTTATTCAATGTCTTAATAAAGTGGAAAGAGTGACGTTACCAGAGCTGAGGAGAATCCAGATGAGATGGACAGACAGAGTCAGCTTCATCATGATGAGTCTGTGAGCAGATTCCTCCTTTAGACTGTGAAACTTCATCTTGTATGAGACCCAAAGAGTAAAAAAGATATACCTCCCACTGTGGACTGAGACTCAAACCCACAATGACGTTAGTAACCAACACCCAAAGAGGGGACAAAAGAAGGAAATAACTCTGTACGAAAGAAAGAAACTCTGACTTCTCTGTTCTCAGTCTGAAAACCAAAATCACTTAGAAATCATCAGAATACATGATTTATCATTACAGCATTACACCTGCTCTTTAGAAATACAAATACTATTGGAGGGACAGTAGGAATGGGGATGAATAAATAAGAATAAATAAGAAATTGCTGTTTACAAAGCGCAGCATGTTAAAGTATAAGATATATACAAGCCTAAAGAGTAGGAAGTGTGTACAGAAGCAGTTTGTATGTAGGATATTAGACAGAGTAAGATACAGTTCAACTGAACATAGTACAGTGTTGCTAGAAAATTTGTATTATTAATTTAGCACTCTTAGATTATTGAAGTTTTACAAACAGATGGTACAGTTGAATATTCTTATATGTAGAGGAGAAGTTCACAGAATGAGAATAAGTTCAGAGTTATAAAGTTATTGTTAGGGTGATTTTCTTTAGTCATGCTATTCTTTAGGAGGGTGGGGGTAGAGCTGTAGAAGTGATGTGTGAACCACATGTGCTCCACTTTATAACCCACATCCTGGACCACTTAGTTGTACTTAATCTACATTATTTTCCATGAGAACAAACAGACAAACACAGAAGTCTTACTAAAGCTCCTGGCAGCAAGTTTTTATCCTTTTGTGAAACTGTTATTAATGCCTCTTTATGATCTACATCACCTGGCCAATGTTGGAACCAGCTGTAGATGATTTCTGTCTCCACACTCTGAACATGGGCGGTGTCTTCTACACGAATTCTACAAGATGCACGACACAAAGCTGACCTGACCTGATTTATGTTTTATTCATTTATTTATTGAAGTGGCTGCAAGCACAAAAAACAAAAACAAAAAACATTGAAACATCCAACCTCTGAACATTTACAGACAGAAAACAGCCGAGCAGAGTAATCAGTGAAGTTCACATAAGTACAGAATCATATGTGACTCATAGATGGTGCGGTCAGGGAGCGCAGAGACTTTTTCTCAAAGTGAGGAGAAGAATATGTGTAGTTTGCAAAATGTGATGGAAATCCACACTTCTTATTGTGTCTCATCAACACAAGTTGAAGTCATACAAGAGAGGAAAAAAAAAACAAACACAACGGTGACACTCAAGGTGGTTTCCAGGACATCCTGAAATAATGCCTCGGTTTATGTGGTTAACAACACGAGAACTGTCACTGAGCAGAGTTATAACAAAGAAAAGGACCAAAAAATGCAGACAAAACTTTTTAATTGTCATATTTTAAAATTACAACTTTTTTTTTTAATGTTTTTAAACTTTTGTCAGGATTCTTCAAAGCTCTTGTTGCAGAAATAGACTTTGTAAAAATGTCTTGCTTGTCTCACCTACTAAAGAATAATGATACAAACACAGTTCACATCAAACAGCATTTTTTTTCTTTTTAAGCTGAAAAACATAAATAATAAAACACAACACAGGCTGTTTCACTCTCCTGTAGATGATACCTGTGTTCTTAGGCTTTGCATTCATATCAGTGACATGCTAGATTTTGCTTTAATTGGCAGAGAGAGCAACGAGACTGAGCAGCACAGGAACAACACTCAGTCTGAAGGTCGGAGCTGAATTACACAGGCTGGTCCCACAACATTGAGGTGCACTTGGTAATTGAGAAGGTAGAGAGTGAGGACTTTTCTCCAGTTCAGTGTGGCCTTCACACAGGTTTGCAGATGCACAGCCGAGCATTGGGCCAGTCTTGCCTTCCACTGACACTGCAGATGTGAGGAAAACAAACAATGTTAGGAGACTGCAGCAGATTCTTTGAATGTTTTTCAGAGCGCATTAAAGAGGCTTACAGACTGTTTTGAAGCAGCGGTCCTCAATCCCAACACACTGAACTATGGTGTCACAGACAGTGTCCTGTGGACCTGAACAGGTGAAACACTGCAGGCCACTTCGTGTCTGCACATCAGGCACTGAAACAGAAGAACACAAGTTTACCCGAGGAGTTGGAAATCTCACCTGGACAGTCCTGCAAGTTTTATCCGTGTACGTACTGTGGTGGAGCACAGGAACAACACTCAGTCTGAAGGTCGGAGCTGAATTACACAGGCTGGTCCCACAACATTGAGGTGCACTTAGTATTTGAACAGGCATAGAGAAAAGACTTTTCTCCCCTTCAATGTTGCCTTCACACAGGTTTGCAGATGCACAGCCGAGCACTGGGCCAGTCTTGCCTTGCAATGACACTGTAGATGTGACAAAACAAACAATGTTAGAAGACTGCAGCAGATTCTTTGAATGTTTTTCAGAGCACATTAGAGAGGCTTACAGTTTCCTTTGAAGCAGCGGTCCTGAATCCCAACACACTGAACTATGGTGTCACAGACAGTGTCCAGTGGATTTGAACAGGTGAAACACTGCAGGCCATTTCGTGTCTGCACATCAGGCACTGAAACAGAAGGACACAAGTTTCTCTTCTGGAGAGTACTGCAAGTTTCATCCGTGTAAGTAAATGTGAAATTCAAAACTCTGGTTACAAAGAAAGGTTACAGGTGAGAGCATCAACACAGATGGGGAAAAGAAGAGGATCAGTAATTAGCAGGGAACATTTCAGAAAGAGTGGTTTAGCAAGGAGATGAGCCAAAATACTCACCCTTGACATTTCTGTTGTTGCAGCCGTCTTTATTGCAGCAGTAACCAGTGAGAGCCACTCTTGATGAACCATAAGTGAATGAAATTTGTCACTCAATTGCAGAGCATAAGGAGGGCGCCACACATTTTCCTACTTTTACGTGCATAGGGGGTATAAACATCATCTCCGAGTCTGAACACAAATAATGACAGGATTAAAACTATGGTAGAAGAGGTTATATGAAACAGACTCAGTAAACGACTCAAGGACACATTAACCCTCCTGCACCTCTAACCTGCTGCAATTCCTGCACACTGCTCATCAGGAGAAGCACAGGACGTTGGGTCCTCCCAGCTCGGTTCCCAAGATTTGTGGTAACACTTCAGAGCTTCAGCTGTAGAGACAGAGATGAATTAAGTCATGATTGTTTTAGGCGATGTGAGAAGTTTTCACATCATGTTGATTGTGGTGACCCTTTTGGATGATAGTTTGACAGACATGCCGGTTTAATAATAATGCTGTGGTGTGTGCTGTGGCGTCACAATCAGTTTCTGAATAAAGTCAATATGATCAAGATTGAACTCAACTAAACAGAATTTTTTTATTTCTAACCAGCAAAGTTCTGGATGTAGTTTCTCTAAATCTGCCTTCCTTTTTGAAATGATCTATCCTGTCATTAAAACTACAGATCCTTAGATTAGACCCCTTTAAATATTTTAATCACTCAATTTTTGTTCTTCTCTGCTCTACTGTTTCTACTCACATGAGCTTATCTGGACTGTACAGCAGAAGAACGATAGGATGTGTTTCAGGTGAAAAAAGACGTTTAATATCTGAAAACTTCTTTTAAACTAATTTCAGGTTTTCATTCAATGTCTAAATAAAGTGGAAAGAGTGACGTTACCAGAGCTGAGGAGAATCCAGATGAGATGGACGGACAGAGTCAGCTTCATCATGATGAGTCTGTGAGCAGATTTCTCCTTTAGACTGTGAAACTTCATCTTGTATGAGACCCAAAGAGACAAAGATATACCTCCCACTGTGGACTGAGACTCAAACCCACAATGACGTTAGTCACCAACACCCAAAGAGGGCACAAAAGAAGGAAATAACTCTGTCAAGAAGAAACTCTGACTTCTCTGTTCTCAGTCTAAAAACCAAAATCACTTAGAAATCATCAGAATACATGATTTATCGTTACAGCATTACACCTGCTCTTTAAAAATACAAATACTATTGGAGGGACAGTAGGAATGGGGATGAATAAATAAGAATAAATAAGAAATTGCTGTTTACGAAGTGCAGCATGTTAAAGTATAAGATATATACAAGCCTAAAGAGTAGGAAGTGTGTACAGAAGCAGTTTGTATGTAGGATATTACACAGAGTAAGATACAGTTTAACTGAACATAGTACAGTGTTGCTAGAAAATTTGTATTATTAATTTAGCACTCTTAGATTATTGAAGTTTTACAAACAGATGGTACAGTTGAATATTCTTATATGTAGAGGAGAAGTTCACAGAATGAGAATAAGTTCAGAGTTATAAAGTTATTGTTAGGGTGATTTTCTTTAGTCATATTATTCTTTAGGAGGGTGGTGGTAGAGCTGTAGAAGTGATGTGTGAACCACATGTGTTCCACCTTATAACCCACATCCTGGACCACTTAGTTGTTCTTAATGTACATTATTTTCCATGAGAACAAACAGACAAACACAGAAGTCTTACTAAAGCTCCTGGCAGCAAGTTTTTATCCTTTTGTGAAACTGTTATTAATGCCTCTTTATGATCTACATCACCTGGCCAATGTTGGAACCAGCTGTAGATGATTTCTGTCTCCACACTCTGAACATGGACGGTGTCTTCTACATGAATTCTGCAAGATGCACAACACAAAGCTGACCTGACCTGATTTATGTTTTAATTTTTATTCACTTATTTATTTTAATTCATGAAGCACATTCATACTGTTTGGACTTCAACAGTTTTCACTTTCATCCAACTTCCACTTTTTCTTCACCCCTTTCACCAATTTTACATTTAAACCTTCTTCCATTTTTTATTAGCAGTTTTGCATTCCTCTTTTAGCATTCAGCATACGCATTTTTTGCAAGGAAATGCAATTTCTCTAGTTAATTTTGCACTCTTAGATTATTGAAGTTTTACAAACAGATTGTACAATTGAATATACTTATATGTAGAATAAGAATAAGAAGAATTTTATTGATCCCCTGAGGGGAAATTCAATTGTCTGTTGTCTCACATAATATGTCTCCAAAAAAGTTATCATATTTACACAAGAGTCAAAAAGTCTGATGGCTGTTGGTACAAATGATCTTTTGAATCTTTCTGTCCTGCAGCGAAGAGAGAGGAGCCGTCCACCACCATTGGCCCTTTGGTCCATCAAGGTGTTGTGAAGTGGGTGATCCATGTTCTTGAGAATAGTCTCCACCTTCCTCAGTGTAGATCTCTCCACCACATCCACCACTGAGTCCAGCTTGAGTCCAACCACAGAGGCAGCCTTTTTCACCAGTTTGTTAAGACGTCTTGCATGTTTGTGTTTGATACTTCCTCCCCAGCAGACTGCAGCGTAGAACAGAACACTGTAGACACCACAGACTGATAAAACATCTGCAGCATCTTACTACAGATGTCTATCGATCGGAGTCTTCTCAGGCAAAAGAGGTGGCTCTGCCCCTTTCTGTGGATGAAGTCTATATTCTTAGACCAGTCCAACTTATTATCCAGATGTACACCTAGGTATTTATATGATGTCACCACTTCGATGTCCACTCCACAGGCGTTCCCTGGCTGAAGAAGAGGTTTGGACCTACAGAAGTCTATGACCATCTCCTTTGTCTTTGAGGGGTTGAGGAGGAGGCAGTTTTGTGACTCCAGTCACTGAAGGCTCTCATTAGATCTCTGAATTCAGCTTCTTGTCCATTTCTGATACATGCCACGATAGTGGTGTCATCTGAGTATTTCTGGATGTGGCAGGTCTCAGTGCTGTATTTGAAGTCTGACGTATACAGTGTGAACAGGAATGGAGCCAGCACTGTCCCTTGTGGAGCCCCTGTACTGCTCATTAATGTCCCAGAAACACAGCTCCCCAGCCTGACAAACTGTGGCCTTCCTGTCAGGTAATCTACGATCCAGGAAACACAGGAGGGATCCACTCCCATCTCTGTGAGCTTGTCTTTGAGTATGGTGGGTTGGATAGTGTTGAATGCACTTGAAAAGTCGAAGAACATGATACTCACATAAACCCCAGGTTCCTCCAGAGGACAGCATCATCCACTCCAATGCGTTCTTGGTATGCAAACTGCAGGGAATCCAGTTTGTCTCTAACCTCAGACATCAGAAGGCGTAGAATCAGCCGCTCCGCGGTTTTCATGATGTGTGAAGTGAGGGTCACTGGTCTGCCGCTATTGAGTTCAGCACGACATTTGGTTTTTTGTACTGGCACAATGCAGGATGTTTTCCACAGAGTAGGTACCCGCCCCAGCTGTAGAGTCAGGTTGAAGATCTTGTGGAGAGGTTGACACAGTTCTGCAGAACAGTCTCTAAGCAGCCTTGGACACACACCATCTGGACCAGCTGCCTTCCCAGGACAAAGTCTTCCAAGCTCCATCCTCACCCCTGTTTCGTGACAGACAAGGACTGGTGTTCTAGTAGGGAGGCAGTTGAAGTGGTTGAGACATTTGAACAAGATGGAAGAGGAAAGGGAGAAGTTATAGTGGAGATTTGTTGCGGAGAGGAAGGTGGAGTAGCAGTGGAAGTGGGAGTGACAGCAGTGTCAAATCTGTTGAAGATTAGGTTGAGTTCATCAGCTCTTTCCACATCACCCACCACTGGCTGTCTTTCCTTTTTATTGCTGTGTCCAGAGATGGTACTGATTCCTCTCCACACTTCATGGACGTTGCTGTGTTGTAGATTCTTCTCTATCTTCTTTTGTACTCCAGCTTTGCCATCTTCAGTCTCCTCTTCAACTCTTGTTGCACTTGTTTGAGCCGTTCTTTGTCACCACCTTTTTAAAAGCTTTCTTTTTCTGGTTAAGGATTGCTCTTATGTCTCTTGTGATCCAGGGTTTGTTGTTGGCAGAGACGGGAATTGTGGAGTCACTGTGGTGAGACGCCTCCTCATGTTTTATTTTGGCTGGACTTCCTGTGTTTCCTTGTTTGCCTGGTCTGGCTTCACTCTTTTCCAGAGCTTCCTCCCCTCCCCCGGCGCTGAGGCTGAGTGAGACTACACACCTGCTCCACATCTCCAATCAAGGCACTTTAAGAAGCCTGCAGCCCTCAGCCTCAGGGCCTGAGTATTGTCTACCCTTCCTAGCGGTAAAGACGCGTCTCCTGGCCAACCTTGTTTGTATCCCTATCAGAATTTTGCTCCTCGTGACTCTTTTCATGTTCTTTAACTCCCACTTTGCTCCTAGTGACTCTTTTCATGTTCTTTAACTCCGGTCTCCTCTGGTTTTCTCCTGCAGTGTCTCCAGCCCACACGACAGCCAGCCAACCAGCCCTCCGGACTTCCTCGTTTGCCTTTACAACCTTTTGTTAGACATTAAAATTCAATTTAAGTTGATCTCAGTCTCAGTGTCTGCATCTGGGTCCTCACTACGAACATGCCATACAACAGTCACCAAGTCATCTCCATGCCATGTATTTGTTCTGCTCTGTCACTGAACCAGTTGCTTCCGATGAGCAGCCAGGAAGGTGAGCTCATTAGTGAAGGTACCTGGTTCAGTAACTGAGCAGAACAAATACATGGCATGGAGATGACTTGGTGACTCCACATTTTCCCATCTCTGGTTGTTGGGGAGTCAGCGAACAGTCTTTGTGGGTATAACTGTGTCTCTACAGAAGTTGACATAATCAGTAAAGCAGTCAACCAGTTTATCAATGTTCATACTGTCCACATCTGTTTCCAGCAGCACATCCCACTCTGTTTAAAACAGTCCCTTAGAGCTTCACTGGCTTGAGACGTCCATCTTCTGATTTTGACTTTGGTCAGAGGCTGCCTCAGCACACAAGGTCTGTAACAGGTTTGCAGATAGACCAAGTTATGATCTGACTTGCCCAGTGGTGATAAGACTGTGGCTCTGTAGGCTTATTTGACGTTGGCGTACAGCAGATCCATGGTTGAAGTCTCCCGATATCATTATTAGTGCCTCAGGGTGTTGAGTCTGTAGCCTGGCAACACTATTTTGCAAAGCATCACACAGAATTTCTTCAGTTGATTTGGGTGGAATGTAAACAACTACTGTTATATGACTAAATTCTCTTGGAACATAATATGGCCGAAGAGCAACTGCCAACAGTTCAATATCTGGACAACACAACTTCTCCTTGACAGTTATGTGTGAAGGGTTACACCATCTCTGGTTGACAAATAAAGCCAAACCTCCTCCTTTCTTCTTGCCACTAGCTCGAGCATCTCAGTCTGACCTTATGAGCGTGAAGCCAGGTAGATCCACACTGGAGTCCGAGTTGTTTTGATTCAACCAGGTTTCAGTAAAACACAGGAGACTGCACTCACGGTATGCTTTCAAAGTCTTCACCAATATCTCCAGCTCATCGCTTTTGTTGGGCAGAGAGTTGACGTTTTCCATGATGATTGATGGAAGAAAGGGTTTATATCGCCACCTCCTAGCATTCAGCTTTGCCTTCACCCTTGCACCAGCACGGCAACCATGATAACACCTCTTGATGTCCTCTGGAATTGTATGTTGTTGTCCAGATTTGCTTTTCCTCAATGAAAGGAGCTCTTCTCTTGAGTAAACTCTTCGTCCAGCAGAAGTATCCATCAGCAGCCAACAAAATTACAAAAAATATGAAAAAAATCTAGCAAAAATTACAGATAATGCAGAGAGACCAGACTTGCAGCAACCTCTCGGTTCAAGAGCATCATTTGAATCAGAGGAGAAGTTTACCAAATGAGATTATGTACGGAGTTATAGAGTTATTGTTAGGGTGATTTTCTTTAGCCTTTAGTCATGTCATCCTCTAGGGTCGTGGAGCTGTGTCACTCAAATACCTCAGATACTTTGGTGCTAGATTTCTGGAGCCATGGGCCTCCGACAACCATCCTCAACAAGGACCTTGTACCCATGTTTAACATCACTCAGGCTCCCAAAATATGTTGTGCTTTATTATTACCCTACATGGACTCTCCTTCAGGTCAACAAGATGCAAGTAGAATGTTTGGAAACGTGGACGACTAAATATACTTGAACAGTCTCAGACCAATCTTCATGAAGCTGTAACCCAGATCTGCAACCAGTAAAGCTTGTCAAAATGATCATTCGTGTGGACCTTCCATTCCTTAAAGTGTGAACATGGGCTAGGCATCCTTACAGTTTGATGGCCACAGGTGAGAATGACTTCCTGTGATGCTCTGTGGTACATTTAGGGGGAATGAGTCTTTTCCCAGACTTGGTACCGTGTTTGACCAGCGCATTATGAAGTAGGTGGAGAATGCTGTCCGAGGTTACTTCTAACTTTTACAACATCCTCGACCAGCAGCTCTACCCCCCACTCCCCCACCCCCTCCGACACACACACACACACACACACACCACCACCACCACCACCACCACCACCACCAGGGGGGTGGGGGTAGAGCTGTAGAAGTTATATTGAAACCTGTGGTAGCCCCCGGCCTCATTTCGTAAAACCACTTTCTCGAAAACTACAGCATGTGCTCTACTTTATAACCCACATCCTGGACCACTTAGTTGTACTTAATCTACATAACTTTCCATCAGAACAAACAGACAAACACAGAAGTCTTACTAAAGCTCCCGGCAGTACGTTTTTATCCTTTTGTGAAACTGTTATTAATGCCTCTTTATGATCTACATCACCTGGCCAATGTTGGAACCAGCTGTAGATGATTTCTGTCTCCACACTCTGAACATGGGCGGTGTCTTCTATTCTACAAGATGCACAACAGAAAGCTGACCTGACCTGATTTATGTTTTATTCATTTATTTATTGAAGCGGCTGCAAGCACAAAAAACAAATAACAAAAAACATTGAAATATCCAACCTGTGACCATTAACAGTCAGAAAACAGCCGAGCAGAGTAATCAGTGAAGTTCACGTAAGTACAGCATCACACGTGATCACAGAAAAAAAGCTTCAGCACACCCTGACCGCACTGAAACTTTTTTTCTCAAAGTGAGGAGAAGAATATGTGTAGTTTGCAAAATGTGATGGAAATCCACACTTCTTATTGTGTCTCATCAACACAAGTTGAAGTCATACAAGAGAGGAAAAAAAAACAAAGACAACAGTGACACTCTGGTTCACTTCAGGACATCCTGAAATAATGCCTCGGTTTATGTGGTTAACAACACGAGAACTGTCACTGAGCAGAGTTATAACAAAGAAAAGGACCAAAAAACGCAGACTTTACTGAAAAACCAAGAACCAGGGACTATAAACGCACAAGGAAATGAGCAACAGATGAGACAGTCAAGTCTGTAAAGTATTATTCCTTAATTACAGTCTGGAAAGGATAATACCTACACAGGCCACTAGAGGGCGTATGGTCCCTGTGAGGACCATAATAGCTGTCAGAGGCACCTGCTGCTGCAGGCCGGATCAGAGGAACAACGTTAGATTCAAAAATAAGATTTAGGACAATCACCATTTTTTAAATGTCATATTTTAAAATTACAACTTTTTTTTAATGTTTCTAAACTTTTGTCAGGATTCTTCAAAGCTCTTGTTGCAGAAATAGACTTTGTAAAAATGTCTTGCTTGTCTCACCTACTAAATAATAATGATACAAACACAGTTCACATCAAAGAGCATTTTTTTCTCTTCTTAAGCTAAAATACACAAATAATAAAACATAACCCAGGCTGTTTCACTCTCCTGTAGATGATACCTGTGTTCTTAAGGTTAGCATTCATATCAGTGACATGCTAGATTTAGCTTTAGTTGGCAGAGAGAGCAACGAGACTGAGCAGCACAGGAACAACACTCAGTTTGAAGGTCGGAGCTGAATTACACAGGCTGGTCCCACAACATTGAGGTGCACTTGGTAATTGAGAAGGTAGAGAGAGAAGACTGTTCTCCAGTTCAGTGTGGCCTTCACACATGTTTGCAGATGCACAGCCGAGCATTGGGCCAGTCTTGCCTTCCACTGACACTGTAGATGAGAAGAAAACAAACAATGTTAGGAGACTGCAGCAGATTCTTTGAATGTTTTTCAGAGCGCATTAAAGAGGCTTACAGACTGTCTTGAAGCAGCGGTCCTGAATCCCAACACATTTAACTATGGTGTCACAGACGGTGTCCTGTGGACCTGAACAGGTGAAACACTGCAGGCCATTTTGTGTCTGCACATCAGGCACTGAAACAGAAGGACACAAGTTTACCCGAGGAGTTGGAAATCTCACGTGGACAGTCCTGCAAGTTTTATCCATGTAAGTAAAGGTGAAATTCAAAAGTCTGGGTGTAAAGAAAGGTTACGGGCGATGGAGAAAAGAAGAGGATCAGTAATTAGCAGGGAACATTTTAGAAAGAGTGGTTTAGTAAGGAGATGAGCCAAAATACTCACCATTGACATCTCTGTTGTTGCAGCCGTCTGTATTGCAGCAGTAACCAGAGTTAGCCACTCTAATTAAACCATGAGTGAATGAAATTTGTCGCTCAATTGCAGAGCATAGGGAGGGCGCCGTACAGTTTCTCTCTTTGATGTGCTTAGATGACATTATCCCCTCTATGACTGAACTCAAATAATGAGAGGATTAAAACTATGGTAGAAGAGGTTATCTGAAACAGAGTCAGTAAACGACTCAACGACATATTAACCCTCCTGCACCTCTAACCTGTTGTCATTGCTGAACACCGCTGATAAGGAGAAGCACAGGACATTGGGACTCTCCAGCTCGGTTCCCAAGATTCAAAGACTTCCTGCCGACACTTCAGAGCTTCAGCTGTAGAGACGGAGATAATTGAACTTGTGATTATTTTGAGTTTTCAAATCGTGTTGATTGTGGTAACCCTTTTAGATGATAGTTTGACAGACATGCCGGTTTAATAATAATGTTGTGGTGTGTGCTGTGGCGTCACAATCAGTGTCTGAATAAAGTCAATATGATCAAGATTGAACTCAACTAAACAGAAATTTCCAATCTTTTTTTAACCAGCAAAGTTCTGGATGTAGTTTCTCTAAATCTGCCTTCTTTTGTAAAATGATCTATCCTGTCATTAAAACTACATTAAACTACATTAAAACTTTTTCTTCTTCTCTTCTCTGAACATCCGCACTGTACAGCAGAAGACCGGTAGGACGTGTTTCAGGTAAAAAAAGACGTTTAATATCTGAAAACTTCTTTTAAACTAATTTCAGGTTTTCATTTAATGTCTTAATAAAGTGGAAAGAGTGACGTTACCAGAGCTGAGGAGAATCCAGATGAGATGGACGGACAGAGTCAGCTTCATCATGATGAGTCTGTGAGCAGATTCCTCCTTCAGACTGTGAAACTTCAACTTATATAGGACCCAAAAAGACAAAGATATACCTCCCACTGTGGACTGAGACTCAAACCCACAATGACGTTTGCAACCAACAGCCAAAGAGGGCACAAAAAAGGAAATAACTCTGTGAGAAAGAAACTCTGACTTCTCTGTTCTCAGTCTGAAAACCAAAATCACTTATAAATCATCAGAATACATGATTTATCATTACAGCATTACACCTGCTCTTTAAATGACAGCAAGATAAATATTTTCACAACTTTTTCCACCTTTAATGTGACGTATAACCTGTACAATGCAATTGAAAAACAAACTGAAACCTTTAAGAGGAAAAATATAAAATAAAAAAACAAAAATAACCTGGTTGCGTAAATATGCACACCCTTAAACTACTACTTTGTTGCAGCACCTTTGGCTTTTATTAAAGCACTCAATCTTTTTTGGGCAGGAGTCTATCAGCGTGGCATATATGAACTTAGGGGGACTGCCGTTTTCAGCAGATCAAATGTAAGGACAGACACAAAAGCAAGATGCTTGTCGACCAGAGGAGTATGGTTGTGGAATTGCCTTAAAGAAGATTTAAAAATGTGTCCAACAGTCTCAAAATTTAAGAAAATGTTTAAACGCAAAGTAATGGACAAGTATAAATCGCTATAACAGTACAGTACAGTACAGCACCTAACAAATAAACAAAAATCCTAAACCGTATCCTATATCTCTAAATACCTCCCGTTCCCTCTTCTGTTTCCCTTGTTGATGTTCTGTAGCATGTTGTTAGCAGATGTCTTACAGCACAACATGAAACCATGTATCATACTATCCTTTTGTTCTTTATCTTTGTTTCTTTTGTTTTTTTCTTTTTTTCTTTGTCTTTCCTTTTGTCTTTCATTTAAATGGGGTAGGCATTATAAGCTTTTAGCTTCAGCCTCTACCCTTTCGGCCTAACAGTTTGACTACTCAAACAAATGTAATTGAAAAGTCACTGAATGGAATATACCTTGTTTCAAAGCCGAAATAAACTATGACTAACTAACTAACTAACTAACTAACTAACTAACTAACTAACTAACTAACATCTTGATGTGGAAATATTTGCCAACTCTTCTTTGCAAAATCACTCCAAATCTGACAGATTGCGAGGGCATCTCCTGTGCACAGCCCTCTTCAGATCACCCCACAAATGTTCAATGGGATTCAGGTCTGGACTCTGGCTGGGCCATTCCAAAGTCTCAGTCTTATTCCGGTGAAGCCGTTCTTTTGTCTCTAAGGCACCAGTTCCAGCTGAAGAAAAGCAGCCCAGAAGCATGATGCTGCCACGACCATGCTTCACTGTGGGTATGGTGTTCTTTCGGTGATGAGCAGTGTTGTTTTTGTGCCAAATATACCTTTTGCAATGATGCCCAAAAAGTTAAACTTTGGTTTCATCAGACCATAACATATTTTCCCACATGTGTTTGGGAGATTTCAGATGTCTTTTTGCAGAATTAAGAAGGACTTTGATGATTTTCTTTGTAAGATAAGGCTTCCGTCTTGTCATCCTACCCCACAGCTCAGACATATGAAGACAGCAGGAGATTGTTGTCACATGTACTACACAGCCAGTACTCACCAGAAATTCCTGCAGCTCCTTCAGTGTTGCTGTCGACCTCTTGGTAGCCTCCCTGACCAGTTTTCTTCTTGTCTTATCAATTTTTGACGGACGTCCTTTTCTTGGTAGTGTCACCGTTGTGCCATATTTTCTCCACTTGATGATGACAGTCTTCACTGAGTTTCATGGTATATTTAATTCCTTGGAAATTCTTTTGTAGCCTCACCTGACTGATATCTTTGAATAATGAGATCCCTCTGATGCTTTGGAAGTTCTCTGAGGACCATGGCTTGTGCTGGAAGATGTGTCTACAAAACTGTCAGGAAAAGCTACTAGGACAGCTGAACTTTATTTGGGGTGGATCAGAGGCTCTTTAATAAGTGACAGGTGTGTGCTGACTCCAATTTAACCTGAGTTTGAATGTTATTGGTTAAATCTGAACACAGCCACGTCCCCCGTTAATAAAGGGTGTACACACTTATGCAACCACATGATCTCAGTTGTTTGGTTTTACTTCACCTCCCTGAAAGATTTCTTTTTGTTTCTCAATTGTGTTGTACAGGTTATAGGTCACATTAAAGGTGGAAGAAGTTGTGAAATTATTTATCTTGATTTAATTTTTTTACATGACAAAAACCTGACAGTTGAACAGGGGTGGGTAGACTTTTTATATCCACTGTATACTTGAACAGTCTCAGACCAATCTTGATGAAGGTGTAACCCAGATCTGCAACCAGTAAAGCTTGTCAAAATGATCATTCGTGTGGACCTTCCATTCTTTAAAGTGTGAACATGGCTAGGCATCCTTGCAGTCTGATGGCCACAGGTGAGAATGACTTCCTGTGATGCTCTGTGGTACATTTAGGGGGAATGAGTCTTTTCCCGGACTTGGTACCATGTTTGACCAGCAGGATGACAGGAACATTCTCCACTCTGTCACCACCGGCAGCTCTGGGGGTAGAGCTTGAGAAGTGCTGTGTGAACCTTTACATTGAAACTTGTGGTAGCCCTTGGCCTTATTTCATAAAACCACTTTCTCGAAAACTACAGCATGTGCTCTACTTTATAACCCACATCCTGGACCACTTAGTTGTACTTACTCTACATAACTTTCCATCAGAACAAACAGACGAACACAGAAGTCTTACTAAAGCTCCTGGCAGCAAGTTTTTATCCTTTTGTGAAACTGTTATTAATGCCTCTTTATGATCTACATCACCTGGCCAATGTTGGAACCAGCTGTAGATGATTTCTGTCTCCACACTCTGAACATGGGCGGTGTCTTCTATTCTACAAGATGCACAACACAAAGCTGACCTGACCTGATTTATGTTTTATTCATTTATTTATTGAAGTGGCTGCAAGCACAAAAAAAAAAAACAACAACATTGAAACATCCAACCTCTGACCATTTACAGTCAGAAAACAGCCGAGCAGAGTAAGTACAGCATCACATGTGATCACAGAAAAAAAGCTTCAGCACACCCTGACCGCACTGAAACTTTTTTTCTCAAAGTGAGGAGAAGAATATGTGTAGTTTGCAAAATGTGATGGAAATCCACACTTCTTATTGTGTCTCATCAGCACAAGTTGAAGTCATTCAAGAGAGAAAAAAAAACAAACACAACGGTGACACTCAAGGTGGTTCACTTCAGGACATCCTGAAATAATGCCTCGGTTTATGTGGTTAACAACACGAGAACTGTCACTGAGCAGAGTTATAACAAAGAAAAGGACCAAAAAACGCAGACTTTACTGAAAAACCAAGAACCAGGGACTATAAACGCACAAGGAAATGAGCAACAGATGAGACAGTCAAGTCTGTAAAGTATGATTCCTTAATTACAGTCTGGAAAGGATAATACCTACACAGGTCACTAGAGGGCGTATGGTCCCTGTGAGGACCATAATAGCTGTCAGAGGCACCTGCTGCTGCAGGCCGGATCAGAGGAACAACGTTAGATTCAAAAATAAGATTTAGAACAATCACCATTTTTTAAATTACATATTTTAAAATAACAGATTTTTACAAACTTTTGTCAGGATTCTTCAAAGCTCTTGTTGCGGAAATAGACTTTGTAAAAATGTCTTGTTTGTCTCACCTACTAAAGAATAATGATACAAACACAGTTCACATCAAACAGCATTTTTTTTCTCTTCTTAAGCTGAAATACACAAATAATAAAACACAACACAGGCTGTTTCACTCTCCTGTAGATGATACCTGTGTTCTTAAGGTTTGCATTCATATCTGTGATATGCTAGATTTAGCTTTAGTTGGCAGAGAGAGCAACGAGACCGAGCAGCACAGGAACAACACTCAGTCTGAAGGTCGCAGCTGAATTACACAGGCTGGTCCCACAACATCGAGGTGCACTTGGTAATTGAACTGGTATAGAGAAGAAACGTTTCTCCAGTTCAATTTGGCCTTCACACAGGTTTGCAGATGCACAGCCGAGCACTGAAAAAGTTCTGCCTTCCATTGACACTGTCGATGTGAAAAAAGAAGATGTTAGGAGACTGCAGCTGATTCTTTGAATGTTTTTCAGAGCGCATTATAGAGGCTTACTGATTGATTTGAAGCAGCGGTCCTGAATCCCAACACACTGAACTATGGTGTCACAGACAGTGCCCAGTGGACCTGAACAGGTCAAACACTGCAGGCCATTTCGTGTCTGCACATCAGGCACTGAAACAGAAGGACACAAGTTTCTCTTCTGGAGAGTACTGCAAGTTTTATCTGTGTAAGTACACATAAATGTGAAATTCAAAACTCTGGTTGCAAAGTAAGGTTACAGGTGAGAGCATCAACACAGATGGAGAAAAGAAGAGGATCAGCAATTAGCAGGGAACGTTTCAGAAAGAGTGGTTTAGCAAGGAGATGAGCCAAAATACTTACAAGTGACATTTCTGTTGTTGCAGCCGTCTGTATTGCAGCAGTAACCAGTGAGAGCCACTCTTAATGAACCAAAAGTGTATGAAATTTGTCGCTCAATTGCAGAGCATAGGGAGGGCGGCGTACAGTTTCCTACTTTTACGTGCATAGGGGGTATCAACATCATCTCCGAGTCTGAACACAAATAATGACAGGATTAAAACTATGGTAGAAGAGGTTATCTGAAACAGACTCAGTAAACGACTCAAGGACACATTAACCCTCCTGCACATCTAACCTTCTGCAATTCCTGCACACAGCTCATCAGGAGAAGCACAGGACGTTGGGTCCTCCCAGCCCGATTCCCAAGATTTTTGGTAACACTTCAGAGCTTCAGCTGTAGAGACGGAGATGAATAAACTTGTGATTATTTTGAGTTTTCATATCATGTTGATTGTGGTGACCCTTTTGGATGATAGTTTGACAGACATGCCGGTTTAATAATAATGTTGTGGTGTGTGCTGTGGCGTCACAATCAGTGTCTGAATAAAGTCAATATGATCAAGATTGAACTCAACTAAACAGAATTTTTTTATTTTTAACCAGCAAAGTTCTGGATGTAGTTTCTCTAAATCTGCCTTCCTTTTTAAAATGATCTATCCTGTCATTAAAACTACAGATCCTTAGATTAGACCCCTTTAAATATTTTAATCACTCAATTTTTGTTCTTCTCTGCTCTACTGTTTCTACTCACATCAGCTTATCTGGACTGTACAGCAGAAGACCAGTAGGATGTGTTTCAGGAGAAAAAAGACGTGTTATATCTACAAAACTTCTTTTAAACTAATTTCAGGTTTTCATTCAATGTCTAAATAAAGTGGAAAGAGTGACGTTACCAGAGCTGAGGAGAATCCAGATGAGATGGACGGACAGAGTCAGCTTCATCATGATGAGTCTGTGAGCAGGTTCCTCCTTTAGACTGTGAAATTTCAACTTATATAGGAACCAAAGAGACAAAGATATACCTCCCACTGTGGACTGAGACTCAAACCCACAATGATGTTTGTAACCAACGGCCAAAGAGGGGACAAAAGAAGGAAATAACTCTGTAAAGAAGGAACTCTGACTTCTCTATTCTCACTAGGAAAATCAAAATTACTTAGAAATCATCAAAATACATAAATTCATCATTACAGCATTACACCTGCTCTTTAAAAATATAAATATTAATGGAGGGACAGTAGGAATGGGGATGAATAAATAAGAAATTGCTGTTTACAAAGTGCAGCATGTTAAGTATGAGATATTGCTATATTGCTAGATTTCTGGAGCCATGGGCCTCCGACAACCATCCTCAACAAGGACCTTGTACCCATGTTTAACATCACTCAGGCTCCCAAAATATGTTGTGCTTTATTATTACTCTACATGGACTCTCCTTCGGGTCAACAAGATGCAAGTAGAATGTTTGGAAACGTGGACGACTAAATATACTTGAACAGTCTCAGACCAATCTTCATGAAGCTGTAACCCAGATCTGCAACCAGTAGAGCTTGTCAAAATGATCATTCGTGTGGACCTTCCATTCTTTAAAGTGTGAACATGGGCTAGGCATCATTACAGTTTGATGGCCACAGGTGAGAATGACTTCCTGTGACGCTCTGAGGTACATTTAGGGGGAATGAGTCTATTCCCAGACTTGGTATTATTTATGAAGTGGGTAGAGAATGCTGTCTCTGAGGTTACATGTAGCGTTGACAACATACTCCACTCTCTAACCCCCCCCCACAAAAAACATTGAAACATCCAACCTCTGACCATTTACAGTCTCAAAGTGAGGAGAAGAATATGTGTAGTTTGCAAAATGTGATGGAAATTCACACTTCAAGGTGGTTTCCAGGACATCCTGAAATAATGCCTCGGTTTATGTGGTTAACAACACGAGAACTGTCACTGAGCAGAGTTTTAACAAAGAAAAGGACCAAAACCGCAGATTTAACCCCCCTTTTCTCTGCTTCGACAGCAAACCAGCAACCCACCGCCACCCCAGCTCCACCCTCGTGCCAGCTAATCGCTCCGCTGCACTTGAAGCGCTCCTGTTCCGGGGAGGTTCTGTTCATCGCTGCTCTACCCCCTGCCGTATAAACTAACAAACATTTTCTGTATTTCTCCCAAAAACAGTATGGAGAGCAGACAGCTGTGTCTAACCTTCACCCAAGGTTTTACAAAGATACATGTTCAGGTTACAAACATTTTCCCAGGAAGTTTGAACCACCCCGCCCACTCAACCCCCAAAGGCATCTTCCTCCCGGGTTAGGTGTGCAGGAGTTTTTGGCAGTTGTGGTTTTGTTCATCTGCATAGTGGTTGGAGTTGCTGGTTTGACGAGTCTGAAAGACCACATCACACAAGTTCCGTTTGAACAATCACAGTTTGTGATGAAACTGCACAACCAGTTTTCAGTCCTACACAGCGGGATCATTCAAGTCAGATTTATATTCTTTGTTTTTGATTATCTGGCTGCAGGAGGGCCACAGTGAAGTGCGGGTGTGTGGTGATGTACTTTTGTGTCGTACAGACCTGCATGTGAACACAAACCAGGCCCATAAAGATGATTCTGGATCTGAAAAAACAAACATGTTGAAACAGATGTCTTTATACTATTTTGGGTTTTCATTATTGTGCATATTTCTGTAACTAGTTTGTACTATTTCATCTGTTTTTGCTGTATGACATTATATCGTACACCAAGGGTACAGCATCCTAACCTGGTAGAAGATGTCACTGCATGACGGCACAGCCACACTAGCCCCAAATTTCCACCACATGCAGAACAGTGTCAATTTTCGCCATCAGCCAAATCCAACCGGAGGCATTTGTGAGGCGAATTTCGTGGCGAATTGCGGACAGCGGGAATTGCGAGGACTCACAAGAACCTATGAATTCACATGCAATCGCGCGATAACAAGTTGTCTCTATAAAGACAGCCACAAAACCATATAAGCAGTAGATTTTGTCCTGTGGAGATTGGGAATTAACCATGGGGAAGTGTAATATTTATCTTTACCTACGAAACAAACCACGTTTGTATGGTGTGAAATACGATCCGCCTGAAACACGTGATGTTTTATTTTGAAAAGTAGTTGGATGTTTTATTTTGTGTCTGTGCCCGACTTCCTTTCCAGCCTTTTTGGCTCATCTGTGTTGAATTTATGCGGCATGCTGTGGCATCCGAAAAAAATAGGACCCTGGCAATCGGCTACGAAGCCCTCTGAACCGCAGGGGGGGCGGAAAGAAGCCGGTGGAAATTGACACATTAACTTGAACGGAAACGATCCGCATGCGAGGGAAATTTGGGGTAAAGGTGCTTCTTCTTTATGGTGCTCATGTTCAGTAACCAGGTAACCAACAGAGGACTTAACTTTCCTCCTTTTGGTGACTATTTAAAAGATTGGGGAAAGAAAATTGAAGAGGAAAAAACTTGATTTCCTCTGAGTTTGTAAATGGACTAAAAATAACCTTTTGATTCAATTCCTAATGGCAAGATGGTGGTTGTATCTCTCCCATGTTATTGCTCCATGGTCTCTCTCAATAAGCTGAAAACTAGTGTGAAGCTTTTAAGGCTGTACTCAATATTTACTTTCTCCCTGTTTATCCCAGACCAACGGTTTAGGAGCTTTTGTATAATTCAAAGCTGTTCTAAGTCCCTCCTTAGTGTCTCTTTTCCTACTCTCCCTTAAGGCATGGCGGACCTGAAAGTAGTCCAGGTTTTAGCGTGGCAAAACAAATTGGTTAAGTGCTCACATGGGATTATCGCCTAATAGTGAAAATGGCTTTTAAACTTCTATTCACTACAGAGGACTCTATTCACGAAAGGGTCAACAGGTCTGTACTTGTAGGGGCAAAAAACAAGACCTACTTGGCACAGCGCAACCAGGGACTGAAACAATGCTATATATGTCGCATAAACCCAGTGAAGGGAGTGTAAAGAGGTGAGCGAGGGCGGCATGAGGAAACCAATTAACTTTGAGAACAGGTGTGTTTTAATGAGAGACATAACAATGAAATATTCTAATTATGTATGACGTAAACTTAGTTTGAACATTATTGATTAAATCTGCTCCCTGAACACAATCAGAGGATAATGAATATATATAATTGAGTGTATTTTACACACCGACCTGATGAATAATAAGCACATTAAAATGTGCTGTAGTTGAAATAGAGAATAGGGAGTGACTGTGGCGTCAGATAGACAATTATACAACAACAGTAATTATGCCACAGCAGGTTTGGACAGACACAATACATACTGTTTGCTTTCTATTTTTCTACATTGAGTTTAATAAAACATCTTAATTTCTGTCCATGTTTGTCTTTTGAACTGTTTTTTGTAGTTTACCTAGTTTCTCACCTGTGCTAATAGAGGTTTCTGTCCAGCGGGGGTTTGAAGAAGACGGTGAGCAGCTTGTTTTTGGTCTCCATAGTAATGGACTGCCACACCTACTGAATGAGGACCATTGTCAATGTCTATTTTAATCTTAATAATGGAGTAATTAAACCTCAATAATGTACTTTTTTTTTCCAACGCTGGGTTTGGTAACACATGCCAACGCCTTTTTAAGTGGATTGGCCCATTTATTGCGTACTTGTGTGTGTTTGTGTTTTGTCAGTCGATGATTATTTGGGTTCAAACTTCTCATTAAAACATATTTTGGGAGTTGTGAGATTTAGATGAAGTAAGTCTTATTTCTTTTTGCACTTTAAGTTAACTTTACATGGACTCGGAGCCAAGGCTGATAAATACTGCCTAAAAAGGAAGATAAAAAAAGATAAAACTCATCTTTTTAAGACTCTATCAGCACATATGAAACACTCGGACATGAGTCAAAAAGTACATGTTAAAAAAAGTAAAATTAAATACTCTATTAGCACATTTCAATCACCAGAGGTGGGGGCTCCCGTTTTTGACTTGCTTGATGAAATCAAGAAATGACTTTGACTCGCTTGGGACTTGATTGCTAAAGACTTGAGACTTGACTTGACTTGGGCCCAGTGACTTGAAAAGTCAAGTCAAGTCTTTTCAAGTCACTTAATACCTTACAGCAAGTCCAAACCGTTTAAAAAGTGTCGCATCAACTAATAGTCAGGAATTACGGCTGTTGGTAACACCGTGTTGTGTTGCCAAGTCTGCTTATTTCCCGCAAAAAAATCGCTTGTTTTTGGCTTGTTTCTGGAGGTCTGTTTCCTTATTTCTCTCACAAAACTTGGCAACACCGTCTCAAACTCTCAAACACAGCCTCCCTCACAATGACAACACCAGGAGGACTGAACATAAATCGCTCGCTAGTATTGCCCGCCTGTTTCCGGTGCTCAACCAAAACGCCACTCTGTAGCCACAAATAATGCTCAGAACAGCACCTAACTTCATCAACAGGACATATAGGGTCACAGACATAGTACTAGACACCAAACATCTTTTAAACTTTGACTCATTTCTTTAGCAAAGAGACTAAACACAACTCACCCACAGGTGCGACATTTGCCCTGCCTTTGCTTTACGGTGTACAGGTACGGCAACACCACTCAGACAAATCATACGCAGCACCACACCAACACGTTTTATCATCTGTGGGGTTCAAGTGGCGAGTAATGGGAACATTCATAGAAATTTGGTAATACAGATACTCAAAAATGCTCCTGTAGAGATGATTTAGGTGTCATCTACTGAAATTATCAGTGACGTCTCTTCTCGAGCCACAGAAGCGAAAAAGACCATCAGGTCCAGGACACCCTTTTCTAACCTGGACCTTAAAGTACTGGTAAAAGACAGTCAGGAGGAGCTTTGTTCTCAGAAATCATTCCTTGTGGTGAAGCTATCACTTTGTCCACAGGGGGCTGCATAACCGACCCAAAGGAAAAGTTCTAGATTCAAAGATGTTTCATTCTGCGATTTTATGTTGTTAAAGTAAGTTTGTGATTAATTTGAAACCAGAGATGTCCCGTGTCTCTTACACTGCTGGTTTCTGTCTGCCTCGTGCGCAGCGGAGAGTAATTAAAAAGTATTCTGACATAATTTTTGGTTATGTAATATGTTTTGGCCATAAATTACCAAGGAATGCGACAGCGAGCTGAACACCATGCACACATTACTCAATCTACTTGTTCTTCCTCGCCACATCCCAAAACCACACCCCCCTCCATGCATTACCAGAGGCATGTAGCGAACAATTAAACTGGTGAGTGAATGACTCCTCATGTTTTTGTGCTGAGCTCAATGACGGTGGTTAAAAATAGAAACATAATGGGACTAATAACATGTGTTCAGTCCAGCCCTGTCACTGTATTGTGAATCACGGACCTTCATGGACCTTTATTTGTGATCTCACTCAAGCCTGAAAACTCACCTTCTACAGGTCACAGTACGGAAACATGGACTGTCCATGAGACTGAAACTCAGTACTGGACTATTTGTCATGTGAGTTAGAGAAGCCCACCCACCCAGAGTGTCGAACCAAACCAAACCACAACCTTTCTATCCTGCAGCTCGCCTCCATTATTTGTGACAAAGTTGACCCCAGAAATCCAGGATAGGATCTTATCACAGGTAGATTTTCTGGCCACAAATTTCCAGCCTGGTGTTGTCAAACTGAAACTCAGCCCATACTCGTGTTTGCTGGCATTTCCTTCAGTTCCAGATATTTCAAACCAGTCTCCTCCCTTCACTGAGGGTGGGGCAGGTTCTGCTGCAGTGCATTCACACAAAACCAAATGTCAGCTTCTGCCTCGGAGAGGTCCAATGAATCTGCTACCGGCCAGGTCGATAAATACAGTTTAGCCGATCAAGTCTTCATCTGCCAGACAACAGCATGTGAAGCCATCAAAAAGTCATAGTATACTGGCTAATGTAATAATAAAAATCTTAATTTTCGAGAGTTTGATCCAGACCTGCTCTTCTGGAAAGCGTCTTGAGATAACTGTTGTGATTGATTGATATTTGGAGATGAAATCAGGACATTTCAGGTTCTGTAATATCAGGAAAAGCTCTCTGATAAAAGTGAGTTTTAGGAAGCGACTTAAATGAGTCCACAAAGTCAGCTGACCTTATATCCTTGGGCAGGTCATGGGTACATTGTCAAATGTGTACTTGAGTGTAACAGGGGATTTAAGTTTCACTGACATTTAACTGAAGGAAAAAGTGAACTCAGTGATCCAGGGTCAGCGGCTTTAACACGCAGGTACAGTTTTGTATCATCAGCGTAGAAATGAAACACCACGTCTTTGCATTAAAGGCCCGGGAGAATAAAATCGGACCCAAAACTGACCCCTGGGGCACACCATACTTATCAGAGGAATATGAAGACATGAAGTAGAACCTTCTGTTTGTGAGGTAAGACACAAACCGGTCCAGAATCATGCCTGAAATCCCCGTCCAGGGCCTCCTTAGTGGGTTTAAAAGAAAAGCTGCAGAGAGCAGACTAGGCCCAAGGGATTCAATTAACTAATGACCTCTTTTAAAAGTCCGGACAGGGTCAGAACTGACTACAAATACACTTCTGAGGGAAACGAACATCACTAAAAGAGGCACTGGGTGTAACAGAGGCTCTGATTGACTCCACCTTATCTTTAAAACACTTCACAGTCAGGGACACGTGGAGGGGCTGGAGTCAAACCGTGGGTCATGATTGTTGGCAGAAATCTGCTCCTGTATCCCTAACCATCCAGTTAAAACGGAACAATTAGTCCTTCATGAGGTTAAAATGCACTTGTCCTAGCGAGGCCTTCTTGGTGCAGAGACATGAAGGGTGGATAATAAGATCTACGGTATCAGAGTGTTCAGACTGAGGTGGGTGAAAACTGTTAAACAGCGTGTGCTCGGTTCATTAAAGATGCGTGTGCTGCTTGGGCGAGGCGTAACTGTATTAAAGACTGGAGAGTCAGTCGTTCACGCGTTTAAATGGGCAAAAATAATCGTAATAAAGGCAGATCGGAAAAAAAAGAGTCATGTAAACATGTCAGTTGAAAGATCCTCATCGTTCTCGGCTCAGTCGGAAAGAAATTGTATTTGGTTTATGCCGAGCGTTATTCTGAAACATGTCCATGTAAAAACTCAGCCTGACTGAGCATGTGTGCCCTACGTCAACGTGATGTTTTTCCGCCGTTAGTGGCGAGACGTAAACATGGCGGGATCCAAGAGTAATTGTTCTGTCTGACTTTCTCACTGGATACAGTCTCCTTATGTAACGCAGGATCAGTATGTGCTGCTGCGCTCTCAGAACCAGGTCCAGTCTGAGTTAAAGAAAATCCTGATTCAGATGAAGTGAGCCACTACCGTGTTTGTTGGTTTTGCTGACATTACAGGCGTAAATACATTTCTACTTCTTCTGTTGTTGTTTTAGCGAAATTAGACAACTCTGCACATTGTGGCCATTTAAGCAGTGGATTTGGATTTTCTAATCCCTCAAAATTTTAATTGAATAAATAAATTTTGCATTTGTAAACATGACTACAGTTAAAAAACTTCATCTGTTGTCAAAAACAACAAGATCCAGAAACTCTGAAGAGGGAATAGTCACACCCAGGTCCAGTGTTTGGCTTCTGTTATATGTTCGTCCACACACATGCTGCTTAAAGTTAAAAGAATTAAACAAGTATACTGTCCCTTTTTTACTCTTTTTAATATTTGACATTCTCTCTCTCTCTGTCAGTCTTTCAAAATAAGACCTTTCCTGTTTTCGTCCCCTCTGATGATACCTTCATGTGCCTCTGCTCTGTTCTTTCTCAGAGTCTTTAACAAAGATTTTAATTAATAAAAGGAATCTATTTAATGATGCTCTAATCAACAGTTTCAGGCTAAGAAAGCACACTAAAATACACTCATGCCTTTAAAGGGCAGTGCCCAAATTATCAGGTACATCACAATGACATCCAGTTTGAGTACAAATGGGAGTGTGTGGGTGTGATATCCCGCCCATTATAAGTGACAAAGGTTTGAGTGGAGCCATTGCTCCCTGCGTCATTAAAGCAAGGTGCAAATTAACTTTATTAACTCCCAATGAGAATGTAATTCTAACAATGTAACAAGTCTTGCGTTATGTCGCGGCTGATCCGACAACCAAAATAGCAAAATAAAGATCTGCACCAACGCAGAGAGGGACAGAGAGGGACAGAGAGGGAAATAAAAACAAAACAACCTTTGATTTAAAAAGACAGTCATAAAAGTGGGGAATGAGCCGCTCTGACCGAGCCTGAGGTGGTCTGTCTGTTTTAACTGGACGGACATTGCTCAACTGTAACACAACAGATTTATATAAAAGACCCCAAAATGTAGACGGGGGGTGTACACTCAAACTAGACAAAGCATGATGCACACGGATAAGGTATCTGGATCAGCTGCTATCATAATCCAGAGACCGCTCAAAGTTAATAGTGTGCCGTCGTAAAATAAGAGTTAGAAAATACAAACATAGGGCAGAGATGTTTAATAACAAGGCAATAAACTGAGATAATTCCCCTTATAAATGTGATTATACACATAGCCAATAAAATACAATATGAAAGTAGATTTGCTGTGATGAATTATGTTGAATTTTAATGTTAAAATCGGTGCACAAAACATTAACTTGCGTTTAAACGGTGATGATGACAATGAAATGAAACCAGTGGCACGTCAGGTGACCAAAACGGGACTGATTTCATGCACATTTCGTGAAAACAAGCGACAAATCACCCTCATCCTTACTGCTCTGTGCCGTTAGTTTGTACAGGAGGAAAGTTTCGTCTTTTTACGTCCTCCTTTGCCGATAAAGGTTTTGTTCAATACTGAGCTACCGAGCAACACAACCAGGTAAATCGACCTCACACAGGACGCTTCAGCCAGAAAATCCAATCCTCAACCTCCTTATCCAGGTGTGTTAGTCCGACTATGAGAAGTTCGATTTCAGTCAGAGTTGCGTGTTTGCATGCCAGTCAGGCAATTACATGTAAATATAAAGACGGATAACCTTTGAACGGCCAGCTGATGCAAGTGTCAGATTTTGTGTGACTAAAAGGAAAAAAACGTTGAGTTACGAAGCAAAAAAGGAAGCTGGGCACAACAAGAACACAACACTTTAGAGAGTCAGACATGAGTGCAAGTGAGGGGATGATGACCAGGATTTGGAGGCTGATGTTAAAGTGGTGAAAATTAAGGAGATTGGCTTTTTTGCCGATATCCGATATTGTCCAACATATGCAGGCTTTTTACACCAAGACTGTTAGGTAACAACATAACATATGGCTTATTACGGAATTAACACATTATGCCTAATTTTATTGTGACGTCCCACTGGATGCATGCATAAATGCAACATGGCTTCCCACCTGGGGTGGTCCTTGTTGTTCTTTTGTTTTTACTCAGTCGACTCCTTAAGCGACGACTGCGTGGTTTTCTTCAGCTGTTGCCTCTTTTCATAACCAACGCTTTGCAGTCATTCCACACCGCATATTTTTATTCATAGGTGACACACCACAGACATCTAATGTACCGAGTGGGCTTGTAAGCTACTGTTAGTTATCATGCCCACGAGTCTACCATGTTGTTGTTACACGTCATGAAGCGTGTGCATTCATGCAGGCTCAGGAATACTGAAGCTTACAGAACAGACATCAGTTTTTAAAAACCCGACACCGATAACTCTTGAAATTATAATTTTACGTCAATACTGTCCGATGATTTCGGAGGAACGATATTATCTAACATCCAGAGAGATGTTTTTGTAAAAGACTGAAACTTTCCAATCAACAGTTGGATCTGCTGCAGCTCTGTAGTGAATCTAACTTTACATGAAAATCAAGAAAACTCTTTACTTAAAGGGATATTCCGGCGTCAAATTAATTTGGGTCAAACAAACCGTAACACCAAGTTAGACCCCCCCTCCAGAGATGAATGTTGCCGACCGCTTGCTTCTCTAGTTATACCAACTTTAGTAACGACCGCAGGATAGCAATACAGAGAGCCACGCGTTCAACCAAAACGCCACTCTATAGCCACAAATAATGCTCAGAACAGCACCTAACTTCATCAACAGGACATATAGGGTCACACACATAGTACTAGACACCAAACATCTTTTTAACTTTGACTCATTTCTTTAGCAAAGAGACTAAACACAACTCACCTACTCTCTTCCAGCAGACGCTTGTTTGTAGAGAGACCTCAGGCCAGTCCATTACAGACTACAGCGGGGTGCCGCAGCTCAAGGAAGAACATTTATGATCATTTCTTTATCATTTCCTTGAAGTAATAATCATCGTACTAAAGTTACTAAAGTTGGTATAACTAGAGAACGGTGTGTTTGACCCTAACTTATTTTTACACTGGAATATCCCTCCAAGATCTTGTATAGACCTAAAATGTGACAGATGGGATGTCTAATTTGTTGTTTGTCTGAGATTTTCATGTTATAAAGTCATAAACTTTCATGTGGTTGCATTAATAATGAGGATATGAACAAAAGAATCTTGTTTATTCATCTTGTTGTGAGATTTTTCATATTTAATCATCCCTACCTGGTATTCTAGTATGTTTTAAAGGGCTTCCATAACAATTATGCTCTTAATCTTGACATGTATTTTTCTTTGTTTTATAACTTTCCCACCTCCAGTCCTGGCTTTACAAAGTCCCCGTATACCCACCTATTTGACGAAGTACTGTATGTAAGACTTGGAAAAGCCTAAATGTTCACAGAACATTAAGTCTACGAGAAAACTCAGAGGGTGGAGTAAACATGAAGGACTCAAAGGCAGACAGAAATAGGCGGGCTAGTTCATTCATTGTGTAATATACATGCGTAACACTCCTTACGCGCTCGGCAGGGAAGTCGTCAAACAGGTAGCGGCTGGCTGGCAGGTTGGTAATCAGGCAGGCATTTGCAGGATAACAAAAGGCCAGAGGGAAAACAATAGTGGAGCTGGAGGGCGTTTGGCAACTGGACTGAAGTGGCAAACAAACAAGAGGAACGTCTCGGTTAATCGAAGTGCAGCGGCCTCATATCTCAGGCTTTTATTTTGAAATTGAAAGCTTTTAGTATTACTTTGTTTTTCACAGCTTTTGCTTTCCTTTCATTCTTATTTGACTTAATTCACAAATCTTACCCCGATTGCCTTATCGCGCAACAACTGTTGCTCAACTTTCATGATTTACTGAAGGCTAACACCGTAAAAACGACCAAAGAGGCTCAAAGAACCGCCTCTGCCCCCATTGCTATGTTTATTTAAGCAGGATGTCAATGTCCATGTACATTTGGTTTAATTGCAAAGCCAAACCAAATCAGTCATCACAACTATATTTAAATGAGAGAATAAGAGATGTAATAAAATACGATAAAATCACCTAAGTGGGGCGCTGCTAAAGTAGGAGGCCAATCAAGCCCAGCCCTTTAAGGGATATTCTGGTGTAAAATTAATTTGGGTCAAACACACCGTGTTGGACACCCCCTCGAGAGATAAATGTTGCTGACCGCTTGCTTTTCCAGTTATACCAACTTTAGTAACGACCGCAGGATAGCAAAACACAGCGGTCTGAGGAGCCATAAACAAACCTCAACAAAAACACCACTCTATAGCCACAAATAATGCTCAGAACAGCACCTAACTTCATCAACAGGACATATAGGGTCACAGACATAGTACTAGACAACAAAGATCTTTTTAACTTTGACTCATTTCTTTAGAAAAGGGACTAAACACAACTCACCTACTCTCTTCCAGCAGCCGCTTGTTTGTAGAGAGACCTCAGGCCAGTCCATTACAGACTATAGTGGGGTGCCGCAGCTCAAGGAAGAACATTTATGATCATTTCTTCATGGAAATACAATCAGACCAAGACGCTAAGACAGAAGAACTACCGCGTCTGTAAAATGATTAATATAGTGATTATTACTTTAAGGAAATGATAAATATGTTTGGTGGCTAGTACTATGGCTGGGACCCTATATGTACTGTTGATGAAGCCAATCAACAATCAATCAATCTTGAGCCCCATCCAGTAAGATTAGACCCAGTCCCATCCCCTAATCTTCAACCACATGGGTGAAACACTTTACAGCATTTACCAAGAACTTCCTTAAACAGGCAGAAACCTGAAGCAGAACCAGACTGATGTTAGACAGTCATGTGCTGAGACTGAGCTGGGTTTAGAGAGGAGAGAGAGAGAAAGGGAGAGAGAGAGAGAGAGAGAGAGAGAGAGAGAGAGAGAGAGAGAGAGACTGATAGGGGGAGACGCAGGAATTAGGAAGAGCGGTAACCGATGACACACGAGCAGTCATCACAAAACTCTTTTACAGGCCCTTGATTTAAAATCACTGGGTTCTGCAGGAACCCAGACTTCACTGACGCTTCAGACCATAACAGAAAAGACGGACTTTAAAACAGACTCTTGAGGGGTGCACTGAAACAGATCAAAAACACATGCCAGTTTAGTCTTCACACCACATTCACACACTGATGGAAGAGGCTGCCGTAAATAAAGCCCTTTTTTTTTTATTTTGACTAGTCCCATTCATACACCACTGGGTGCAGCCAGCTCGGTCGGTTGGGGTCGAGGTTCTTGCTAAGGACACTTCAGCTTGTGGGCAGCAGGACCTTGGATCAAAACCCACTGTTTGATGTGATCGTCAACTCATTTAAATTACTCCTTTTATTCTGCTAAATATATATATTTTTTTATTAGACATACATCTGAGGACCAATGTTAAATTAGACTGTAATCAAAAATTGAGAAAGGTTAAAACTACAATAAAAATATATGTTTCTCTTTTTTAGATAGGGATATGTACAGAAAATACTCTCAACACTAAGAGTCCTCAGTATCTTAGATAATTTCTTTTGACGCATCATTCTGCACATAGAAACACTGCTCAAATTAAAAGGGTGTGGGAAGGTGTGGGAAGCGGTTTTTTCAGGTCACAAAAGAGATGAGTGGCGAAATGATTACTCTGTAAAATGCAAACACACCCAATCACAAATGGTGCTGTCATTTAATTGTGTGTTCTTATGTTCAGATGGGTATATAAAGTGCAGCAGCAGTAAAAAAGGTTTTGAATCACCATTCAGGATTACTGGTCTACACTACGTTCGTTCATCATGGTGAAACTTATCCTCTCGTTGACCCTCATCTGGGGACTCTGCAGCATGGGTAAATCTAATGATTCTTTCTCTGGTCTGATTTAAAACCTCAAAGAATTTTTGTATTTTGACAGAAGGAAGTTAAACCCGAGCTACATTTATTTTGTATCTACTTCATTAAAATTTACTTTAAATAGTCGTAATAAGCTTGAACACCTTTGAAAAATGAGACTAAGACAATTAGTTTCTAAAAGGGCGGATGAGAATGAAGAGCTCAGTGATGTGTGGTGATGTTGAGAGTGGATAAATGCGACCTTTAAGCCCGAGTTCATAAAAAGTGGTAAAGACTCTAGTTTATGGATTACAGTCGACTATTTTCTCTTGTTTGTTTAATGAATATTCTGTGTAGCATTTCATTACTCCGGCCTTTCTTTTCATTTAACTTCTCTGTTTATAAAATTAGAGCTAAAACATACGTGTGGCTCTCAGAATAAGTTGAAAAGCATCCATCAGAAACAGCTCATGTGGTCTTTATTCACTCAGTTTAGATTTAGTGCTCTGGTCCGATGTTTTGAAGTGTGAACATGACAGTCTCTTAAGTGAGCCAGTTAAGTACTTTGGGGTATGGGTTGAAAATGGTGCGCCGTAAGTGATGGGCAGGTGATGTATTGTAAAAGCTTGGGGGCTTTTTTCCAGCAAACTCAGCAAACACAGTAACATCTGGTGGCTTTTAAAACATATATAAGCCCTCCTGTTGACTGTCTGGCACACTGCTAAACCTGCTGATATTCAAGGCTTTGGTGTAATTCAGAGGAAATGCAAGTCTACCAAAACTGTACATTATGGAATGCAACTATCTCCATGTTTTTTGCACACATATTAGGTTTAATATTCCTTTTGTGGAATATCATGGACCTCAATAACCTGCATTGTCACAAAGCCTTATTATATAGTTCTATTTTCACGCTTAAAGCACCAGTGATTCTTCTTTGGTGTAGTTGTTTCAGTAAATGTTATGTCTTGGGTCTCTCAGGTTTATGACTGGATTAAGACTTGTGTGTTAACTTGTAATGTAACGGAGAAACAGTATTGTTTAAGGGTTAGAAAGGCTAGAATATGATCAAGTAAATTCGAAATGATATAAAATTTTAAAAAAATGTAACATTGCTTACAAATGAATTTCATTTGTTTTTAGCTGCAACTACAACCACGGGTGCTGCAAGTGCAAAGATAGCTGGGAGAACCACACCAATGGCCGTCACAACAACAATTTTAAAATCTTCCCAAAAAACAACAGCAGTTTCAACCGAATCCAAATCTACTGCTGCTCCAACAACAAGGACAGCTGCTCCAAAAACCACTACAACAGCGGCTCCAAAAACAACCACTACAACAGCGGCTCCAACAAAAACAACAACAACAGCTGCAACAACAACAGCTGCTCCAACCACAACAACTACAAAAACTGCTCCAACAACCACTTCTTCAACAGCTCCAACCACAAAAACTACAACAGCTGCTCCGACCACAACCAAGACAACAACAACAACAGCTGCTCCAACAACAACCACAACAACACCTGCTCCAACAACAACTAAAACCACAACAACAGCTGCTCCAACCACAACTACAGCAACTCCAACAACCACTACAACCTCTGCTCCAACAACCACCACAACAACAGCTTCTCCAACAACAACCACAACAACAGCTGCTCCAACGACAACCACGACAACATCTGCTCCAACAACAACTAAAACCACAACTACAGTTGCTCCAAGCACAACAACAGTAACTCCTACAACAACCACAACAACAGCTGCTCCAACAACAACAACGACAACAACAGCTGCTCCAACCACAACCACAACAACAACGGCTTCTCCAACAACAACCACAACCACTCCTGCTCCAACAACAACCACAACAACACCTACTCCAACAACAACAACAGCTGCTCCAACCACAACCACTCCTGCTCCAACAACAACCACAACAACACCTGCTCCAACAACCACAACAACACCTGTTCCAACAACAACAACAACCACTACAACAGCTGCTCCAACAACAACCACAACAACAGCTGCTCCAACAACAACCACGACAACATCTGCTACAACAACAACCACTACAACATCAGCTGCTCCAACAACAACCACAACCACTCCTGCTCCAACAACAACCACAACCACTCCTTCTCCAACAACAACAACAACAACACCTGCTCCAACAACAACAACAGCTGCTCCGACCACAACGACAACCACTCCTGCTCCAACTACAACAACAACACCTGCTCCAACAACAGCAAAAACAACAACAGCTGCTCCAACTACAACTACTGTTACTCCATCAACAACCACAACTTCTTCTCCAACAACAACCACAACCACAACCACTCCTACTCCAACAACAACCACAACCACTCCTGCTCCAACAACACCTGCTCCAACAACCACAACAACACCTGCTCCAACAACCACCACAACAACTTCTGCTCCAACAACAACCACAACCACTCCTGCTCCAACAACAACCACAACAACACCTACTCCAACAACAACAACCACTCCTGCTCCAACAACAACCAAAACAACACCTTCTCCAACAACCACAACAACACCTGTTCCAACAACAACAACAACAACAGCTGCTCCAACCACAACTACAGTTACTCCAACAACCACCACAACAACAGCTGCTCCAACAACAACCAACACCACTCCTGCTCCAACAACAACAACAACAGCTGCTCCAACAACAACAGCTGCTCCAACCACAACGACAGTAACTCCAACAACAACAACTTCTGCTCCAACAACAACCACAACCACTCCTGCTCCAACAACAACAACAACGACAACAACAGCTGCTCCAACAACAACCACAACCACTCCTGCTCCAACAACAACAACAACAACAACAACAACAGCTGCTCCAACAACCACAACCACTCCTGCTCCAACAACAACAACGACAACAACAGCTGCTCCAACAACAACCACAACCACTCCTGCTCCAACAACAACCACAACAACACCTGCTCCAACAACAACAACAGCTGCTCCAACCACAACGACAGTAACTCCAACAACAACCACAACAACTTCTGCTCCAACAACCACCACTACAACAGCTGCTCCAACAACAACCACAACCACTCCTGCTCCAACAACAACACCTGCTCCAACAACAACCACAACCACTCCTGCTCCAACAACAACAACAACAACGACAACAACAGCTACTCCAACAACCACAACCACTCCTGCTCCAACAACAACAACAACGACAACAACAGCTGCACCAACAACAACCACAACCACTCCTGCTCCAACAACAACCACAACAACACCTGCTCCAACAACAACAACAGCTGCTCCAACCACAACGACAGTAACTCCAACAACAACCACAACCACTCCTGCACCAACTACAACAACAACAGCTGCTCCAACAACAACCACAACCACTCCTGCTCCAACAACAACCACAACCACTCCTGCTCCAACAACAACAACAACGACAACAACAGCTGCTCCAACAACAACCACAACCACTCCTGCTCCAACAACAACAACAACGACAACAACAACAGCTGCTCCAACAACAACAACCACAACCACTCCTTCTCCAACAACAACCACAACAACACCTGCTCCAACAACAACAACACCTGCTCCAACAACAACCACAACCACTCCTGCTCCAACAACAACAACAACAACGACAACAACAGCTGCTCCAACAACCACAACCACTCCTGCTCCAACAACAACAACAACGACAACAACAGCTGCTCCAACAACAACCACAACCACTCCTGCTCCAACAACAACCACAACAACACCTGCTCCAACAACAACAACAGCTGCTCCAACCACAACGACAGTAACTCCAACAACAACCACAACAACTTCTGCTCCAACAACCACCACTACAACAGCTGCTCCAACAACAACCACAACCACTCCTGCTCCAACTACAACAACAACAACACCTGCTCCAACAACAACCACAACCACTCCTACTCCAACAACAACAACAACAACGACAACAACAGCTGCTCCAACAACCACAACCACTCCTGCTCCAACAACAACAACGACAACAACAGCTGCACCAACAACAACCACAACCACTCCTGCTCCAACAACAACCACAACAACACCTGCTCCAACAACAACAACAGCTGCTCCAACCACAACGACAGTAACTCCAACAACAACCACAACCACTCCTGCACCAACTACAACAACAACAGCTGCTCCAACCACAACCACAACAACAACGGCTTCTCCAACAACAACCACAACCACTCCTGCTCCAACAACAACCACAACAACACCTACTCCAACAACAACAACAACAGCTGCTCCAACCACAACCACTCCTGCTCCAACAACAACCACAACAACACCTGCTCCAACAACCACAACAACACCTGTTCCAACAACAACAACAACCACTACAACAGCTGCTCCAACAACCACAACCACTCCTGCTCCAACAACAACAACAACGACAACAACAGCTGCACCAACAACAACCACAACCACTCCTGCTCCAACAACAACCACAACAACACCTGCTCCAACAACAACAACAGCTGCTCCAACCACAACGACAGTAACTCCAACAACAACCACTCCTGCACCAACTACAACAACAACAGCTGCTCCAACCACAACCACAACAACAACGGCTTCTCCAACAACAACCACAACCACTCCTGCTCCAACAACAACCACAACAACACCTACTCCAACAACAACAACAGCTGCTCCAACCACAACCACTCCTGCTCCAACAACAACCACAACAACACCTGCTCCAACAACCACAACAACACCTGTTCCAACAACAACAACAACCACTACAACAGCTGCTCCAACAACAACCACAACAACAGCTGCTCCAACAACCACGACAACATCTGCAACAACAACAACCACTACAACATCAGCTGCTCCAACAACAACCACAACCACTCCTGCTCCAACAACAACAACAACGAAAACAACAGCTTCTCCAACAACAACCACAACCACTCCTTCTCCAACAACAACCACAACAACACCTGCTCCAACAACAACAACAGCTGCTCCGACCACAACGACAACCACTCCTGCTCCAACTACAACAACAACACCTGCTCCAACAACAGCAAAAACAACAACAGCTGCTCCAACTACAACTACTGTTACTCCATCAACAACCACAACTTCTTCTCCAACAACAACCACAACCACTCCTACTCCAACAACAACCACAACCACTCCTTCTCCAACAACAACCACAACAACACCTGCTCCAACAACCACAACAACACCTGCTCCAACAACCACCACAACAACTTCTGCTCCAACAACAACCACAACAACAACGGCTTCTCCAACAACAACCACAACCACTCCTGCTCCAACAACAACCACAACAACACCTACTCCAACAACAACAACAACAGCTGCTCCAACCACAACCACTCCTGCTCCAACAACAACCACAACAACACCTGCTCCAACAACCACAACAACACCTGTTCCAACAACAACAACAACCACTACAACAGCTGCTCCAACAACCACAACCACTCCTGCTCCAACAACAACAACAACGACAACAACAGCTGCACCAACAACAACCACAACAACACCTGTTCCAACAACAACAACAACCACTACAACAGCTGCTCCAACAACCACAACCACTCCTGCTCCAACAACAACAACAACGACAACAACAGCTGCACCAACAACAACCACAACCACTCCTGCTCCAACAACAACCACAACAACACCTGCTCCAACAACAACAACAGCTGCTCCAACCACAACGACAGTAACTCCAACAACAACCACTCCTGCACCAACTACAACAACAACAGCTGCTCCAACCACAACCACAACAACAACGGCTTCTCCAACAACAACCACAACCACTCCTGCTCCAACAACAACCACAACAACACCTACTCCAACAACAACAACAACAGCTGCTCCAACCACAACCACTCCTGCTCCAACAACAACCACAACAACACCTGCTCCAACAACCACAACAACACCTGTTCCAACAACAACAACAACCACTACAACAGCTGCTCCAACAACAACCACAACAACAGCTGCTCCAACAACCACAACAACACCTGCTCCAACAACCACCACAACAACTTCTGCTCCAACAACAACCACAACAACAACGGCTTCTCCAACAACAACCACAACCACAACAACACCTACTCCAACAACAACAACAACAGCTGCTCCAACAACAACCACAACAACACCTACTCCAACAACAACAACCACAACCACTCCTGCTCCAACAACAACCACAACAACACCTACTCCAACAACAACAACCACAACCACTCCTGCTCCAACAACAACCAAAACAACACCTTCTCCAACAACCACAACAACACCTGTTCCAACAACAACAACAACAACAACAACAACAACAACAGCTGCTCCAACCACAACTACAGTTACTCCAACAACCACCACAACAACAGCTGCTCCAACAACAACCAACACCACTCCTGCTCCAACACCAACAACAACAGCTGCTCCAACAACAACAGCTGCTCCAACCACAACGACAGTAACTCCAACAACAACAACTTCTGCTCCAACAACAACCACAACCACTCCTGCTCCAACAACAACCACAACCACTCCTGCTCCAACAACAACAACAACGACAACAACAGCTGCTCCAACAACAACCACAACCACTCCTGCTCCAACAACAACAACAACGACAACAACAGCTGCTCCAACAACAACCACAACCACTCCTTCTCCAACAACAACCACAACAACACCTGCTCCAACAACAACAACACCTGCTCCAACAACAACCACAACCACTCCTGCTCCAACAACAACAACAACAACGACAACAACAGCTGCTCCAACAACAACCACAACCACTCCTGCTCCAACAACAACCACAACAACACCTGCTCCAACAACAACAACAGCTGCTCCAACCACAACGACAGTAACTCCAACAACAACCACAACAACTTCTGCTCCAACAACCACCACTACAACAGCTGCTCCAACAACAACCACAACCACTCCTGCTCCAACTACAACAACAACAACACCTGCTCCAACAACAACCACAACCACTCCTGCTCCAACAACAACAACAACAACGACAACAACAGCTGCTCCAACAACCACAACCACTCCTGCTCCAACAACAACAACAACGACAACAACAGCTGCACCAACAACAACCACAACCACTCCTGCTCCAACAACAACCACAACAACACCTGCTCCAACAACAACAACAGCTGCTCCAACCACAACGACAGTAACTCCAACAACAACCACAACCACTCCTGCACCAACTACAACAACAACAGCTGCTCCAACAACAACCACAACCACTCCTGCTCCAACAACAACCACAACCACTCCTGCTCCAACAACAACAACAACGACAACAACAGCTGCTCCAACAACAACCACAACCACTCCTGCTCCAACAACAACAACAACGACAACAACAACAGCTGCTCCAACAACAACCACAACCACTCCTTCTCCAACAACAACCACAACAACACCTGCTCCAACAACAACAACACCTGCTCCAACAACAACCACAACCACTCCTGCTCCAACAACAACAACAACAACGACAACAACAGCTGCTCCAACAACCACAACCACTCCTGCTCCAACAACAACAACAGCTGCTCCAACAACAACCACAACCACTCCTGCTCCAACAACAACCACAACAACACCTGCTCCAACAACAACAACAGCTGCTCCAACCACAACGACAGTAACTCCAACAACAACCACAACAACTTCTGCTCCAACAACAACAACAACAGCTTCTCCAACAACAACCACAACCACTCCTGCTCCAACTACAACAACAACAACACCTGCTCCAACAACCACAACCACTCCTGCTCCAACAACAACAACAACAACGACAACAACAGCTGCTCCAACAACCACAACCACTCCTGCTCCAACAACAACAACAACGACAACAACAGCTGCACCAACAACAACCACAACCACTCCTGCTCCAACAACAACCACAACAACATCTGCTCCAACAACAACAACAGCTGCTCCAACCACAACGACAGTAACTCCAACAACAACCACAACCACTCCTGCACCAACTACAACAACAACAGCTGCTCCAACCACAACCACAACAACAACGGCTTCTCCAACAACAACCACAACCACTCCTGCTCCAACAACAACCACAACAACACCTACTCCAACAACAACAACAACAGCTGCTCCAACCACAACCACTCCTGCTCCAACAACAACCACAACAACACCTGCTCCAACAACCACAACAACACCTGCTCCAACAACAACAACAGCTGCTCCAACCACAACGACAGTTACTCCAACAACAACCACAACCACTCCTGCACCAACTACAACAACAACAGCTGCTCCAACAACAACCACAACCACTCCTGCTCCAACAACAACCACAACCACTCCTGCTCCAACAACAACAACAACGACAACAACAGCTGCTCCAACAACAACCACAACCACTCCTGCTCCAACAACAACCACAACAACACCTGCTCCAACAACAACAACAGCTGCTCCAACCACAACGACAGTAACTCCAACAACAACCACAACCACTCCTGCACCAACTACAACAACAACAGCTGCTCCAACAACAACCACAACCACTCCTGCTCCAACAACAACCACAACCACTCCTGCTCCAACAACAACAACAACAACAGCTGCTCCAACAACAACCACAACCACTCCTGCTCCAACAACAACAACAACGACAACAACAACAGCTGCTCCAACAACAACCACAACCACTCCTTCTCCAACAACAACCACAACAACACCTGCTCCAACAACAACAACAGCTTCTCCAACAACAACCACAACTACTCCTTCTCCAACAACAACAACTACAACAACAGCTGCTCCAACAACCACAACCACTCCTGCTCCAACAACAACAACAACGACAACAACAGCTTCTCCAACAACCACAACCACTCCTGCTCCAACAACAACCACAACAACACCTGCTCCAACAACAACAAAAGCTGCTCCAACCACAACGACAGTAACTCCAACAACAACCACAACAACTTCTGCTCCAACAACCACCACTACAACAGCTGCTCCAACAACAACCACATCCACTCCTGCTCCAACTACAACAACAACAACAACAACACCTGCTCCAACAACAACCACAACCACTCCTTCTCCAGCAACAACAACAACAACGACAACAACAGCTGCTCCAACAACCACAACCACTCCTGCTCCAACAACAACAACAACGACAACAACAGCTGCACCAACAACAACCACAACCACTCCTGCTCCAACAACAACCACAACAACACCTGCTCCAACAACAACAACAGCTGCTCCAACCACAACGACAGTAACTCCAACAACAACCACAACAACTCCTGCACCAACTACAACAACAACAGCTGCTCCAACCACAACCACAACAACAACGGCTTCTCCAACAACAACCACAACCACTCCTGCTCCAACAACAACCACAACAACACCTACTCCAACAACAACAACAACAGCTGCTCCAACCACAACCACTCCTGCTCCAACAACAACCACAACAACACCTGCTCCAACAACCACAACAACACCTGTTCCAACAACAACAACAACCACTACAACAGCTGCTCCAACAACAACCACAACAACAGCTGCTCCAACAACCACGACAACATCTGCTACAACAACAACCACTACAACATCAGCTGCTCCAACAACAACCACAACCACTCCTGCTCCAACAACAACCACAACCACTCCTGCTCCAACAACAACAACAACGACAACAACAGCTGCTCCAACAACAACCACAACCACTCCTTCTCCAACAACAACCACAACAACACCTGCTCCAACAACAACAACAGCTTCTCCGACCACAACGACAACCACTCCTGCTCCAACTACAACAACAACACCTGCTCCAACAACAGCAAAAACAACAACAGCTGCTCCAACTACAACTACTGTTACTCCATCAACAACCACAACTTCTTCTCCAACAACCACAACCACAACCACTCCTACTCCAACAACAACCACAACCACTCCTGCTCCAACAACAACCACAACAACACCTGCTCCAACAACCACAACAACACCTGCTCCAACAACCACCACAACAACTTCTGCTCCAACAACAACCACAACCACTCCTGCTCCAACAACCACAACAACACCTACTCCAACAACAACAACCACAACCACTCCTGCTCCAACAACAACCAAAACAACACCTTCTCCAACAACCACAACAACACCTGTTCCAACAACAACAACAACAACAACAACAGCTGCTCCAACCACAACTACAGTTACTCCAACAACCACCACAACAACAGCTGCTCCAACAACAACCAACACCACTCCTGCTCCAACAACAACAACAACAGCTGCTCCAACAACAACAGCTGCTCCAACCACAACGACAGTAACTCCAACAACAACAACTTCTGCTCCAACAACAACCACAACCACTCCTGCTCCAACAACAACAACAACGACAACAACAGCTGCTCCAACAACAACCACAACCACTCCTTCTCCAACAACAACCACAACAACACCTGCTCCAACAACAACAACACCTGCTCCAACAACAACCACAACCACTCCTGCTCCAACAACAACAACAACAACGACAACAACAGCTGCTCCAACAACCACAACCACTCCTGCTCCAACAACAACAACAACGACAACAACAGCTGCTCCAACAACAACCACAACCACTCCTGCTCCAACAACAACCACAACAACACCTGCTCCAACAACAACAACAGCTGCTCCAACCACAACGACAGTAACTCCAACAACAACCACAACAACTTCTGCTCCAACAACCACCACTACAACAGCTGCTCCAACAACAACCACAACCACTCCTGCTCCAACTACAACAACAACAACACCTGCTCCAACAACAACCACAACCACTCCTGCTCCAACAACAACAACAACAACGACAACAACAGCTGCTCCAACAACCACAACCACTCCTGCTCCAACAACAACAACAACGACAACAACAGCTGCACCAACAACAACCACAACCACTCCTGCTCCAACAACAACCACAACAACACCTGCTCCAACAACAACAACAGCTGCTCCAACCACAACGACAGTAACTCCAACAACAACCACAACCACTCCTGCACCAACTACAACAACAACAGCTGCTCCAACAACAACCACAACCACTCCTGCTCCAACAACAACCACAACCACTCCTTCTCCAACAACAACAACAACAACGACAACAACAGCTGCTCCAACAACAACCACAACCACTCCTGCTCCAACAACAACGACAACAACAGCTGCTCCAACAACAACCACAACAACTCCTTCTCCAACAACAACCACAACAACACCTGCTCCAACAACAACAACAGCTGCTCCAACAACAACCACAACCACTCCTGCTCCAACAACAACAACAACAACAACGACAACAACAGCTGCTCCAACAACCACAACCACTCCTTCTCCAACAACAACAACAACGACAACAACAGCTACTCCAACAACAACCACAACCACTCCTGCTCCAACAACAACCACAACAACACCTTCTCCAACAACAACAACAGCTGCTCCAACCACAACGACAGTAACTCCAACAACAACCACAACAACTTCTGCTCCAACAACCACCACTACAACAGCTGCTCCAACAACAACCACAACCACTCCTGCTCCAACTACAACAACAACAACACCTGCTCCAACAACAACCACAACCACTCCTGCTCCAACAACAACAACAACAACGACAACAACAGCTGCTCCAACAACCACAACCACTCCTGCTCCAACAACAACAACAACCACAACCACTCCTGCTCCAACAACAACCACAACCACTCCTGCTCCAACAACAACCACAACAACACCTGCTCCACTAACAACAACAACAGCTGCTCCAACCACAACGACAGTAACTCCAACAACAACCACAACCACTCCTGCACCAACTACAACAACAACAGCTGCTCCAACCACAACCACAACAACAACGGCTTCTCCAACAACAACCACAACCACTCCTGCTCCAACAACAACCACAACAACACCTACTCCAACGACAACAACAACAGCTGCTCCAACCACAACCACTCCTGCTCCAACAACAACCACAACAACACCTGCTCCAACAACCACAACAACACCTGCTCCAACAACAACAACAACCACTACAACAGCTGCTCCAACAACAACCACAACAACAGCTGCTCCAACAACAACCACGACAACATCTGCTACAACAACAACCACTACAACATCAGCTGCTCCAACAACAACCACAACCACTCCTGCTCCAACAACAACCACAACCACTCCTGCTCCAACAACAACAACAACGACAACAACAGCTGCTCCAACAACAACCACAACCACTCCTTCTCCAACAACAACCACAACAACACCTGCTCCAACAACAACAACAGCTGCTCCGACCACAACGACAACCACTCCTGCTCCAACTACAACAACAACACCTGCTCCAACAACAGCAAAAACAACAACAGCTGCTCCAACTACAACTACTGTTACTCCATCAACAACCACAACTTCTTCTCCAACAACAACCACAACCACAACCACTCCTACTCCAACAACAACCACAACCACTCCTGCTCCAACAACAACCACAACAACACCTGCTCCAACAACCACAACAACACCTGCTCCAACAACCACCACTACAACTTCTGCTCCAACAACAACCACAACCACTCCTGCTCCAACGACAACCACAACAACACCTACTCCAACAACAACAACCACAACCACTCCTGCTCCAACAACAACCAAAACAACACCTTCTCCAACAACCACAACAACACCTGTTCCAACAACAACAACAACAACAACAACAACAGCTGCTCCAACCACAACTACAGTTACTCCAACAACCACCACAACAACAGCTGCTCCAACAACAACCAACACCACTCCTGCTCCAACAACAACAACAACAGCTGCTCCAACAACAACAGCTGCTCCAACCACAACGACAGTAACTCCAACAACAACTTCTGCTCCAACAACAACCACAACCACTCCTGCTCCAACAACAACAACAACGACAACAACAGCTGCTCCAACAACAACAACAACGACAACAACAGCTGCTCCAACAACAACCACAACCACTCCTGCTCCAACAACAACAACAACAACGACAACAACAGCTGCACCAACAACAACCACAACCACTCCTTCTCCAACAACAACCACAACAACAACTTCTCCAACAACAACAACAACCACAACAACACCTGCTCCAACAACCACAACACCTGTACCAACAACAACAACAACAACAACAACAACAACAGCTGCTCCAACCACAACTACAGTCACTCCAACAACCACCACAACAACCTCTTCTCCAACAACAACAACAACAACGACAACAACACCTACTCCAACAACAACAACTACAACAGCGACTCCAACAACAACCACAACAACAACAGCTGCTCCAACCAAAACCAAGACTACAACTACTGCTGCACCAACTAAAGCAGCTACAACAACAACTACAGCTTCACAACTAAAAGATCAAACAACCACAATTACAACTACTACAATGGCTGCTCTAACAACAACCAAGACCACAGCTGCTCCAACAACAACCAAGACAACAGCTTCTCCAACAACAACGACAACCACTCCTTCTCCAATAACAACCGCAACAACACCTGCTCCAACAACAACAACAACCACAACAACAGATGCTCCAACCACAACTACAGTAACTCCAACAACAACCACAACAACTTCTGCTCCAACAACCACCACTACAACAGCTGCTCCAACAACAACCACAACCACTCCTGCTCCAACTACAACAACAACAGCTGCTCCAACAACAACCACAACCACTCCTTCTCCAACAACAACAACCACAACAACAGCTGCTCCAACAACAACCACAACCACTCCTGCTCCAACAACAACAACAACGACAACAACAGCTGCTCCAACAACCACAACCACTCCTGCTCCAACAACAACCACAACCACTCCTGCTCCAACAACAACCACAACCACTCCTTCTCCAACAACAACAACAACGACAACAACAGCTGCTCCAACAACAACAACCACAACCACTCCTGCTCCAACAACAACCACAACAACACCTGCTCCAACAACAACAACAGCTGCTCCAACCACAATGACAGTAACTCCAACAACAACCACAACAACTTCTGCTCCAACAACCACCACTACAACAGCTGCTCCAACAACAACCACAACCACTCCTGCTCCAACTACAACAACAACAACACCTTCTCCAACAACAACAACAGCTGCTCCAACCACAACGACAGTAACTCCAACAACAACCACAACAACTTCTGCTCCAACAACCACCACTACAACAGCTTCTCCAACAACAACCACAACCACTCCTGCTCCAACTACAACAACAACAACAGCACCTGCTCCAACAACAACAACAGCTGCTCCAACCACAACGACAGTAACTCCAACAACAACCACAACAACTTCTGCTCCAACAACCACCACTACAACAGCTGCTCCAACAACAACCACAACCACTCCTTCTCCAACTACAACAACAGCTGCTCCAACAACAACCACAACCACTCCTGCTCCAACAACAACAACAACAACAACAACAGCTTCTCCAACAACAACGACAACAACAGCTGCTCCAACAACAACCACAACCACTCCTTCTCCAACAACAACCACAACAACACCTGCTCCAACAACAACAACAGCTGCTCCAACCACAACGACAGTAACTCCAACAACAACCACAACAACTTCTGCTCCAACAACCACCACTACAACAGCTGCTCAAACAACAACCACAACCACTCCTGCACCAACTACAACAACAACAGCTGCTCCAACAACAACCACAACCACTCCTGCTCCAACAACAACCACAACCACTCCTTCTCCAACAACAACCACAACCACTCCTGCTCCAACAACAACAACAACAACGACAACAACAGCTGCTCCAACAACAACCACAACCACTCCTGCTCCGACAACAACAACAACGACAACAACAGCTGCTCCAACAACAACCACAACCACTCCTTCTCCAACAACAACCACAACAACACCTGCTCCAACAACAACAACAGCTGCTCCAACCACAACGACAGTAACTCCAACAACAACCACAACAACTTCTGCTCCAACAACCACCACTACAACAGCTGCTCCAACAACAACCACAACCACTCCTGCTCCAACTACAACAACACCTGCTCCAACAACAACAACAGCTGCTCCAACCACAACGACAGTAACTCCAACAACAACCACAACAACTTCTGCTCCAACAACCACCACTACAACAGCTGCTCCAACAACAACCACAACCACTCCTGCTCCAACTACAACAACAACAGCTGCTCCAACAACCACAACCACTCCTTCTCCAACAACAACAACAACAACAACAACAGCTGCTCCAACAACAACCACAACCACTCCTGCTCCAACAACAACCACAACCACTCCTGCTCCAACAACAACAACGACAACAACAGCTGCTCCAACAACAACCACAACCACTCCTGCTCCAACAACAACCACAACAACACCTGCTCCAACAACAACAGCTGCTCCAACCACAACGACAGTAACTCCAACAACAACCACAACAACTTCTGCTCCAACAACCACCACCACAACAGCTGCTCCAACAACAACCACAACCACTCCTGCTCCAACTACAACAACAACAACAACACCTGCTCCAACAACAACAACAGCTGCTCCAACCACAACGACAGTAACTCCAACAACAACCACAACAACTTCTGCTCCAACAACCACCACTACAACAGCTGCTCCAACAACAACCACAACCACTCCTGCTCCAACTACAACAACAGCTGCTCCAACAACAACCACAACCACTCCTACTCCAACAACAACAACAACAACGACAACAACAGCTGCTCCAACAACAACCACAACCACTCCTGCTCCAACAACAACCACAACCACTCGTGCTCCAACAACAACAACAACGACAACAACAGCTTCTCCAACAACCACCACTACCACTCCTGCTCCAACAACAACCACAACCACTCCTGCTCCAACAACAACAACAACGACAACAACAGCTGCTCCAACAACAACCACAACCACTCCTGCTCCAACTACAACAACAACAACACCTGCTACAACAACAACAACAGCTGCTCCAACCACAACGACAGTAACTCCAACAACAACCACAACAACTTCTGCTCCAACAACCACCACTACAACAGCTGCTCCAACAACAACCACAACCACTCCTGCTCCAACTACAACAACAACAGCTGCTCCAACCACGACAGTAACTCCAACAACAACCACAACAACTTCTGCTCCAACAACCACCACTACAACAGCTGCTCCAACAACAACCACAACCACTCCTGCTCCAACTACAACAACAACAGCTGCTCCAACAACAACCACAACCACTCCTGCTCCAACAACAACAACAACAACAACGACAACAAAAGCTGCTCCAACAACAACCACAACAACTTCTTCTCCAACAACAACCACAACAACACCTGCTCCAACAACAACAACAGCTGCTCCAACCACAACGACAGTAACTCCAACAACAACCACAACCACTCCTGCTCCAACAACAACCACAACCACTCCTTCTCCAACAACAACCACAACAACACCTGCTCCAACAACAACAACAACAGCTGCTCCAACCACAACTACAGTTACTCCAACAACCACCACAACAACTTCTGCTCCAACAACAACCACAACCACTCCTGCTCCAACAACAACCACAACACCTACTCCAACAACAACAACCACAACCACTCCTGCTCCAACAACAACCACAACCACTCCTGCTCCAACAACAACAACAACAGCTGCTCCAACAACAACCACAACCACTCCTGCTCCAACAACAACCACAACCACACCTGCTCCAACAACAACAACAGCTGCTCCAACCACGACAGTAACTCCAACAACAACCACAACCACTCCTGCTCCAACAACAACCACAACAACACCTACTCCAACAACAACAACCACAACCACTCCTGCTCCAACAACAACCACAACCACTCCTGCTCCAACAACCACAACAACGACAACAACTTCTGCTCCAACAACAACCACAACACCTGCTCCAACAACAACAACAGCTGCTCCAACCACAACGACAGTAACTCCAACAACAACCACAACCACTCCTGCTCCAACAACAACCACAACCACTCCTTCTCCAACAACAACCACAACAACACCTGCTCCAACAACAACTACAACAACAACAACAGCTGCTCCAACCACAACTACAGTTACTCCAACAACCACCACAACAACTTCTGCTCCAACAACAACCACAACCACTCCTGCTCCAACAACAACCACAACAACACCTACTCCAACAACAACAACCACAACCACTCCTGCTCCAACAACCACTCCTGCTCCAACAACAACAACCACAACAACAGCTGCTCCAACAACAACCACAACCACTCCTGCTCCAACAACAACCACAACCACACCTGCTCCAACAACAACAACAACAACAACAACAGCTGCTCCAACCACAACTACAGTTACTCCAACAACCACCACAACAACTTCTGCTCCAACAACAACCACAACCACTCCTGCTCCAACAACAACCACAACAACACCTACTCCAACAACAACAACCACAACGACTCCTGCTCCAACAACAACGACAACAACACCTACTCCAACAACAACAACTACAACAGCGACTCCAACAACAACCACAACAACAACAGCTGCTCCAACCAAAACCAAGACTACAACTACTGCTGCACCAACTAAAGCAGCTACAACAACAACTACAGCTTCACAACTAAAAGATCAAACAACCACAATTACAACTACTACAATGGCTGCTCTAACAACAACCAAGACAACAGCTGCTCCAACCACAACCAAAACCACAGCTGCTCCAACAACAACCAAGACAACAGCTTCTCCAACAACAACGACAACCACTCCTTCTCCAATAACTACAACAACAACAGCTTCTCCAACAACAACCACAACCACTCCTGCTCCAACAACAACAACAACAACAACAACTCCAACAACAACAACAACACCTCCTCCAACCACAACAACACCTGCTCCAACAACAACAACAGCTGCTCCAACCACAACGACAGTAACTCCAACAACAACCACAACCACTCCTGCTCCAACAACAACCACAACCACTCCTTCTCCAACAACAACCACAACAACACCTGCTCCAACAACAACAACAACAGCTGCTCCAACCACAACTACAGTTACTCCAACAACCACCACAACAACTTCTGCTCCAACAACAACCACAACCACTCCTGCTCCAACAACAACCACAACACCTACTCCAACAACAACAACCACAACCACTCCTGCTCCAACAACAACCACAACCACTCCTGCTCCAACAACAACAACAACAGCTGCTCCAACCACAACTACAGTTACTCCAACAACCACCACAACAACTTCTGCTCCAACAACAACCACAACCACTCCTGCTCCAACAACAACCACAACACCTACTCCAACAACAACAACCACAACCACTCCTGCTCCAACAACAACCACAACCACTCCTGCTCCAACAACAACAACAACAGCTGCTCCAACAACAACCACAACCACTCCTGCTCCAACAACAACCACAACCACACCTGCTCCAACAACAACAACAACTGCTCCAACCACGACAGTAACTCCAACAACAACCACAACCACTCCTTCTCCAACAACAACCACAACAACACCTACTCCAACAACAACAACCACAACCACTCCTGCTCCAACAACAACCACAACCACTCCTGCTCCAACAACAACAACAACGACAACAACTTCTGCTCCAACAACAACCACAACACCTGCTCCAACAACAACAACAGCTGCTCCAACCACAACGACAGTAACTCCAACAACAACCACAACCACTCCTGCTCCAACAACAACCACAACCACTCCTTCTCCAACAACAACCACAACAACACCTGCTCCAACAACAACTACAACAACAACAACAGCTGCTCCAACCACAACTACAGTTACTCCAACAACCACCACAACAACTTCTGCTCCAACAACAACCACAACCACTCCTGCTCCAACAACAACCACAACAACACCTACTCCAACAACAACAACCACAACCACTCCTGCTCCAACAACCACTCCTGCTCCAACAACAACAACCACAACAACAGCTGCTCCAACAACAACCACAACCACTCCTGCTCCAACAACAACCACAACCACACCTGCTCCAACAACAACAACAGCTGCTCCAACCACGACAGTAACTCCAACAACAACCACAACCACTCCTGCTCCAACAACAACCACAACCACTCCTGCTCCAACAACAACCACAACCACTTCTGCTCCAACAACAACAACAACGACAACAACTTCTGCTCCAACAACAACCACAACACCTTCTCCAACAACAACAACAGCTGCTCCAACCACAACGACAGTAACTCCAACAACAACCACAACCACTCCTGCTCCAACAACAACCACAACCACTCCTTCTCCAACAACAACCACAACACCTGCTCCAACAACAACAACAACAACAACAACAACAACAACAACAACAACAACAACAGCTGCTCCAACCACAACTACAGTTACTCCAACAACCACCACAACAACTTCTGCTCCAACAACAACCACAACCACTCCTGCTCCAACAACAACCACAACAACACCTACTCCAACAACAACAACCACAACGACTCCTGCTCCAACAACAACCACAACCACACCTGCTCCAACAACAACAACAGCTGCTCCAACCACAACAACACCTACCACAACAACACCTGCTCCAACAACAACAACAACAACAACAACAACAGCTGCTCCAACCACAACTACAGTTACTCCAACAACCACCACAACAACTTCTGCTCCAACAACAACCACAACCACTCCTGCTCCAACAACAACCACAACAACACCTACTCCAACAACAACAACCACAACGACTCCTGCTCCAACAACAACGACAACAACACCTACTCCAACAACAACAACTACAACAGCGACTCCAACAACAACCACAACAACAACAGCTGCTCCAACCAAAACCAAGACTACAACTACTGCTGCACCAACTAAAGCAGCTACAACAACAACTACAGCTTCACAACTAAAAGATCAAACAACCACAATTACAACTACTACAATGGCTGCTCTAACAACAACCAAGACAACAGCTGCTCCAACCACAACCAAAACCACAGCTGCTCCAACAACAACCAAGACAACAGCTTCTCCAACAACAACGACAACCACTCCTTCTCCAATAACAACCGCAACAACACCTGCTCCAACAACAACAACAACCACAACAACAGCTGCTCCAACCACAACTACAGTAACTCCAACAACAACCACAACAACTTCTGCTCCAACAACCACCACTACAACAGCTGCTCCAACCACAACCAAAACCACAGCTGCTCCAACAACAACCAAGACAACAGCTGCTCCAACAACAACCACAACCACTACTGCTCCAACAACAACAACAACAACCACAACAACAGCTGCTCCAACAACAACAACTACAACCACAACAACAGCTGCTCCAAGCACAACTACAACTACTGCTGCTCCAACCACAACCACAACAACAGGGGCTCCCACAACAACCAGTACAACAGCTGCTCCAACCACAACAACAGCTACTCCAACAACAACTGCAACTACTGCTGCTCCAACAACCACAACAACAGCTTCTCCAACAACAACTACAACAACTGTTGCTTCAACCACAACCATTACAACAGCTGCTCCAACAACAACCACAACAGCTGCTCCAGCAACAACAACCACTACAACAGCTGCCCCAACCACAACATCTTCTCCCACAACAACCACAACAACAGCTGCTCCAACCACAACTACAACCTCAACAACAGATGCTCCAACAACAACAACTATAACAGCGGCTCCAACAACTACCACTACAACAGCTGCTCCAACAACAACAACAAAAGAAACAACAGCTGTTCCAACAACAACCATAACAACTTCTCCAACAACAACCACTACAACAGCTGCTCTAACAACAACCACTACAACAGCTGCTCCAACCACAACTACTGCTTCTACATCAACATCTACCACAGCTTCAACCACAACTACAGCTACTCCAAGATTCACTACAGTTGCCCTAATCACAACTACAGCTTCCCCTACCGCAGTTGCTCCAACCACAACTACAGCTTCCCCTACCGCAGTTGTTCTAACCACAACTACAGCTTCCCCTACCGCAGTTGCTCCAACCACAACTACAGCTTCCCCTACTGCAGTTTCTCCAACAACAACCACAACAACAGGGGCTCCAACAACAACCACAACAACAGTTGCTCCAACAACAACTACAACAGCTTTTTCAATAGCCTGTCCCAACTCGTTAAATACAACAACTTCCACAATCTCAACTGGAACAGTTTCGTCCTTGTTAAAAAAATGCATGGCCCGCAAGTCATCAACCTCTAGTACAAGCTCACCTACTGGGGTATCTAGCCTGAGTAAAAAATGCCCTATTCCAATACCCTCAAATATTCCGAAGACCACAGCCTTTCTATTGACAACTGCTGTCCCAACTCAAACACCTCTTATCCAACTGATCGCAAACCCTCACCTGAGCGCCAAATGTACTGCTTTTAAATCTAAGACCATGACAACAACACCTACCACCCAGGCTTTCCAGCAAACATCTGGACTAATAACAAAATGCTTTGACACTCAGACAAGTCATATTTCAACAACAATCAGTACTTCTACAATAGTTTCCCTCCAGAAAACAAGATGTACTGCCACAAAGACTACCACCCTGGTGCCTACAACCCCATCTCTTACATCAACTACTGTCGTGATCTTCACCCCACCAAACACAACTACTGCAAAAGTAGCAGCAACGACACAAACACGCGCCCCAACAACAGTCACAGAACCATTTATAATCACAGAGCAAGAACGACAGTCAAACCTGGAGGTAGATGTAGTTCAAAATGATGCTTACAGTGTGAGTCAGGGTGTTATCCACCTGATGCTTGGACTTCTCATATTTGCTCTTATCTAGACAGAAAAAACAGGAATGATTCACCGATGAAGCGACCAAAAGGTTTAACAAAAAAACCTACTCATGGCAAAATTGTCCACTAACCTCACTTGGCGTTCACAGGGAATGCTATTTAGATATCCTATCCTATTCTTTTTAGACACAAAATTGTCATGTTTTAACTGAGTATATCAGAAGAAAAATGTTCAACTTCTTTTCTGTCATCACATATTGCTTCTATCAATTATTTAAAATCTAAACTTATACTTTTATTTATGTAATTGCTAATTACTACATTTGTTATATTATCTTTACTGTTTCATCACATGAATGTTAATGGCTTAACCTCATTTTAATTTATTCACTGCCTGTTTAATAAAGCTTTCCTTATGTTTGAGATATCATTTTGGACCCATGTGTGATTCTTTTTCTCAAAATGAAAATATGAAGAACAACTTGATCGTTTCCTGAGAGACTTTTTTTTCTTCCGGTAAAGATACATCTATTTACATTAGGGCTGTCAATCGATTAAAATATTTAATCGCGATTAATCGAATTGTGATCATAATTAATCATGATTAATCGCAAATTGATCGCATATTTTTGATCCATTCGAAATCGATCTTTTTCAAATTGTTATACTTTTATCAACATGAGAATCAACATGAGAACAGATTGTGGATTTTCGTGGTAATGGTGGTCCTACAAGGTAATTCATGTCCAGTCATTGGATGCGATCCGTATGATTTCACGCAGACCAACGTCCTGCACAATGCTAATCGGCCGACAAGCGGTAGCCACCCATTTAGCGATTTCTGTTTCAAGTTTGTGTTTAGTAGAGCTCTCCATCTGTTTACCTTGCACATTCAGCATTGTTGGCTTGAGGCTGGGGGTGGGTGGGGGTGGGTGGGGGGGGGGGGGGGGGGGGGGGGGGCTCTCTGCATCAGCTGTGTGCTTGGCCGACAAGTGATATTTGAGACTGGACGTACTCCGGTGGTAACTAAATTCAGCTCGACAGGAAACACAAATGACTTTTGTCCTGTCAAGAGAGCCATCTGGCAAGGCTTTGTAGCTGAACTTTCTGTTCAAAATCGTGTTCTTATCCATTATATCCTAGTTACTGCTCACAGGGATTTGTTTATGCCGCGGTATCAGTCAATGCACTACTTCCTGATTCGCGAAACTACGGAGTGCCCCGAGGCTCACATAGCCTGGACACCTCACCAACTGTTCCTCTACAACGGCAAGAATATCCACGCAGTGTGTGTATAGTTTGGTCAAGCCAGGCTAAGGCTTGCGTTAATCGTGCGTCAAAAAATTAGTGGCGATAAAAGTCACTCGAGTTAACGCGACAATAACGCGTTAACTTTGACAGCCTTAATTTACATACATCTATTTAATCATACTTATGAATATTACCATGCTATTCCTAACAGGTCTGCTCTGGTAAATGCTACCAATTCCTACACACTGTGCCTTTAACCCTTTAATGCCTTTTGTATCATATTTGATACATACTTTTATATACTTCTATCAAATCAATATGATCAACAAATTACTAACAAAAACACCTTAATACAGTCCGATATGTGTTAAAAATGTCCTTTTGTAGTTTATGAGTTTCCAAAAACATCTAATGTATCAAGCGAGATAAATAAATATATTTGGAAAATTTAAGGACATTTTGATTTTTTATTTTTTTTTCAGTAGTAAGTGAAATAAACATTTTAGCTCCAAAGAAGTTTGAATTTTCTGGCCATAATTCGTGGTGTCAGGCAGGGCCTACCTTCCTCAACACAGTGTCTCTGGTGGATGTTTGAAGATTAGAAATTAATTATTTATAAAGTCAGAACGAAAATCTTTAAAACACACTTCAGCTCTTGTTTCTCAGCTGACCGTGAAGTTGGGGGAGAAGCACAAGTCTTTTGCAACAGGAACAGCCTAGTTTGCAGACGTATCACAAACAAAATGGTAAGAAACATGCCAATTCATTTGGATTCAATTTACTGACTGACTTTACATTGCATAACTTAAATAAAAAGATATGCTTTGAATAAAAGGCATCACACTGTTATCCGGGTGTTATGTAACCTGTTATATTTGTCATAAAAATAGGCTGCTTATACAACATATAAACACAATTGGTTTGAAGCTGTTGTTACATTTATAATCATTATTATTGTGCTGTGATATTACAGTATATGAGAGTAAGCCACTGAATACACTGAAACTGTTTTGCGTTTTGGTCTGGGGGATGTGGTGGGGATGTAAATTTTGAAGGCTTTCCTTTTGTACTTCAAGCTTTGGAGCCTCAAACTTAGAAACACGACATCTAGTGGTTTTTAAATGTATAGCAGTTCTCCTCACACCTTACTTTCCACCTTAACCTGTTGATAATGTTTAATAAATAAATAAATAAAAGTCTGGCCTGCATGTGATGAAACAAAACCATCTGGAAGATTTAGTTTCAAAACATTGCTTTCAGGATTTTTGCTGTGCTGATACATTTTACCAATAAATATTACCAATAAATAATCTTGCAGCTGCTCTCCCTAATGCTGGTCTTAATAAACCAGAAATTAGAAATGAAAATTGTAACAAGAATTTTGACAAAATACATTTATTTGTCAATACTGCATCACGTCGAGTGGGTTTTAAATGTCGGTGCTGTTGTGTGTGAAAGATAGTTGGAGGTGCCAAGACTTGCCTTACGTTGCTTCTGATTGGTTTATATTGCGTGGTGCCTTCCGTGGTTGGTTGGCGTTCGAGTTACCTCGGAAGTCTGATGTCTGAGCTGAAAATGAAGTTGTGAAATGGCGCTTTGAAAAGTCCCGCAGCATGTGTTAGACGTCACCATCTACACATGGACCAATCAGGGGCTGCCTTTCACTGTTGTGCGGGGAACTGTGGAAACACAGTCACTGATTGGCCCAGTTATTTTCAGATTTTTAATACTCGCTCCCAATTGGACGAAGTCCAGACAGTTGTGGAAAGGAACGGCAAGTGATTCACGCAACTGGATGGCCCAGCCAGGCTAGGTCACATCTGCCGTCAGGGTGTTTTCCTATCTTATATAGTGAATTGTTCAGTCCTGTGTGCCTTATCCTCAGTTGAGTGATGACTGCTTCTTCCCTCTGGCTCCTGCCTCTCCTCCTTCCAAACCCAACCTTTTCCTGTATATTGTGAAGATGTCTTCCCGTTTCTTGGATGTCCAAGTATTCTTGCCACACTTTCTCCACCTTTCTTCATTATTGACTTACCCTCTGCCTTACATAACAGAATTTCTGTATCTACAGTTTGTGATTTGAGTGTTTGTTTGGCCAGAAAATCAACTCCTTCATTCCCTTCTATTCCTACATGGGTGACACGTATAATACAATAAGCATTGTGCTAGCATTTTAGCGAATGGATATTAATCAAAAAGATAATTAATGTACACAAATAAGTAAAACCTGTGATCAGGGGCCTATTCTATGAAGCAAGTTCAACCTAGTGAGGTAGCCTTGGAGCTACCTCGCAAAGTTGAACTTGCTCAACTTAGCGCGGTAGCCAGCGGTCTCGCTAAATGGTCTTACGACACTGGTTATCAACCTCAGAAGTGGATCCAGCTTTGCTATGAGCACGTGCACACATGTAAGGCGGAGCCCGCCGCATCTGACCAATCGCGAACATGGACCAGTCTGGAGCGTCAGAGCAGGCTGGGGGGGAGGACCGCGTACTTTGCAAATGAGGAGCAGGAGACAATCATGAGTAAGTATGAAGAATTCAAATCTATCATGAACCTCAAAAGCAACACCGTCGCCACTGCAAAAGCACGGAAGGAATGCTGGCAGAAAATTGCTGACAGTCTCAATGTGGAAGTATAGTGCGCAAAAAATCTTTGATGCCATTATCACCCTGAAACAGCACTGTTCAACATGCGCTTTTAACTAAGGTGACCAGACATGTCTAATTCATTTCCAAGATGAATCCATTCATTTGTTCATTCCTATCGTGTTTACATTTTTTGTGTGATATGTCGGCCATATGAGCCTTTCATAAAGGTGGTCATCCGGAAAAGTAAGTGGGTCCGTGCGGTCCCTGAAAACTCTTGTGCGCCGGAGTGCTCCTCGGACAATGTGAGCACTGAGGTCTAAAGGATCCTCAAGAACGGACAAGCCATTTTTCAAAGAGCTCATTGGTCAGTGGGCGGGGTTTTTATACTCAGCGAGTTCAATCTGGAACCTAACCTGCCCCGGAGCAGGTTAGCCGTTCAGCGTACGTTGCCATGGAGACTCGCCTCGCTAAGAAGTGAACCCGCGTCGTAGAACAGGAAACCCCGAATTTACCCTCGAAGTTACCTCGCTAAGCAGTAATCCTGCTTCGTAGAACAGGCCCCATAACTGTATGAGGAGTTTTAGGGGGGCCCCGAAAAACTCACACTGCCTAGTGTTGCCTAATGGTAAGACCAGAGCCAGCCCAAGGCACAAGCGAACTAAGCGCCTGCTTAGGGCCTCATGGCCAGTATCAAAAACAATCAAAAACAAACAAACAAAATTTAAATATTTTTTGCATGTATTAGTGATGCTTTCTGTATGATCAAAAATATTATTGTAAAAATAAAATAAAGTAAAAATATTTTAGTGCTGCTGCTGATGTAGGCCTATGACTCTAACTGCCAATGCGACTTTTACAGTTAACACAATGCTTTATCACTTGGAATGTAGTGAAAATCAACCCCAGGGCACTCTTGTAGCTGAATGTGTTACACTCTGAGATTAAAAGCCATATGTGGCACCCTGAACATCATTTATCAGTCACTCATTGGTGTTGTTTGTATGGTTGCATTGGTGTTATTGATGTTATTACCTAGGCCACCCCCTTAAATGTGTAAAGAAATGTCAGGCACATTAAATTTGTAATGTACTAGGTGTGTGAATGATCAACAATTAATATATTGGCAGAAATAGAGGGCCCCAAAATCAAATACCGGCTCTGGGTAAGACTGCCACTGACGGCAGCAAAATGTCTACATCAACGATCCAGAGGAACCTACAGCATGAGGGAGCTCAACGTGACAGTACCCAGTCCAAACCTAAAGCAGCGTAACTGGAAAGGAAAGTCTTCAGTCTGCTCTCGGAGAGGGTGTGTCCGCCGCACTACGGCTGCAAGATATTGGAAAAAACTAACATTGCAATTTTTTTCAACCCTGAGGTATATATTGCGATATTAAAAAATATTTTCACCAGATGACCTGAATATCACTTTATACTGAAATCTTGAGGACAGTTAACCTGCACTGATCTTGCCTTTTTTTGTGAAAGTTAGTAGAATGGCTTCTGTCTGGCTTAGAGGTATTTTTAGCTTTTACTGTGCTGGGACTTGTTATCCCTCCTTGTGGCAACAGATGAAAGGCACTGAGACCCTTCTCTGAACAGAGGGGGTGGACTCAGGCACAATCTCTCTGGCACTTACAATGCAGGTCTCAGCCTCTTTCCCAGGAAGCTCCACAAACATTCACACCTGGGACCACATGACCCAGGTGGCATGAGTCATGTGGTCACATGACAAGGGTCATTAACGACCCTTTCAGGTTAACGACTTGGGGGGGACACACCCAGAGATGGGTTTCTACGATCCATTCTTTCCAACTCCTCCCAGTCGTTGTCTGTCCCCTTCTCCAGTAAGATAAATATCTGCTCCTCACACTAGCAAAATTTAGAACTGAAGAAGCTTCTTGGATAAGAGGCGAAACATCTTCTCAACTCTACACAGTCCAGTTGCCTGTTTTTAAGTCTTCAAGAACACTGCCGACATAAAACACGTGTTTGGTCGACATCGTCCTTCTTGTAACCGAAATAATTCTAGATAACTAACGCTGCTTTTCTTTTTGGCAACAAGTCTTCATTTTCTGTGGTTTCTCTTGTTCGTCGCTCATTTTTCAATCTTTGTTGTTGTTACTGGTGTTGTGCCAAAAAGCACGTCCTCCAAAAATGGCATGCATCTCACTGAAATGTGCACCACCCAATTCTCGGCACAGCAGCGCCAGCAACCGCAGGCCATGTGAGGGGCATGGTTTCCTCCTCTCTGGTTTTGATTGACGGCTGGCAGGGTAGTCTGATTAGCAAGTGAGCAAAGAAGAATGTGATTGGTGGATGGCTGCCCAGCACCTGCAGAGTCACATGCAGTATATGCAAGTCAGCTACTCTTGAAATTAGATGAGTTCATTCGCCTCCTACATTGCAGGCTCTGCAATTTAACTATTGCGCACACGTACATCATGATGACGATGCTCAAACGATAAATCGTGCAGCCCTAGACCTGATTACAGAAAGCTCTTTAAGAGTCTTTTTAGGACAGCCAGTCAAAAGAGAATTTCAGGAATCCCAACCCAGAGGTGACAGATGCGTTGACTAGTTTTTCTGCATTGCTCTGCTCTCCCAGATTCTTAACAGAACAATTTTTTTGGTATGACATTGTTCTGTTCGCTTGGGTCTTGAACTTAATTATGTGTTGTGCTGGAATGTTAACCAGCCACCAACCTTTGGGTACACTCTATCAAGAGATGCTGTTAACTGCAGAATCTGTACTGTTTGTGATCACTGGTAATGTTTTATTTAATCTACATTTTAACTGGAAAAAGGATTACACCGCAGTTCTGATTTCAAGATTGATTTTTAAGGGCTTCTGAAATGAAGAAAACAAGAATCCTCATGGAGTAAAAACTGAGGCCGTTTAAATCTGACATTTCTTACAGTTTGTGCATATGCTTAATGCTTTCAGTAGAATAGGGTGTGGTTGGGTTTGTTTAAGAGGTTGTTTTTCAGAAACAAAGAGCAGCGAGTGAGTGAAGCCTGTTAGGAACACACCCAATCTAAAAAGTTTTGGTGCATGCACGTGTGGGAAATTTTATAAACACCTGCATGTGACTATAAAAGACAGAGCTACTAAAAAAAGAGTTCACAACTAACTTTTACCTCAATATGAAAATGAAGCTGATCCTTTTTCCATCTCTAATCCTGGCACTCACCTGCTCAGGTAACTTCACCTGTTCTTTAATTATAGTTTGTACCGGTAAAAAGGTGAATTGAAACTTTCATAATTCTATAATATCTGAGATTTCTTTTGTTATATGCATGAAGAGATTTAGGAGCAGAACATGAGTGCTGAAGTAGACATATGTCTGAAGTTTGTTCAAATTTGTTGCACAAATGCAAATAGATAGGCCTGTCACGATAACAAATTTTGCTGGACGATAATTGTGCTACAAATTATTGCCGATAAACGATATTATTGACACCGTTTTTTAAATTATAGATAATGATATTAAATGGCATAATAATGCGAGTACACTGTGTCAAAAGTGATAAACTTAAGTTTCACCCACGACGAAGACGTAACGTTGACGAGCTAAACATAAGTCGGAGATGACTAACATGTGACGAGACGAATGTGCGTTTACGTTGATGGGACGAGACGAAAATGACGAACAGAGTTGCAAAACTCAGTCAGTTAAACGCTAAACATATACAGGTGCTGGCCAGTAAATTAGAATACCATCAAAAACTTGATTTATCTCAGTAATTCCATTCAAAAAGTGAAACTTGTACATTATATTCATGCAATGCACACAGACCGATGTATTTCCAATGTTTATTTCTTTTAATTTTGATATTTATAAGTGACAACTAATGAAAACTCCAAATTTGGTATCTCAGAAAATAAGAATATTGAAAAGGCCAAGGAAAAAAAATGTTTTTTTTGAAATGTTGGCCAACTGAAAAGAATGAACATGAAAAGAATGCCCATGTATAGCACTCAATACTTAGTCGGGGCTCCTTTTGCCTCAATCACTGCATTAATGCGGCGTGGCATGGACTCGATTAGTCTGTGGCACTGCTCAGGTGTTATGAGAGCCCAGGTCGCTCTGATAGTCGTCTTCAGCTCCTCTGCATTGTTGGGTCTAGCGTATTGCATCTTCCGCTTCACAATACCCCATAGATTTTCTATGGGGTTAAGGTCAGGCGAGTTTGCTGGCCAATCAAGGACAGGGATACCATGGTCCTTGAACCAGGTACTGGTGGTTTTGGCACTGTGTGCAGGTGCCAAGTCCTGTTGAAAAGTGAAATCTGCATCTCCATAAAGTTGGTCAGCAGCAGGAAGCATGAAGTGCTCTAAAACTTCCTGGTAGACGGCTGCATTGACCCTGGACCTAAGGAAACAGAGTGGGCCAACACCGGCAGATGACATGGCACCCCACACCATCACTGACGGTGGAAACTTTACACTGGACCTCATGCAACGTGGATTCTGTGCTTCTCCGCTCTTCCTCCAGACTCTGGGTCCTTGATTTCCAAAGGAAATGCAAAATTTGCTTTCATCAGAAAACATAACTTTGGACCACTCAGCAGCAGTCCAGTCCTTTTTGTCCTTGGCCCAGGCGAGACGCTTCTTACGCTGTTTCTTGTTCAAGAGTGGCTTGACACACGGAATGCGACAGCTGAATCCCATGTCTTTCATGCGTCTCTTCGTGGTGGTTCTTGAAGCGCTGACTCCAGCTGCAGTCCACTCTTTGTGGATCTCTCCCACATTTTTGAATGGGTTTGTCGTCACAATTCTCTGCAGGGTGCGGTTATCCCTAGAGCTTGTACACTTTTTTCTACCACATTTTTTCCGTCCCTTCGCCTGTCTGTTAATGTGCTTGGACACAGAGCTCTGCGAACAGCCAGCTTCTGTAGCAATCACCTTTTGTGTCTTGCCCTCCTTGTACAAGGTGTCAATGGTCGTCTTTTGGACAACTGTTAAGTCAGAAGTCTTCCCCATGATTGTGGAGCCTTCAGAACAAGACTGAGGGACCTTTTAAAGGCCTTTGCAGGTGTTTTGAGTTAATCAGCTGATTAGTGTGGCACCAGGTGTCTTCTATATTGAGCCTTTTCAGAATATTCTAATTTTCTGAGATACTGAATTTGGTGTTTTCATTAGCTGTCAGTTGTAATAATAAAAATGAAAATTAATAAACACTTGAAATATATCACTATGTGTGGAAGGAAAGTATACAGTATACAAGTTTCACGTTTTGAATGGAATTACTGAAATAATTCAACTTTTTGATGATATTCTAATTTACTGGCCAGCACCTGTAGGAGCAGCTTCAGTCCGCTCTGACAGCTCTCATCAGCCTGCTGTGCTCCTCCAACACACAGACACACACACACACGCGCGCGCGCACACACGTGGAGTTTTGTAGTTGACGAAAACAAAACTGGTTTAAAGCCGAAATATTCCCACACTTGGGCTGTTGCGTTCGGTTTAGACACCAAAGCTGTCGTGTTCATTCTGTTTGCTTGCTTTTCATTCACGACGCTCACTTGCAGCACTGTATCCAAAAGTCTGTGTCTGTCAGTGGCGGCTGCTGGTCTTTCAAGGAGGGGAAGCTCATTTTTCTGGCCTACATCATAATTGTATTTGTTTATTAGTATGTAACAGAACAGAGTCGCCAAACACAACGGCAGTCATTTTTAACAAAGACAAAAGTCGCTGAGGATCGGTAAGGTCTCCGGAGCAGTTAAGAACAACGGAATGAATAACTTGGAAAATGCTCTGGTAGATGTTTTATTCTTCAATATCGCTGATTCGCTTGTTTAGCTGTCAATCAAAAAAGGATTTCGCCTCAGACAGCTCATCCAATCATGGATGCAGAAGCTTGGAGTCCGGGAGAAAGTCGGGACCGCCCTCTCGCCTTAGAACTCCAGTGAAGCTGGGCTTCCGATGGGCGGGACAAAGCCCAGCATTTATCCAATGAGCGTCTAGTTTCGCTGCTGGAACAACCCACTTTAAGCTTCCACATTGAAGTCAGCAGAAGCCCAGCGTCCGGCTGTTTAAAGCGCTGAGGCGCTGCGAGGGTGAATGAGAACGAAGTTATGCCGGTTACCTGTGATTATCAGCTTCTTATCACAGTGTCTGAACAAAAGATGAAGGCTTTCTAGTGCGTATTTAGTTAATGAAATGTACACACAGCAGTACGTATTTCCCCACTTTTTCTTTTTTTTGAGGGGTGACATTTTAAGGGAAGCCGAGCTTCCCTTGCAGTCTTAGAGCAATCGCCACTGGTGTCTGTGTACCTGTGCGCGCGCCCCCTCGTAACAAAGACACTGAATGACTGACAGGAGGGTTCACTAACTCCGTTCATTCCGCTATAGAGCCAACGCCCCCAGGTGCCGAGAAAAATGCGCAGAATGAGACCTCTTCTCTCATCCAGCGTGTTTGGTAGCGAGAGAGGAGGAAAACAAACGCACGTCAATTATCGAGGCTGGCAAAATGACCGACCTCGTTTTTATTTACCGAGCGATAAGGCGATTTATTGATTATCGCGACAGGCCTAGAAATAGAGTTTTTTAAATAAACAGAAATGACATCATTTGGCATATAATCTTTGACTCTGAATATGCTGTATGGACTTTCATCCGCTGAGTGCTGCGACACAGATAACTGCAATGCAGAGACTCTACCCGGTGAGTAAAGATGAAAACTAAACTTATTCGAATGTATGTGTACAATCTTTTTAAAATTAGGAAAAGGTGCAGCTCAAAAAACTGAAACCTCAGATTCATCACACACAACGTGAAATATTTCCAGACTTTTTGGAAAAACGTCTTGATGATTACAGCTTTAATCTCTCACTGCTGAAAAAGATGGCTGTCCACAGAGTCTATATGATGCAGGTTCACAGATAATTGACTGTAAGGTTAAAGTGAGGGAGGAAAAGGAGACCAAGCAACAGGGATGAGCATAGCTTGGAGAGGACTGTCAATTAAAGCAGATTCAAGAACTCAGAGGAGCTTCACAAGGACTGGACTGAGTCTGTAGTCAGAGCACCAAGAACCACAACACACACAGACAGGTCCGGACCACAAGTGTTCCCGCTGTCAAAACACTCCTGAACCAGAGACAACATCATAAGAGTCTCCTGGACTAAGAAGAAAAAGGACTGGACTATAGCGTAGCAGTCCAAAGTCCTGTTTTCAGATGGAAATCAATTTAGCACCTCATTTAGAAATCATGATCCCAGAGTCTGGAGGAAGATCAGAGAGGCCCAGAATCCAAGGTGCTTGAAGTCCTGTGTGATGTTTCTACAGTCTAAGATGATTAGGTGTACGACGTCATCTGCTGGTCTACTGTGAAGTCTACCAGGAGGTTTTGGAGACCTTCATGCCTCATCTGCCAAGAAGCTTTACAGAGATACAGATTTCCTATTCCAGCAGGATTTGGCACCTGTCCGAACACTAAAACCACCGGAAGCTGGTTTGCTGACCATGGTGTTACTGATCCTGAATCCTACAGAGGAGCAATCAAAGAGACCCAAACTTCATGACACCCCAGCAGAGACACAGACTGATTACAACGTCATTCAGAAGACATTTTGGTCCAAAGTGACATGGCCTTTGAGAGCAAATACATCACAAGCAAGATTTAGAATGAAGGAAACGGCATAAGTAAGAAATCCAGATAAAGACAGATGAGCAGCAGAGTGACATGTGCTGCTGTGGGCCAGGAGCAACTTTCTGGGACATTCTCATTTTGAAATACACTTGTATTAATAGCAGCCTCCTGTCTTCTAACATGTTATAGCTTTGACTGTGAACCTTTATAACCTATTTTATTTTCTCTTTGGTGTTTTCTGTGTTTAAGCCCCTTCTTTTTCTCAACCTGGTTCTCTCACGTGTTTCTCCTGTTTTCTTGGGGATTCTGATTGTGAGTTAAGGCTACAATGTCAACCAACGGAGACCAGATGCTACCGATCAACTTGTGAGTTTTTGTTAATTGGGAGGACTAACAGTGTTTTAAGCACTACATGACACGTGAAAACTCAAGTAGATTCAAATCAGACAAAAAAACTGCACATGATGACTCTGAACAGTCAAAATTGTCATATTTTTTCTTTCACAGTGACGGATGGAACTTCAACCACCACTGTTTTTGGTTGTGCAACTGAAAACCTGTGTGTTGATTCGTCAAGCCTGGGTGACTTTCCTTTCTTACAGAGACTTGGTTCTATTAGCAGCCCACCATTTTGTTGTGAAACTGACTTGTGCAATAAACAAACAATAACAACTAATTCAAAAACAACAACAGCTGCAACAGCTACAACAACAGCCGCTGCAACAACAACTGCTGCTTTAACAACCGCTGCACCATCAACAACAGCTGCACCAATACCCCCTACAGCAGCAGGAGCTGTAACAACAACCACTTCAAGAATGGCTGCTGCAACAGCTGCAACAACTGCTGCCGCAACAACCGCTACTCAGACAACAGCTGCTGCAACAACAGCTGCAGCAACAACAACAGCTGCACCTACCCCTGCCGCAACAACAGCAGCAGCTGTAACAACAACCGCTGCAACAACGGCCACTGCAACAACGGATGCTGCAACAATTGCTACAACAGCTTTTGGATCTACAACCTCAGCTTCTCTCACTGAAACCAAATCTACAGTAACTATGGCAACCTCAACCCAATCTGCTCCAGTGACACAATCTACATCAACTGCTAGTGGTGCCTGTTGTATCAGTTTCGTTTGGGTGAATTTGTTGCTTCTTATCTTTGCCACTCTCTAAAACACAGAGTAATCAAAGGTTGTACGCCCTTTGACCTTGACCCATAGCTTAGTCTTTCAGCCTGCTTTAGACTTATTTTAAGGTTAATGGAGTCCTTGAGCCGACATAGTTGAACATGTAACAGAAAACTTAATGATGTATACAGTACACAAATTTTTGGTACCACTTTATTTGAACTCACCCTTTCTAATGCATCATATGCACATTTATAAAGCCTTACGAATGCAATTGGGCCTTGTAGATGCAGTTATAAGGCTTTATAATGTGCTGGTGACGCATTAAAAGAGGTGGATTCATGTGAAGTGTTAGCTTTTTAAAAAAAATCTTCATGTTGTGAGAGTAAAGTCATGACAAAATCATATTTTATTGTTCTGAGATTTAAGTCCTGTTGTTAGAAGAACAAAGCCTTTGTAAAGTTATGTTATTTTCAGCATTAAGTCATTATATTCCAATAATTAGGTGGTTAATTTAGTCAACAGTTAAGCAGGTAATACTTTTTTGAAAGAGGATACAAGTTAATGAGCAGAACAACTTTATATACTATACTGCAGCTTTATTCTCTACTCAGTGTGACTTTAATCTCCATGTATAACAAATTTATTCTCGTAGTATGACTTTACTAAGACTTTATTCATGTAGTGATGTGACTTAATCACAACTTTTGGCCATAATAATATAAATTTCATCCCAGAACAATAAGACTTTGCTTTATTATGACTTTATTCCCCCCAAATCTTTACAAAGAGTCCCTTACTGTGGCTCGGTGCTCTGTCGTACCTACTGCTCTGTCACATAAATATTATTACTTAGATGTACTTAGGTTAACGACATTGGGTATTCTGCACTGTTCAATAAAGCTTTTCTGATTTATGAATTTTTGTGTTAATTTTATCAAGTTTGAGGCAACCTTCACACGCAAAATATTGTGTCCCTTATGTTTAATTATCCAGAGTAATTTGGGCATCATTGTGAAAAAATTTAGAGTAACACCGCTGGAAATTTTGACATTTTCCCTCTGGTATTTTTCCATAATAGTTACATCATTTGTCAATGCTGCAAAGACGTCTTTACTTTCTTGTACCCGTCGAAGTGCAGGAGGACTTTAACCGTTTTCAACTGTCACACTGATTTAAAACTTGACATTTAATGTGAAAACATAGTGGTGTCTGCTCAGTGCTTTCAGAAAGTACAACATGGTCTCACTTTAAGACTTTTTTTTAAACAAAGACAGATTGAACAAGTGACATGAATGTGCTCAGTTCATCTCTTTGGTTTACTGTACAAACACAGCAAATATTCGTACTGAGGAGGCTGCACAGTCAAGGCATTTTTCTTCAGAAGTTAAAGCTCTTCTTTCTTCTTCAAGATTATCTGCCGCACCATTTCAGCTATTTTCGGTCGGAGTTCTTTGACAGGAACTTTAGGTCCCCATGCATCCACCACTTTGCCGTTTACATCAATGAGATACTTCCAGAAATTCCAGTCAGGTTCCTTTCCAGAAGATTCTGCAGAGAATAAGAGAGTAAGTCCACATTAAGGCTTCTGGTTCAGTGTATTCCATTTCAGTTTGTAAGTAATTTGGTATTCATCACTTGTTTTGAGGGCTGTTTGATAGTATTTTTAAACCTGGGCACTTTTATGGCTATTACTTTCCATGATCTACAAAACCCAATTCCATTGAAGTTGAGAAATTGTGATAAACGTAAATAAAAACAAAGTACAATGATTTGCAAATCATTTTCAACCTATATTCAATTGAATACACTACAAAGACAAGATATTTAATGTTCAAACTCATGAACTTTATTTTTTTTGCAAATTATAATTAACTTTAGAATTTCATGGCTGAAACACATGACAAAGAATTTGGGAGAGGGGGGAAAAAAACACTGAAAAGTTTGAGGAATGCTCATCAAACACCTATTTGGAACATCCCACAGGTGAGCAGGCTGATTAGGAACAGGTGGGTGCCATGGTTGGGTATAAAAGCAGCTTCCTCAAAAATTCTCAGTCATTCACAAGCAAGGATGGGGCGAGGTTCACCACTTTGTGAACAACTGCATGAACAAACAGCCGAACAGTTTACGAACAACGTTTCTCAAAGTACAATTGCAAGGAATTTAGGGATTTCAACATCTACGGTCCATAATATCATCAAAAGGTTCAGAGAATCTGGAGAAATCACTGCATGTAATCAGAACGGCCGGAAACCAACATTGAATGTCCGTGACCTTCGATCCCTCAGGCGGCACTGTATCAAAAACCGACATCAGTGTGTAAAGGATATCACCACATGGGCTCAGGAACACTTCAGAAAATACAGTTCGCAGCTACATCTGTAAGTGCAAGTTAAAACTCTACTATGCAAAGCAAAAGCCATTTATCAACAACATCCAGAAACCTCGCCGGCTTCTCTGTGCCCGAGCTCATCTAAGATGGACTGATGCAAAGTGGAAAAGTGTTCTGTGGTCTGACGAGTCCACATTTACAATTGTTTTTGGAAATAGTGAACGTTGTGTCCTCTGGGCCAAAGAGGAAAAGAACCATCCAGACTGTTATTGACGCAAAGTTCAAAAGCCAGCATCTGTGATGGTATGGGGGTGCGTTAGTGCCTAAGGCATGGGTGACTTACACATCTGTGAACGCAACATCAATGCTGAAAGGTACATACAGGTTTTGAAGCAACATATGCTGCCATCCAAGCAACATCTTTTTTGCCCTTCCTGCTTATTTCAGCAAGACAATGTCATGCCACATTCTGCACGTGTTACAACAGCGTGGCTTCGTAGTAAAAGAGTGCGGGTACTCAACTGGCCTGCTTGCAGTCCAGACCTGTCTCCCACTGAAAATGTGTGGAGCATTATGAAGCGTAAAATACGACAACGGAGACCCCGGACTGTTAAACAACTGAAGCTGATCATCAAGCAAGAATGGGAAAGAATTCCACCTTCAAAGCTTCAACAGTTAGACTCCTCAGTTCTCAAACATTTATTGAGTGTTGTTAAAAGGAAAGGTGATGTAACACAGAGGTAAACATGACCCTGTCCCAACTTCTTTGGCACATGTTGCAGCCATGAAATTCTGAGTTAATTATTATTTGCAAAAAACAACAAAGTTTATGAATTTGAACATTAAATATCTTGTCTTTGTAGTGTATTCAATTGAATATAGGTTGAAAAGGATTTGCAAACCATTGTATTCTGTTTTGAATTACGTTTATCACAATTTCCCAACTTCAATTGGGTTTTGTATTACTTTTGTCATGGCTCTTTATAGTTATTCTGACTGCTCATCAAATGACGCTGAACTATAGCAGCGGTCTGTCAGTCCTTGGTAGCAAACCGCTGTCTTGAAAAACAGACTGTTGTTATGGATACAGCTCTTATTTCCAAACCTTTAAAGGATCAACTGTAATCATGTCAATGCACAGTGAGTAGGAGTTGATACTTAAAGTGTATCACGTGAGCTTCTTGTCCTCTAAGGCCACCGTTGTTTCCCCTTATGGGGTGAGCAAGGGAGCATTTCAGTCTAGAGTCTGACTCCTGGATTTTGCAAAATATTCCCATGTCTATGCACTGCAGCAGCATTCTTTACAAGCATGTTTAATCTGATCTGTCAACTGTTTTAAGCAAAGAAATGGAAAAAAAACATCTTATATGACACATAAGCAAACCCAAACCTGTTCACCTGCACATCTTACTCACCCACAAGGTACTTGTACACATTGTTGGCTCCAGTTCCAACAACAGCAATTTTACTGAACAGAGGGAAGGAGACGCCGTAGACTCTTCGCACAAAGCTGTCAATCTCTTTGTCACTCCCCGGCTCTTGATGCCCAAACTGGTTGCAGGGGAAGGCCAGCACATTGAAGTGATATGGTCCAAAGTCCCGCTGGAGCTGCTGCAGGTCTTTGTAGTGTTCCTCTGTGAAGCCACATTCACTGGCGACATTCACCACCAAGGACACCTAAAAGCAAAGTAACCCGAATTAAACTGTTTCAAGCCTTAAAGTCAAAAACAAGGATGAAGAATTGCTGTGACTTTGAAAAACTGATCCCATCCTTGAACATCAGAGGCACAGAACAAGTGTCTGCTGTAATTGGCCTGACTGGCCTTGTTACTGAATAACCACGGTTTTAGATTGTCCCATTAATTCAGCCTCTCTCTAAACTGCAGTTAGATTCTCATACTATTAGCTTTGAAGATAATGTCTGGCTTTCCCACTGAAGACCAACCATACCAAAGACATGCATGCCCCTAAAATCACAGCATAGAAACAGTGGAGTATGTTAGTACAGAAACAACAGCAGCAGCTCGTCCCTTCCCTACATGCAGTGTAGGAGCTGTAAGGTGATAAGTCGGTATGTGTTACGTGGTGTTTGTGGTTGCTGTGGCAACAAACGGGAACTTGGGTCACAGATGAACGCCAGGTAGTTATGAAAAGACGTGGCTTACCTGCAGTCAGGTGGAGAGAGGGGAGCGGGGTTGCAGTAATTTTTGTTGACCGCTTTGCTTTTCTTCGCTTCACTTTGCATCGTATGGCATTACATCATAGCATGGCATTGCTTTGCTTTGGTTTGACTTTTGTTTGATCCTGCCGCGTATCCAAAGAGGTCCTGTGTGTGTGTATACGACCACTAGCTGATGTTTCATTAAAAACACCATAAAGTGCTTTCTAGCCAATCAGAGGCAAAGGGCGGGACTTTCCCCCTACCATCTTACAAAAAACAATATCGCGCCAGAGGCATACGCATAAGCCGAGCAACATCACCACGACTCTCCCGCCGAATGTGCACAACGCTACTGCACAAGTGGTGGAGTGCGTACAACGCTACTGTGCAATGTTGGTTTCAGGAAATGGAGAGTCAGGGGCGGACTCAGGAATTTGGGGGCCCTACGCAAAGGCAGGCATGGGGCATAGGGCCCTCCTTATTCTTTATTCAAGGGATGCACTGATTGTGAAATTATGGGCAATACCTTTGTTTAAAAAAACAATTTGGCTGATAGCTGATGCTTGTTTGTTTTTCATTTTGTTTATTGTTGTTATTTTTTCCAGGGAATCAAAAAATTATCTGTATTACATAAAAAACAACCGGACTGTCTTCAAGTCTCTAAATCTCACAGGAGAGATGAGATGTGAGATAGTGATGCTATAAATATGACAGTTGCTTAAACTGCCCAACAGTACCTAAATTTGATTAAAACGAGCTCAACCCAAAATGTCAGTACATGATAACACACATTAAAGCAGTATTCATTCAAAGCTATCACACCGACGGGGAAGTTAAATATTTTTAATGTTTTTCGTGCATAACTTAATTAAATACTTTTCAATATAGAAAAAAATTACCCCTTGGAGGACTCACTAGCTGTTCATCATCTCCACATGACTGACCCTCCTTAAGGGGAGGGTCGACGACGTATCACTTGCGGTAAAAAATTCAGTCACCTTCTGTCACTTTGATATCAGTTTTTGCTGTCCTCCCTCTTTTCCCCTTTTTTCAGCACCACTGGGGAAACTTATTTTTATCGTCTCTTTTCTTTCTCTCTCTTCCATTCTCTTCTCGTCTCTCTTGGATTGCGCGTTTGTTTTTGTATATTTTGATCCCCCGAGACACACATAATCCGATAAGAACTCTGCCTGCATTCTAGCGAATGGATTTTATCAAAAACATCATTAATGAGGGCAAATAAGTAAAACCTCTATTAACCTAAGTATGAGGGGTTTTAGGGGGCCCCCAGAAACTCGGGGCCCTAGGCAACCACCTAGTGTTGCCTAATGGTAAGACCGCCACTGTCCACAGTATACACAGTCTCTGTTCTTCAGGGGTTATTTATGTACTCAACAAATAAACAAAGCGCCTGACAAAAACTCTTGGTCAACAATTGCATGTAAATCATTTTCTGGAGGCAAATAAACCTGGAGTCAGATTGATCTCAAGGGTAAAATGTGTAAGTAATATTTTAGGATAATAGGAGGGTTAATTTTCACTGAACAGACCAGCCAAACCCGAGGCTTTAATGATCCTAATCAAATGAAGTAATTAACAAAGGCTGAATGATGCCTGCAGTAGTAACAGGTCAATGCTTACTCGGTCTTTTGTATGGGGATTAGAGATAATCCGGTTTGTGTGATCCGTACCTTGTATGAATGAAAGGGGAGCTCTGCAGGCCTCCTGCCACGTAGGCTAACGGGGGCTACATGATGGACCATCCGGACCGAACTAGAGAGAGTCTGATCCTCAGCTGTTAGTTAGGTTACATCTACAAACCAAGAGTTTGTCAAGAGGGAGAAGTGAAGACAAAATCATTCATGCAGACGTGCAGACAGGCTTGTTGGAGTAAATGCGCAAACATGCATGTCATAATCTTACATCGAAAACATGCAGCTTTTCGGACCCAAACTCACCGAACCTCGGTACTTTTCCAGGGACACTAACTTCCCCCTGCTGTTCACCACTTTAAAAGTGTAAAAGTCTTTTTGTTTGCTCTCAGAGAGGCTCAAGAAAGTCAGTAACACGGCGAGCGCTCCAGGAAGCATCTTTGCTCTCCCAAAAGTGCCAACTCAACACCGGAGAAACTTCTCCGGATCCCCCAAATCAAATCTCAAGAGTCAAGCTGCGAGAACCGAGAACCGCGCTCCCTGTACCGACCGGGATTTCAAAATAAAAGCCTTCTTCAGGAAGACTGCGAGAGTTCAGAGGGTCTAAATCCATAGACTGTATATACTATGGACAACTTGGTTCCGCCTCCCGCCTGTACACGGATTTAAAGCCAAATAGCTCTCAGTGTTTCCGGGATTTTTCTTCATTTCCTGAAACCAGCGCTGCGCAGTAGCGATGCCGCGCAGTCGCCGAGAGTCGCTGTGATGAAGCTCGGCTCAGACAGCGTATTTGAGAGCTACGCAATCCCTGAACGCCCATAGGCTGTATCAGGTGTCAATCATAGAAAACACGAACCCCGAAACACGAAAATAACACGAAATAACTTTAAAAAACGGAGCTTCACAGAAAAAAGAGGACTTGAGCACAAACCAGTCTGACAGTAACTACATGTCAACATCACAACCAGGGGGGAGAAAAAATCATGTCTGTGTCATTAATTTATAAAGTTTGTCCACAACTCCATAAGCCTTGCTGGCAGAGGTGGGATTTATGACCTATACTGCAGCCCATCAACAGAGGGCGCTGTTCTCGGAGTGGCTTCACCCAGCAAGGAGGCAGACTCTGTCCATTCTATATACAGTCTATGGGTCTAAATCACGGCTGGTCAAAAATGTTGACTTCCTCGGTTAGATTCAGTTTCCGCGACATTAACTGATTTTATTTATTTATTTATTTATTTATATGTTTGTTGATTTTTACCTCTCTGTCTCATATCTTGTCCTTTCATTGTCTTTTAATACCTTTATTATTTTATTTTTGCTTCTTCTGCCCATCAAACAGCTTGGGTGATGTTCTTTACCAGGAAAGGAGATCTTTTTTTTTTTTTCATAATATTTAGTTTTATTTTCATGTGATCAAACATAAATCATATGAACACATACACATAAATTCAGGACAGAGCAGAAAAAAAGAAAAAGTAAATATAAAAATAAAAAAGTAAATAAGTGCATACATAGATACATACATAAGTAAATAACACCTAAAGTGTACCATAGTGTGGCAGGTTTGTCGGTCTGTTCAGAATCAAAATCATATTATACTTTTTTTTTCTATCCGTATCTGGGATAAATTTTTTATTATTTTTTTTTATTATTTATTTTATTATTTTCTCATATTGTGCCTTTTTTTTACCTTTACATCATTGGTTTTATTTCTCAAAATTTTTTTGTATTTAAATTATGTTTTATTTTATTATATATATATATATATATATATATATATATATATATATATATATATATATAAGCAGAGGCAAAACAACTCATAATCAAGCTGGCGTGCTGGGGATAAATAACCTGTGTTCACTAATAAGTACAGACCTAGAGGAATCATGTTATTAAATTAAAATAGTCAATTACAGGTCTCCATTTTTTCCGTAAAACATCTGATTTTACTTGTATTTTAGTCTTGTTAATGTATTCAGATTTTTTTTCTTCTCTTAATTCTGACATTATCATCTTATTTATAAAGAAAAAACAGAGCGGGTTTTATTTCTCAAGTAAATGCAATTGCTACGTTTACGTACAGTTTTGTTCTTCGTGCTTTTAAATCAAGATGATTCCCCCAAAAAAACACATAAAAGTCCATTTAAAGACATGAAAGTGAATGAGAAACGCTTATTCATCTAGTAGTTCTGTTTTTTCTTTTTTTTTTTTAATATAAAAGTTAATTAAAACGTTAGTGTACTACAGTAGTACAGAGACTGTAGGGCACTTGAACGCCACACTTGACACGCCCCTCTTCATCATCATCACTGGCACTCCCACAATGCAGCGGGGCAAAGTATTAACATGGCGTCAACGGTTGCTGTTTTGAGCAGGGCCGTGGGATTTGAAAAACATTATTTTGTCCAGAACCATGGAGACAGATAATCATTGATCCAAAAAACAACCCTTCAGCTTCAAAGTAAGAAACATCGCTCCCGTGTGTCCTGTAGCGGCTGAATTCACGCCTCTTATCGGTTTTTTTCTGACTTGCTGCTGTGAGGAAACTGAGAGTCTGTGTTTTTATCCTCCGTTAGCTCAGCCGGACGGCCGCCGGGGGCACCGCGGCTAACGACGGTTAGCGAACGGGCGAAGAAGAACCGCAGAGTGGACCATCCCCACGACACCAGAGACGGCTTATGGTTTAATGGTGAGTCCGTTTACTGTGTGTGTGAGACCCGCTCCTCCTCCTCCTCCTCCTCTTCTCTGGGTTCTGGAAGTTGAGCTAACGTTAACTCTGATGCAGTTTCGTTTCTCTCTAACTCGAAACAAACCCGAACACTAACCACGAACAGACACTAGACCGAACCGAACTAACTTATCAGAAACATTTTATTAAAAAACAGCGACAACGAGAAAAGCTAAAGATACGACAGAGTTCAGAATAAACATAATACAGCTGTACTGGAGACTGTTTGTTCTGTGAGATAAGATGGAGTTTAACACTTTAGTTTTCACAACTATAACCAGCAGTCAACTTTAGTGTCTGTAGAGTTGTTAATTTTCAAAAAACGGTTAATTAATCAATCAGTCTGTATTTATATAGCACTTTTCATCGACAACCATGTAGCACAAAGTGTTTTAGACAGAAAAGGGAGTAAAAGAAACAAAGAATACACAAATCTACCCCAACCCAAGATTGAAAGAATACCTTAATCTACACCAATCCAAGATGTAAAGAATACCCCAATCTACCCCAAACAAAGAAACAAATAATACCTAAATATACCCCAACCTAAGATTAAGAGAATATCCAAATCTACCCCAACCCAAGATTTAAAGAATACCTAAATGTACCCCAACCCAAGGTTAAAAGAATACACAAATCTACCCCAACCCAACCCTTCACCCTTCATTCCCACCCCACGATTGAAACGCAACAGAAACAGTATTAAAATGCATAAACTTAAAAAGGGCTTGATTTCACAGAAACAGGAATGTGCACACTGAGGAAACGTTATTTTAGAATTCAAGATAAGGAAACACTAGAGGTTAGGTTAAAATCTAAAAACAAAGTAACAAAGGAAGAAATTTAAGAAATAATAAATATGATGAAATAAAAACAACAGTTAAAGACACTAAAATAAGAGCACCAAAATAGCTCAATAAAAGACGATCCTGTCATTAAAACTAGAAAAGGGATAAATGCTTAAACACTTAAACAAAGTGAATAATATAAAATGAAGTTGAAAGCAAGACTAAAAAGGTGCGTTTTCAGTTTAGTTTTTACAATCATTAAGATTAGGTGCAGTCTTTAGGTCTTCAGGCTATCTATCTATCTATCTATCTATCTATCTATCTATCTATCTATCTATCTATCTTACACACACATTAGAGAGACCTGCAAAAAAAGGAAATATAAACTTCAGCTGCCAAATATCAAAATTTTCCATTTTGGGGTAAAAATCAAACAAACCAACAAAAGTTGAACTCAGAATCACAACCTATCTTATCGGCCAAGTCTGCCTACACACTGGTTTCATTGTCGTACCTGTCGTACCCCTGACTTACAGTTGTGTAGGTGTGAAGTCCTCGGTAGAAATTGCCGTCACGGTGCATAATTGTGAAAAATGGGACAATGTGGAGTTAGGGGGAAAAGTGGAGGGTTTGTTTGGCTGTCTTTGTGTGTCACCAGCAGACATCCTGACATTTATAACATCCAGAGGTGTTTTTTAGAGCACAATGAGCATGTGTCAAAGTTAGTGTGTCACCTTACCAGGATGTGTTGTCATTTTATATTTTCTAGGTTGCTATTAGTTGATTAACAGAAGTTTTCAAGTAGTTAACTTCTTATTTTAAACCTGCGCACAGTGTAGAATGGGCTGAAAAAAGAGACCTGTTACTTTTAGTGAGTTACTGCATTGGCTTCCTGCTAGTTTTGGGTGAAATGTATTTGTACAGTCTCTTACTAACATCTAGACTCGCTTTACTGAAATGTTTCCAGTGAAAAATGCTTCACAGATCTGGGATTGGCTGGATTTATGGGGTCGATTTTTAGTTCTGGACCGACGCAAGGAGGCTGTTTGTTTCATGAGTAAAGTCTTTCCTTTCGGGGCTTTGTGATTTATGAGAACATCCGAAGGTTTGTCTATTTTCCCTTGAAGCAGTGTAAAGCTACGGCTGTGTTTTATGGAAGTAACTCGCCTATATGGCATGGGGAATCATATCCTGACAGCTAAACACACATTTTTCCAACGAATTATGAATTGAGAAGTTGAAGCACTAGTGTGTGTTTGCCTCCTGTTTGCTATCACTTTTAACAGTTCTCTCTCTCTGTCTCTCTTTTTTTACTAAGACTTTAGGTGGCCAGCCTCCCTGGTCTTCCTCAGCACGGCGTTGACCACACCAGGGACACAAGCAGCAGGAAAGTAGGAATGGATGAGTCCAAAAGTCCAGCAAAATCAAGCAAACAGTCTCAGCCCAGAGCGGCCAAAACTTCATCCGGCGAGAAGTCAAACAAGGAGGCTCCTTCTCCGAGAGAGGGCACCAGGTCTGCACCCCGCAGACAAGAAAACCTCACTTCTGCAAAGGATGACCACAATATAAGCAGCCAGGGGAGCCGTGGGCCAGGCAGGATTTTCACAGATCCACCCCAGGACAAGAGGAGAGGACGGCCCTCCAGGCTGACCAGACTGTCAGGAAGGACAAGTTCAGGGGAGAGAGGAAAGGGGAAAGTGGCGAGCCCCCAACAGCAACTGATGGCACAGGCAGTGGACTACAGGGCTTCTCTGTCTGCAGACAGCAGCCCTTCAGCAAACAGAGAGACCAGCCCTCCTGCAGCACTGGGTACACCTGAGAAAGGTTTCGCAGAGAAGGCCAAAAGTTCCACTGCAGCTCCAGCAAAGGAAAAATCCCAAGGTGGGTTTTTAAGATGCGTTTTTGCAGAGATTATTTAGGCTTCCTCCACTCATGCATCTCTAATCTGCTTAATCTTTGCTGATCTTTGGATGAAAGCTGCTGCACTGATGCATCAGTCTGTGGAAGAGAGCACAGAGAGGAGGCCCAGTTTGGAGGACTGCCCTTTGACAGAGCAACAGCTGGGCCTCCGACAGGCGGAGGAGCGCCTCTACAGAGACTACATCCACCGACTCTTGAAAGTAAGAAAAAAGACCTTTTAATACACCGAAGGGATGACTTAATCAGGCAGCTTCACTGATGAACAGAAACAGATATCTGATCAAACATCTGTTTGTTTGTTCTGAGTGTAATAATCTAAGTCTGAGCGAACGACAACAGATAAAAGAAAATGAGCAGATGTTATTTTTGAGAATCTAACTGAATAATCAACCTTCCTTTTGAGGAAACGATGAATCACACCGTTGTTATTATTTCAACTTAAAAAAGGTATTTAGATGTAGTTCTGTGACGCGGAGGCAGCGATAATTAGCAAGAACCTACACGTTCAGTCTGACACCTCGCCAGCTGGCCTACCTGCACTCGGCAGCTGTGTTGCTTGTTTAGTTTCTTCCTGTTAGTCTGATAACATGTTTTGCTTTCACTTGTGCGATGTTCTCCTCTCTCTCTCGGTTTTATCTCTTATATTTGTGATCGGTCAAACTACAGAGTCATCACAAGTGTCATGGGACCGTGTGTTTGCAAAATCCCTTCAGTCCGGATAACTGAAGACGGATAGAGAAGCTGTCTTGTGATGCATGCGTCTGATTGGTTGTGATTATGATGAATAAAGGAGGGAAAAATCCAGCTGTAGAGAACCTGCAACAATAATCTCAATTTTCCTTCTTCTTTGATTGAACAGCAGTGTCCAGAGTATCCCAACTATCAGTATTTATGCAAGCTCTGCTCCGTGCACATCGAGAACATTCAAGGAGCACACAAACACATCAAGGAGAAGAGGCACAAGAAGAACATCATGGTACGGTGATTTTATATTTACCGATACCACAGCGTGAGCCTCATCATCGCCGATCTGAGCGGGTTTATCGTACAGTCAGAATGATGCGTTTTGTGTTACATCAGGAGAAACAGGAGGAGAATGAACTGCGTGCCCTGCCGCCCGCCTCCGCTGCCCAGCTGAGGGCGGTGGATGCAGCTGTCCTCGAAACAGCGAGAGAGCACGGGATCTCGGAGGAGGACTTTGAGGTTCGGAAGGCCGTGGTTCTCAGGATGGAGGAGATCATAAAGAAACACCTCTCAGGTTCGCTACTCCGGGTTGATAATAGACTCGTCAAGTCGACTTCACGCGCTCTTTGAGTTGATCATCTTTTCTTTGCGTTTCTAGCTTGTTCTCTCCGTCTCTACGGTTCCTGTCTCACCCGATTTGCCTTCAAGGCGAGTGATATCAACACTGACGTCACCCACCCACCCTCAGTAAGTCTTATTCCTCTGGTTCAAAAAATCTCGATGCACTTTCTTCTAAAGCGTAAAACCGTGACAGGAGTAACTGAACTTTACAAACACTCTTTCTGTCTCTGTTTCCTTTTGTTTGCTCAGATGACTCAACCCGAAGTCCTGATTCAAGTGCTGGAAATCCTCAAAAACAGCCGTAAGTTTCAGGAGTTCAGAAGTTTGTCCTTCTCTGACACTTTCACAACCTTTTTCTCAATCTGTCGATTCATGTCTCAAACAGCATTTCCTAAAAAGAGTTTCAGGTTTTCCGGGTCTCGATCTGCTTTGACTTCAGACAAATATTCCTCCTTGAGGACCTCAAGTTCATGAACCAAATCCCTGTTTTGTTGTTCAGCTGTTCCGTCAAAGTTTATTGTTGATGCAACTTTCCTCGAGGTCATTTTTTCTGAGTTTCTCTCTGGCTGTTTTTTTTTTTTTCTCTTCTAGCTGAATTTTCTGAGGTTGAGTCTGATTTTCATGCCAAAGTTCCTGCTGTCTTCTGTCGGGATGTTAGCAGGTCAGTATCGGCTCGAATGCACAAATGCAGCCTTTGGTGATTATTTTGGAAGTTTCCTCTCACTAGTTCTGGTCATACTTGCTGAAAATGTGGCTGCAGGGTTACATTAGTGAGTGTATCACCGTATAATGTTACAATAATAAAAAAGAGAAATGATGTCTATGATTGTTTTCGTATTTGCAGCTACATCTTCTCCTGATAGTTCTCGACACCTGTTTACAGTCTGAACTAAGCCTTGGTTATCCCCTGTAAAAGTCTGCTGCTGTTCACTTGTTCACCCGGACTCTGTTTGTGTGCAGCGGCCTGATGTGCAAAGTCAGTGCGGGCAATGATGTCGCGTGTCTCACCACCAATCACCTGGCAGCCCTGGCAAAACTGGAGCCCAGATTGGTTCCTCTGGTGCTGGCCTTTCGTTACTGGGCACGGGTAAGTCTGACACCAACGGTGACTCATCAGCTGAAACAAGAAAGGATAAAGATTAGGTGAATTTAGTTTTTTAGTTTGAAGGTTTTATTGTCCCTCGCTGATGTCCAGATGTTAAAGAAAGGAGTGAAAATAGAGCTAATGCGTCTGTGCACCTCTGCAGCTGTGCCACATCGACTGTCAGGCTGAGGGTGGCATCCCCTCCTACTCCTTCGCCCTCATGGTCATCTTCTTCCTGCAGCAGAGGAAAGGGCCCATCCTCCCCGTCTACTTGGGCCGCTGGGTAGGTGACGTGTTTTTTTTTTTCAACCTCACGCTCCTTTTCCTTACACAACAGCAGATGATGTTAGACCTTAAAGGAACAGAGGAAAGCGCCAGCTGGTGAAGCGCAATTTTCTTGTGATAAATTTGAATTTAATGAGCTAAGAGGAGCGCCAGACGCCACATTAGTTAGACGACAAAGAGACTCGAGGACTACAGAAGTGCACATACAGTCAAATCATTTTTCATCGTTTTACTTGTCTGATTTCTCCTGATGGTATTGGACTGGATTCCTTTTTCAGATTGATGGCTTTGACGTGAAACGTGTTGACGAGTATCATCTAACTGGAATCGCGCTGGACATGTTTGTCCGGTGGGAGCACAGACCTCAGAGCTCCACAGACGGACACAGGGGGGAGAACCGAAACGAGTCCAGAGCGGAAGGAAGAGCGAAAGCAGAGCAGAGAAACCCTGACGACGCTCACTTCGCTGAAGGATTGGTGAGTCTTCCTGCAGCGCACAGCGAAATCACGTCAAAACGGTTCAGATGACCTCCATGAAATTCAACACGTTTGTGGTCGCCTTGTTTCCAGTCTCGGCTCACCTTGAATCTGGGGAAAGGCGTGTCCCTGGGCCAGTTGTGGTTGGAGCTCTTACGGTTTTATACCCTGGAGTTTGCTCTTGAAGAGTACATCATCAGCATCCGCTTAAAGGAGCTCCTTTCCAGGGAGGTGAAGAACTGGCCTCGCCGTAGGCTCGCTATCGAAGGTACGAGACCCCCTTGCTAGACTCCTCCTCCTCATGGTCTGTCAAAGTGAGAGAAACTGACTGTTTTCATCTGTTTGCAGATCCTTTTGCCTTGAAGAGGAATGTGGCGCGCAGCTTGAACAGCCAAATGGTGTTCGAGTACATCCAGGAGCGCTTCCGCACCGCTTACAAATACTTCGCTTGCCCTCAGAGACGGGGCGCCGCCGGGTGTCAGAGAAGAGGGAGAGCAGTGAAGCAAGGTGCAAAGGCGGATGGCGTGGAGAAGACGGAGGCGGCTTTCACGAACAAGAACGAAGAAGACGGGAGAGGTGAAAGAAGTCCGAGCGCTCAAAGAGGGCGCCAGGGTTTGAGAGAGGACGAGGAAGCCGACAGCGATGAGGAAGAGGGTCCGGATCCGTCCAGAAAGAAGGACGAGAAGACTTTAGATGCTAGTCTCATGAACATGGTTCTCAGTGAGGGGAACAAACCTTCCTTCTCTCCTAATGGCCTGCTGGACAGTGACAAAGAAGGGGAGAAGGATGAAGAGGAGGAGGAGGAGGAGGAGGAGGAGATGGAGGAAGAGGAGGAAGAAGTTAGCAGCGGTCCGGACAGAGATGAACCTGTTGCATCAGAGGATCTGCACTATGTGTTTGATAAGATGATCTTTACTGGTGGAAAGGTAATGACGATCAATACTTAATCATGTTTAGATAAAGATAAAACTCTTGTGGTCCAATCAAAAGTTAGAAGCTTTTAAATATTAACAAACTTTATGAAAAACTCCGTAATGACTTCTGTTTACTTCCTCTGTCGGCGGTTATCGTGTTCTGTCTGATCTGTGAATATAAAACTGTTCAAATGAAGCTCCAGCGAACCCGTCAGAGCTGATGGTTGAGGCGCTAACTTTAGATCTGTCCCCGTATTGTGCGCTTGTTTCCTCCGAGTGTCTTCCTGAGTCGTGATCTGTCGAGTTTTCCTCCCTCCAGCCTCCCACCGTCGTTTGCAGCATCTGCAAACGGGACGGCCACCTGAAGGACGAGTGCCCCGAAGACTTCAAGAAGATCGAGCTGAAGCCTCTGCCGCCCATGAACAACCGCTTCAGAGATATTCTGGATGGCCTCTGCAGACTCTGCTACTGTATGACTGGATTTATTTTCATCTGTTCGTCATGTATAGATATTAAAATACTTGAGATTTTTGTTTTAGAAAATTCATCTGAGGGGTAAAGTTGACTCAAACTGTTTGAAGTCGATAAACTGGTTTATTGTGAGTGAATCTCTGATCTGCTGTCTGTAGATGAACTGTCACCGACACACGCAGAGCAGCAGAAGAGAGAGCAGATCCTCGCCAGCCTGGAGAGATTCATCAGGAAGGAGTACAACGGTGAGCGTTCCAAAGTCACTGTCGAGAGGATTTTCCTCCAAGAAGGCGACATCCAAACAGTCAGTTTGGATGATAAGAACGTCTGAGGATGACGTTAAAAGTTGTTTTTCACACTAAGCTCTTGTTAATCTTGGTGTAAATCCACAGAAAAAGCTCAGCTCTGCTTGTTCGGCTCCTCCAAGAACGGCTTCGGCTTCCGGGACAGCGACCTCGACATCTGCATGACCCTGGAGGGTCACGAGACTGCAGAGGTAGGCCGACACGAACTCCTCTTAACATCTGAAGTCTGGTCTTTTATATTCTTTGACTCGATCGTAAATCTTGTCCAAACAGAAGCTGAACTGCAAAGAGATTATCGAAGGTCTTGCGAAGGTGCTGAAGAAGCACACAGGTGAGTTAAGGGCTTCACTGATTGGCTGCTGTGGTCGTGCTGCTAACCGGCTCAGACCTCCTGCTTTTCTGACTGCAGGTTTGAGGAACATCCTGCCTATCACAACAGCCAAAGTGCCTATTGTGAAGTTTGAACACAGACAGAGCGGACTGGAAGGAGATATCAGCCTTTACAACACGCTGGTGACTAACCAAACCTCTCACACTCCAGCTGTTTGTCCCGTTCAGATTCTTCGTGTCGCTAATTCTCCGAACCGCTCGTGTCTGCAGGCTCAACACAACACCAGAATGCTGGCTACGTATGCAGCTCTCGATCCGCGCGTGCAGTTCCTCGGATACACGATGAAGGTCTTTGCGAAGGTTCGTGGGAGCGGTGAAACTCTGGGGGGTTCGTTTCTTTGGTTTCTTTCTCGGTGATCAAATCCTCTCTCTGCTCACAGCGCTGTGACATCGGCGACGCGTCCAGAGGAAGCCTCTCTTCTTATGCATACATCCTGATGGTGCTCTACTTCCTGCAGCAGAGGCAGCCGCCGGTCATCCCCGTCCTGCAGGAGGTAAATGATGTTTCTTAAGGTCAGCAGATATGAGCCACACTCGAAACAGAACATGGGAGCTGAACTAAACTCCGCTGTTTGATGCTTTTTCAGATTTTCGATGGGAAAACTGCTCCTCAGCGGATGGTGGACGGCTGGAACGCTTTCTTCTGTGACAACCTGGAGGATCTGGTGAGTCGATTAAAGACGGTTTCGTGTCGTTTGGCGTCGAATCATCCGGCTCTCTTCTCATGACCTTTCTTTCTCTGTCCTCGCAGCGTCGGCTGCTCTTGGATCTGCAGCCGAACACGGAGTCGGTGGGAGAGCTGTGGCTGGGGCTCCTGCGCTTCTACACCGAGGAATTCGATTTCAAAGAGCACGTCATCAGCATCCGCCAAAAGAAACGCCTCACCACCTTTGAGAAGCAGTGGACCAGCAAATGCATCGCCATCGAAGGTGCTCGCACAGATCCTCTGATTCTCACTGCTCAGTTTCTCTGTTTTTCTCCCTCTCACTCGTGTACATCCTCTCCTCAGATCCCTTTGATTTGAATCATAATCTCGGTGCTGGAGTGTCACGAAAAAGTAAGTTCAGCATCCGCCATTGCAGTGAGACGTGATGTTTCTGTCTCAGATTCTTGGATGAGCGATCTTTGGTTGAAGAAACAGAAGTTCATGTCTTCTTAAGTCCATCTGTCTCTTCTTTCTGTCCTCAGTGACAAACTTCATCATGAAGGCTTTTATAAACGGGAGGAAGTTGTTCGGGACTCCGTTCTACCCGGTACCCGGCACTGAAGTGGTACGTCGTTCTACCTTATTGAAGGTTTCAGTCACATCTTTTCAGTGTCTGAGGAAACTGTTTGGATTGATCACCTCTGCCGTTTCCCTCACGCTCTGCTGCAGGACTACTTCTTCGACTCGAAGGTGCTGACAGACGGCGAGTTGGCGCCGAACGACAGGTGCTGCCGGATCTGCGGGAAGATCGGACATTACATGAAGGACTGTCCGAAGAGACGCAGGTTGTCCCCCAATTAATTCTCAGAGCTATTTCTGGCATGTCGGTCGATTTCCTCGAGGAAAAAAAAGATATTACTGACAGTAATAAATAATTCATGAGTTTGCACACCCTCCTCTTCTTCTCCGTGCAGTTTCACACGATTCTGTTGCTACACAGCAAAAATAAAGTTTATTCACAACGTCAGAGTAGAGGTGAGGTTTCTGTAGATCTGTTTTATGAATGTTATGAGTTATCTGACTTAAATGATTTTTTTTTCATCTTAGAAGCAGCTGCAGAGAAAAAAAAAATTACATGGCAAAAAAAAAACGTAGTCATAGTCCCTAAAATTGATTCCCGTGCAACTTAATTCTTTAAAAAACACAAACTTGAGCTGTTTTGTTCACTAAACTGATTTACGTTTTTAAAAAGTCACATTTAGGACGACTGAGAGGGGCCGCACATCACTTTTTCACATCACTGTAAGAGCTTCGGCTTCAGTTTGATGATAATACACAATAATTAAGTAGCAGGTGTCACTCAGAGTAAAGTATCTGGAAATCCTAAGACTCACCCAGCTCTACTGTACTACTTCCTTCAGAGTCAGGTCCAAACATAAGCTTTTTTTAGCCTCCATGGTTAAACCAGGTGTGGAGGGGCCCAGTTTGGTCTCATTAGAGGCCCCTAAATGCGTCTTATTCCTGCCCTTGATACTGAAGCTGTGTTGCTGTTATTGAGATACTTTCCAAACGAATGGAAACAAAAGGACAGAGATGGAAAAGACATGTCGAGGAACACAGGAACTCCTACTTCGTCTTACAGCTGTCAGAGTAGGATCAGAAGCCAGCGGAGAGTTAAAAACAGAGACAGCAGACAGGAAAGACCCGCAACACGGAGAGGAGAGGATTACAGATGAGTCACAAAATCAATTAGCAGTTTGTTTGAGGTGCAGGAGTTTCATTAATCTACATGTTTACAGTGAGAGTCTGGGGTTCACTCTGCCCTGATGTCTTCACTCTGTTAGGATCAAGAAGAAGGAAAACGACAAAGACGAGGACGTGAAAGAGGAGGAACGGGAGCCGAAAGACAGACGCTGTTTCCAGTGTGGGGACACGGGCCACGTACGGAGAGACTGTCCTGAGTATCGCCACCTCAAACAGAGAGCTGCTGGAGCGCCAGGTACTCAAAACCTGTCCCCGAAATAAACTTTAGAAAGAGTGACTAAAAGACCGAACATTTTTAAAGTGAGGGCGATGATTACGACCTTCTTCTTCTTCTTCTTCTTCTTCTAGCTCCTCATATGGTACGAACTATCGTGAGCTCCCAGTCGATCCCCATTCCACAGGCAGCTGCAGACGGCCCCGGGAGGACCAGACAGCCCTCCGAATGTGTGAGTAAAGGAGTCAGTGGTGCTCACATCCACGTCTGAAAGTACGGTGTGCTGAACGGAGACGGTAACAAACGTAAAGAAGAGAAGATCAAATCCACCAAACACTCCTCAAATAAAAATATCACCACATGTGACAAATACTGGACCAGCGCCGTTACCGAGCTCTCCATCATGTGCAGAAACAGACACGTTCTCACTTCTGATAACGACTTTTAACTCCTTGTTTCTTCTTCTTCCTCACCAGTCCGACAGCCGGCAGACTCCTCCCTACTCCCCGCAGACTACAGCTGTCCCCCAGAGTTCCTCCCAGTCCTCCAGCTCCCCTCAGCCCTCCCACAGTAAGACCAGCTGTACTGTGAAGCAGGCTCCTCACCCCCAGGTCCCCCTGTCTCTCTTTAGCTTCCCCACCTCTCACCCCAGCCAGTACCACCCGGGGGCGCTCACCGCACTGGGGCTCATCCCTTCTCACCAGCACCAGTCTCACCACTCCCAGGGGCAGCCTCATCACCCAGCCCACATCCCCTCCACCTCTTGGCCCATCCACGGCCCGGTCCTCACCTCGTCCTCCTCCACCGCCCCCTCCCCACCTGGCCTAAAATTCACCCTGCGTTCGGCTTCAGGGAACGGGAGTCCCACGGGCTCAGGGGGCAACCCCAACCCCATGAACCTGAACGACCCCAGCATCATCTTCGCCCAGCCGGCGGGGAGACAGATGGGCATCAGCGGGCCAGGACGGGACGGGCACTGGCACAACCACATGGCACAGCCTGGGTCACTCATGGGCAATGGCACTGTAGTCAAGTCAGGTATTCACCGGGTGAACTTTGGTGGCACCGTCTGTGTTTGGGTCTTTCCTGTCCCCCAGTTCTGTGTTAACGCTCGTGTACATTTCCCCGACCTGGTCATTTCTTTAAAGTTTAACTCCTTGATTAACAAAAAAAAAACCATCCAATTAAAGCAGAGTTCACAAATCCTGCAACTTTATACTTAGATTTTCATGGTCAAAAAAACCTCTCACTAGTACCACATCCTTGAAAAGTCTTAGAAAACTGGATTTTTAGAATTAAGGGACGAATGTGAGGACATGAAAAACAGCGAATGAATGGTTTCACAGGGGTAACATGGGAAGGCTCGTCACAGACTTGGTATAAATCTACTGTATCTGAGGCTGTGAGACTGAGCAGTCTGAGAAACGGACTGAAACTGATACTGAAGCTTCTGTTTGACCTCCAACAGCAAACCAGACCGATAGTTTCTCTGCTGTATTTTTTTATAGCCTGAAACTTTGTGGAGAGCAGCTTTCAGTCCAAGTGTTTGATGCGTTTCACCGTTAAAAGACAGCAGGATGAGATATTTGTCTGAAACTGTATTTTCAGAAGGACAGGAGATAAAATATAGAAGGAACCAAAATGGATTCAGACTAGAAGAAGCTTTAAAAAAGTTAAAAAGCCTCAAATTTGATCTGGAAAGCTTTTTATTTTCCCCGCGACTTTAACCCTTTGGAGAGAGTTTCTGAGACATTATAAAGTTTAAAATATTTCTTATTGATGGGGTGTAGAGTTCACAGTACAATATAAGTGTCTGATTTGATCGAGTCTGGGCCACGACAGCAACATGAGAAAGTTAGGAATCACCCTACTGGTCGTTCACTGGTTGATCAGATCACGTTTGTGAATCCTTCCTGAGACGTCAGCTGTGTCTCTTGGCAACCATGTGACCCTTCGTCGTCGAGTGTATAGAGTCTAAAACTCTCAGAAAAACTGTTCCCTTCCTGCCAAAAACTTGATTTCGACTTCTCTCTTGGCGTAAATCTTCCCTCATTTCTTTTCCTCGTCCCTGACTCGTGTTCTCTTCTTGAGTTTTTGTTTTGTGTGTTTTTGATTTTGTTCCCGCAGATTCAGGCCACCCAGCCCAGTTTGTAAATGTGAGCCAAGGCTCTCGATTGTGGGAGCACAACAAAGCACCGCAGTACGCCCTCTCGCCATCCTGGCCCTACAGGATGCCCCAGAACTTCATCCAGCAGGGGAACGGAGGCTACCAGCCCGGCAAACCCTTCGTGACCCAGGGTAAGACGTGATAAACGGTTTCTCTTTTTTTACGCTGCGGAGAGAAACGGATCATTTCTACGTCTGGATTTCACTTTTTTGCACTTTTGCTCTAGGCTCTGTGGTGCATCCGAACCCCAACTTCCCGCTGGTCCCCCACGCCCGGCATCAAGTAAATCTGAACTTCATCCAACAGAAGAAGTGAGCCCATGTCTCTTTTTAAGTAGATGTACGGTCAGTACCATAACCAGGCAGAATCATTTACTCTTGGCATCATTTGATCACAAGACTTTTTAAGATGAATTTTATCATTTTTGTACAGTTTTTATGTTTTGTCTCATTACATTGATTTGTGATACAAATGTCAAATATTTTAATACCCCCATTTTTGAGGGGGTCCAAAAAGTGTTTTTATTTTATGTGTAAAGTAAGCGAGGAAAAATGTAAACCTTTATTTTTATTAGCTGTATTCATACTTTGCTTGCCAGAAGAAGATGAAGGCTTTGAATAGACGTTTGTTTTAAAAACAATCTAACATGTCACCCTAAGTATGTAGTGCCAAAAGCAGGGATAGCGAGAAAAAAGGGAAAAAAACCTAAAATTAAAAAAGAAAAAAAGCTACAAAAAAATAAAGAAAAAAGCAAACTATGTGTGTGTGGTGTGGCTTCATCTACGACGAGTGTTTGTTTACATGGTGACGGGGCTGGAAATCATCTTTATGGAGGGTCCGATTGTAGTTCCACTTCTGTCGAGTTTGTTTAGAGCGATTTCAATTTTCTGCATAATACAGAAAAACGGCTCTTTGGCATCATTCATTGACTCATATGATCCTCATGCTGTCATAAGCTCTACACACTTGTTCATTCAGTGGTGTCTGCATTGTGCGTGTGTCTCATTCAGACAGCAACTGAGCGCATTAATTAACTCTGAATCATCTTAAATCATTTTATTTCAATACAAATGTTTCTCTTTTAATGTGAGTGGACTTTTTAAGGAACCGTGTAGATGGAAGAAACCAGTCTGAGTTTAGTTTCTGGTTTTTTTTTTCAGTCTCAGGAAAAAAAACCTTAAAGTTTGGGTAGTCAGGATCTGAGGAAGTTCCAGTTTTTAGGAGAAATCTTGAATGTAAACTCTACCCCTCCCAACCAGTTTTCCCCTCAGCTCCTCCTCTCCCCTCAAGCCCCGCCCACAAACAGATGCTCCTGCTCGCTCGTATCGTTCCAATTAAATTCAGATATAATGCAGATAAATCCTTCAGATCATTACAAATGGGGCCCAGTCAAGGTGAAAGTCAAAAGCATTGGTGCTACTGTAGATGCCAACAGACTACCAGCAAACACAATGTTTGCAGGACTTCTACAACTAGGATAAAGTGACATAGTCCAGGACCCGAGGGAGGACAGTTTAGCGATGGCGCTACAACACGCTACAGCAGGTCCGTTTGACAAGAAACACTTCTGTTACAGACACTTGTCTTACTTTGTTAAAGCGGTTTACCTGTCCAGCAGAAAGGTTACAGGGTCACCAAGATCCCCAAGCGTCCCCCATCGTTTATGTTGACCCGGCTTTTTAGCTCTTGTCCGGTCTACCTCCGTTTTAAGCGCCCGTTATTCCTCCAGAGTCTCCGGTATTTAATTTGTTTTCTTGCTTGTGTCGGCAGCCGTGGCCAAAGGAGGATTCAGACAATTTTCCGAACTTTCTGGTTGGTTTCTACTGTCCGATATTGTAGCACGCAACAGTCAGAAAGAGCGGGCCGCTCAAAAATGTTTAAATGTTGACTACACAGATGTAAGAGAACACGGAGGTATCGTTATATTACCAAATGTCATCAATAACTAAAAGCTATTGACTGATATTAAAAGATTTTTTGAAAATAAACAACAAAAAAAGATGCTTCTTTAACAGATTCCTGCCTACCGCAGCTTTTATGGCCAAAACGCCAAATTTGAGGCATCAAAAGGGATTTCCAAAAAGTAGATGATAACACACCTACTCAGACTAAACTCAGTCTGAGAGTTCGATGTGCTTGAAATGAAGCTTCAACTTGTTTGTTTTCCCTCAAGTGTCTTTAAAGCTTAGAAACGAGGGCAGGGCAGAGAGGAGTGACCTTGACAGCAGGATGTTATTGGTCAGGATGTCCCTGAAAATGACCAAAGTCTTTCGAGCTGGGATCAGGTGAACTTGGCTCTGGTTTTCTCTCATCTTTGTCCTTGTTCAGCTCCTCTGCAGGTAAGAGGAGAAAGTCTGGAGTTATTTTTCACGGAGTAAAAACAAAGTTTAATATGTCTGAGCAGGGCTGCTCAGGAAACGCTGAACTTCTGATGAATCGTTAGAGATCTTTGTAATCGATCTGTCAGAATCAAAGACAACTAAGAGTGAAAATCAAGATGAGACTAAATTCTATGAAAGTGCTTTTAAAGATCAGAAATGAGGCAAAGATTTGAGACCCTGCTCTGGTGCTCTGACTCACACCTTCATCACACCTGTTCATGTTCTCATTCTCCTTCCTTCGCTCAACACTAATAAGAAACGGAAACACGCACTAATCCGTCGTTGCTCCCTCACCTGATCTGGATCATTTTTGTCTGAAAACATCTGGAGGAGCAGAGAAAAAGTTGGGAACTTCAGAGGAACGTTATGTTTCAGAAACAGGTGAGTAATCTCAGGTCGACTCAGTGTCCCACTGAAGGTCAGATCGAGAGCTGAGGACTCGTCCTCCACTGATGTCGGGGTGGACGGCTGCCAGTCGCACAGCTCATCCCTCACAGCTGAGGAGAGCTCAGCCTGACTGTCGGCCGTGAACACGCCTGCCTGAAGAAAAGAAGCAGCAGGAGTATCTTCAGTTTTGAGTTTGGGATTATTCTGCTGTTTTTAACCACAGGCTGAACAAATCTATCACAAACCTGCTGCTCTGTTGGCTCCAGGTCTTTGGTCGATGGTTTGGACTCGTGCTGAATCCTTGGATGGATATATGACCGTGAGCGATCACCAGAGGGCGCTGTCACACAGAGTCTGTCAGGTCCTCTTGTGGTTTATCAGTTTCCATAAACATCGAATGTATCAAAGAGATCAATAAATATATTTGTTAAATTTTAAGGACATTTTTTCATTTTGGGGGGGGTTTCAGTAGTAAATGAAATAAACATTTCAGCTCCAAAAAATGTGAATTTTCTGGCCATAATTTGTTATTTCAGGTATTTAAGGGTTAAGAGATCCAGCAGTGAGTGCTGCAGCCGGCAAAAATGTTTCTTTATTTACTAATTTAGGTTTAATTTGTTATTTAAATCTACTGTGAAGAGCTTTTGACTGATTATGAAATAAACTAAAATTAGCAGTGATATGTTTCTATGGTGTGAAAAAGTCACAAACACACTTTTCCATAAAAAGAACACGTGCATGTAAGATATAAAATCTGTTTCAGGAGAGGAAACGAGCAGCAGCCGTCACCTGGTTCAGTTCTCTCAGGGAAGCTCCTCTCCTGTCCATGATATTATAAGATCGACGTTTGCATCCTGCACATAAGGAACAGAAACACGTCGATGCAACACACTCTCCAGACCTCAGGGAACACATGCGTCTCATCTTTTTCCTAATGCATATTCATTCATCCTGATTTTATACGCTTCTTATTTTGCACATATATATGGTGAAGTTTAAGGGAAAAAAAGATCCCAAATGTAGCACAACAACACATTTCTCAGCAGACTAATGCCTCAGAACGAGCGTTTCTACTTTACTCACTGTTGTGGCTCCTCAATAAACTGCTTGACAATAATCCAATAATCTTGACAACAAATCTGGGGACTGTATTTTCCGGACGTGTATTTCTGAGCCATGGAGCACACGATGAGATCAGGGGTCGATAATATTTCAGGAACAGTTCAATCTTGCTGCTCTTGTTTTCTGAGGCACACAGCTTCCTGTTTATCCTGTTTGCACCATGGTTACCTCTTAGTATGTCCCCCTTGAGCTGCAGCACTTCACACACACTGGGGCTTAATGCACTGGTTTTATTTTAAAGTGTGAAAAGGTTTAAGGAGAGCAGCAGGTAAAGGGGACTCCAAATTTAGTAGAGGAGGTCAATTTGATGGTTTCTTGTCTTAAGTCTAAAGTTTTGCTAAAAGCTGTAAATTGATGTCGAGGAGTAAAAGAACAAAATCAGACTGACTGCTGTGAATATTTGGTTTATTGAAATAAACATTTCAGTGAATCAGAAATGTAAGTAAATCTCTGAGGACTGGTGTCAGCCTGGCCGTGACGGTGGGGCTGAAGGGTCCTCTGGAGACCCGATGTTCTCAGTGAGCCTCCCGAGGTATCATGCGCCTTCCACAAATGTAAGACCTTGACGCTTCACAAAGATGGTCGTTGAGCAACTCTGCCTCTGTAGGTGGAGACACACAACACAGAGAAATGCCGATTTAAAACGATGGTAAAAAAATCAGGAACAAAAGGAAGTCTTTTTTTTTTTTTTTTACCGCTGCAGTTCATCTCCATGCAGTGTTGGCTCTTCAGGTAGTTGTTTGGCTGTCCGGGGCCCCAATCGTCAAAATCATACATTGTACCGTCACTCCACAACCAGCAGCCCTCCTGAAAAAAGAGCGTTAGTCAGTGAATCATCAGCACTTTTTTTCCCATCAAAGCCACCAACCACGGTCTTTTCTGGGAGTCCCTGTGCTTCCTCATCCCTCATCGTAGGTTCCTCTGGATCAGACGGTATGGAATTACACTTGTGGTTTGTAGCATTAATAACACATCCACGCAGCTGTTAGCCTTGTATGTTATTTAAAAGTGGGGTAGGCAGGAATCCGTTAAAGAAGCATCTTTTTATACAAAAAATATACAAATAATCTTCTAATATCAATCAATAGTTATTAGTTATTGATGACATTTGGTAATATAACGATATCTCTGTGTTCTCTTATGTCTGTGTCGTCAACATTTGAACATTTTTGAGCGGTCCGCTCTTTCTGACTGTAAACAAAGCCGTTCTCCACCTCCTCTAACCTGATTGGTTGTGAGGCAGACGCTGCTCCCCCGTGTCGTTCAGTAGCCCAAACAAAGTTAGCGTGCTACAATATCGGACAGTAGAAACCAACCAGAAAGTTCGGAAAATTGTCGGAATCCTCCTTTGGCCACGACTGCCGACACAAGCAAGAAAACAAAGTAAATACCGGAGACTCTGGAGGAATAACGGGCGCTTAAAACGGAGGTAGACCGGACAAGAGCTAAAAAGCCGGGTCAACATAAACGATGGGGGACGCTTGGGGATCTTGGTGACCCTGTAACCTTTCTGCTGGACAGGTAAACCGCTTTAACAAAGTAAGACAAGTGTCTGTAACAGAAGTGTTTCTTGTCAAACGGACCTGCTGTAGCGTGTTGTAGCGCCATCGCTAAACTGTCCTCCCTCGGGTCCTGGACTATGTCACTTTATCCTAGTTGTAGAAGTCCTGCAAACATTGTGTTTGCTGGTAGTCTGTTGGCATCTACAGTAGCACCAATGCTTTTGACTTTCACCTTGACTGGGCCCCATTTGTAATGATCTGAAGCTCTCTTCGCTTATCTATCAATACGAGCGAGCAGGAGCGTCTGTTTGTGGGCGGGGCCTGCTGGAGCAGAGAGGGAGGGTAGAGGAGGAGCTGAGGGTAAAACTGGTTTGGAGGGGTAGAGTTTACATTCAAGATTTCTCCTAAAAACTGGAACTTCACCAGATCCTGATTACCCCACCTTTAACCCTACTTCTTTATTGTCCCTCGTTACAGCTCCAGAGGACGGCACGTCGTATGTTAACCACTCACCTCTGCTGCATCGTAGCCGCCAAGCCAAGCTTGTTGGTGCTCGCCTGTCGCCGTATAGATCATCTCCTGCAGTGACTGATACTGATTTGAGTCGCGGACTGAAGCCAGATTTCCTCCACGGTCTATGCAGTCATCCTAAACAAAGTGTGGAGAGAGGTTAGCAACAAAGCATGCTCTGGATCATTATTGTGCTTTAAATGTTCTGCGTTATTATTATTATTATTATTATTATTATTATTATTATTGTACCTCTGCATCAGACCAGCTCTTTTGCTCACGGACGAACAAAAAACAGTGAGAGTGAAACTCGGTCCAACCTTCAGGGCAGGCCATACAGCAGCTCCCTATGACACAAACGTCATGTTTGAAATAGTGTATCTGAGGGATCATTGTTACAATATCAAAGCAAAACCAACTTCAGTTTGTTTAAGTTTTAGTCAAACATGCTCCTATCTCTTAAAAAACATGAACTACGATGCATACGCTGGCGTGGAAGGCTGTGTTAAATCCACTTTGGACTTTGGGAGCCATGGATGGAATTTAGTTGGTTTTATTTGCCTGATTTTTTCAAACACATCTGCAAAAAATGTCTGAAGGTCTTAAACTGAAGCTTCTGCACCCACTAACGGATAACTCAGACCTCGTCCTCAAATGTTGACATCTTGAGAAATCCTTGAGTCAAAAGAAGAAAAGTGTACCCACCTTTTTTGTGACATTTGCCTGCCTGCAAACATCAACAAAACATTATCATCAGCTGTGAGTTCAGGTTATCTTGTCAAATATAGAATTTCCTCACGTACACTTGTGATAGTTTCATGTCAACTTAGTAATCGTGAGTTTGTATGATTGTAATCAACTCCCGTAGGAACTTTGAAGGCTTTCAGAAAAGATATTTGTTACCGAACAAGAAACAAAAATAAAAATGAAATATAGTTCAGGTCAGAGAGTTGACCCCTTTATAAAGCTGCATTGACTGGTGTTGGTACTTACATTAGCTCCTACCCACACTCCAAGAAGCACAATGAGATGGAGAGCGGAGGCCATCTGCAGAAAAAACAAATACGGTGATTTTATCAAAGCGGAATACTCAAAAATCAATCTGTAGAAAATAATGACGTTTCTAGTCTACCCATAGCTTCTCCTCGTCCACCTGTGACAAACTTTACTCTCTGCATCCATCTGCCGACCAGATTAAAGGAAGTTGGGAGTGTAGGATTAAACACACTATCGATCGATCCCAGAGAAAGAGACGTCGAGAACGCGAAGAAAAGGTTTTTAAGACTGACTGAGAGAGAAAAAGTGATAAAATACAGTCATTACTACAGAGGACCCTGTTTAAATGCTAATATTCAAAGTTTGTCTGCACCTTTAAAAATCTGCAAACAAGCCTTTAATCTTCTGTAAATGTTAAAGCTGCTGGTCAAAGTGGCGAAAAATCATCTGAATGTAAAAATGGTTTTGTTTTTGGTTGACATGTGAGCGAGTCCTCCTTCAAAGAAGTCTCGGTCATGCATCCCTACGGTTTTGTGTTTTAGTTCGTGGAATGAAAGATGTCTTTTAAAAGGTGAAGGAGAAGTGAGGGGCTGTTATTGAAAATGGGTCACAAAATTTCTCAAAGCCTTGAACTAGACTTCATTATTATGCTACACATTTACATCTTTGCACACTGAACCCTTTTAAGGACATAAAAAATAACCCTAACCCTACAAATACTCACTTAATTAAAGACAGTCTTCCTCACCGGCCGTCCATGTAAACACACTGCAGCCGAGGCGTACCAACCTCTCAGCTGGGAAAGCGTTACCAACAATTTCAGTATTTTTTGCACACTATGACTCTGGTCATGGTGTGCAATCTTAACATGGCTGCTAATCTCAGATTACTACATAAGGCATTTACTCCCCAAGCTGCAACACTCCTTTGTTAAAACTCAAGATAACAGGGAGGTGCCAAAATCTGCAGTTTCTTGAGTGCTCACTTGAGTCTGGCTCTACAAGCCCAGGACAGTTTATGTACACATTGTAATGGTTGGGAGTCATTTGTTTTAGAGATGGAGGGACGAAGAGTTTTGCAAAGATTTGAATAATTATGATTACTAACTGGCAGGTAGGATCAGCTGAGAAACTTCAGCATCCTTATCGTGAATAACCACCATGTTTAATTCTTTTCCTTTTGGTGACATCGTGTTGCGTTTAACGGGGAATGTAAACTCATAAACAAACAAAAAGGGAAGGACCCAAATGCAGACAAAAAGGATTTATCTAAAATGACTAAACAAAAAAAACACAAGGAACAACTGGGGACACAAGCATACGAACACACATCTACACATCTACACACACAGTGAACCAACAAGAACAGAGGGGAAGACAGGGACTATACACACACAGAGAAACGAGACACAGGTGAGACAGATGAGACACAGGTGAGACTCATGGGTGATTAACGAAGGAGAGAAAACTGGGGAAGTAAAACCAGACGAGAAACACGAGGAATCAACTCCTACAAAATAAAACAGACTGATCTAAACAATAAAACACAGAGAACAGGAGGGAAACAGGGTCAGAGACAAAGTGAACACTCATAAGACTGGACTACAGGGGAGCAGGAACACGAGGGAAAATACATTCAAATAACAAAACAGGGAAAAAACTAAATTAAACGAACATTTTTATAATAGATTTGGCATAAACAAAATCACCGCATCATCTCCGTCTGTTTTTTTCACCACATTCTCAGTTTACGTCCCCTTCATTGCTTCTCCTAGTTTCCCTCCTCTGGAGCTTGTTTCGTAAATAACTCGTTTCTTTAGCGGGAGAGAGCGACTACATTAACCTCAGAACTTGAGTCTTATATTTCCATACTTGGTGATGTTTTTTATCAGGACAAGTTGATTGAATTGATCTTTAATTTTCATCTTTTCTTCGATCAGTCAAGAGTCACACCTTACCTTATTGTGATGATCTGGACTTGCAGGAATAAGCGGGCAATGTTTGACTAGATGATAAGACTTCTTTATATACCATCCTCTGGTTGTTTGATTTAAACATTTGCATGCTATAAGATTGCTTTTGATAAATATTGCTACTGCTTTTGTGATGACTGATACCAGCCTTAAGTAAAGGTTAATCTGCACCTTCAAAAATATTTGCATGGCGTGTTGAATGAGGAGCATAATGTCCTATGCAGCTAGAATTAAACAAAGGTATTGAGCAGCTGCAGCGTTTCAGGGGGACGTGGCTGTGTGTTCAGAGGAGAATAAAGTCATGTAAGGGCAACAGAGGGCGCAGAAATGGGTGGGCGAGTACAGACGTGTGTCTAAGGACTGACAAACCATCTCCACCAGGAGGAGACTGAAGACACAGGCTACATAATCATGTCCATGACTGAGGCAGATGGGTCTGAGTTCAGCAAATTTATTCTTATGGCACATGCAGAAGTAGAGTTTCAGGAGGTTAAGACTGCAGATGTGGTTAGAGGAGCTAGTTTTCCCTCTGTCTCTGTTATCAGAAGCTCCGGACTGCGGGGTACCCCTCATCTCTTGACCTTTAACCTGGTCTTTCTCTGTGAATCCTTTGAATTCAGCAAACACGGCAACACTTGGTGGCTTTGAGAACTGACATCAAGTCTTGCAGCGGCTGTCTGAACCACGACTAACCTCTGTTGATATACAAGTTCAGAAAGCTTGTGCAATAAAATATAAGCTTTCTGCGCAAAAAAACCTGCAGCATTTGTTTCCAAACTCAGATCTGAAGGCGCTGCTCAGGAGGACAGAGTGCAAACGCTGAGTTATCACAACTTGACAGACAATTTATGAGCTGGTGAGTTATTCAGTGTTTATTCTCACCCTTGTGTTTCCCACAGATTGTGATTATGTTTATGGTTGTAACTAACCGCAGATGTTTATTTATCAGGCTGGCAGACTTTGAACAAGCAAACAAACCTGTTAAAACCACTTAGACAGCAACAGCAGAGGTTGTGTCTCACTGCAAAGCTAATGCACAGATTTTTGGGTCAACATTCAGACTTTTGCATGGGAAACGTGCATAAATGCTGCATTACAGTAGACGCAATAAAATAATGCTTCATTTTATAAACGGACAAGCTCAGTACATACCAGGCCCTGCAAACAAACCTGAAGTAAAAACAATCCAGAGTTCACAAAATGTTTTGGCAAACAGAACTAAAACAGGACCCAAAATGTCAGCGGACACACCCGCCAATTATTCCCCGGAGTGTTCTGTCTGCACTCACGCTACATCTGTGTTATTTATATAATCTAAACGGCAGTATCTTGAGTTTGAAACAGGTAATTCAAGGTCCAGCTCCCTCTTTTTACAGATTCTACATACTTGAATTTAGACTTTCAGGCCTGGACTTGTGTTTAAAGAGTTCTCTGGATTCTGTCTATGGACGCTTGAGAAAACTCGACCATCAGCCAGAAACAGGATCCCCCCTCTTATATCTAAGACAATTAAATTGATGGCGATTGATTATTGGTTGATGTTTATATCTGGACTGTTTGTCACTTTGGATAAAATTTTAACGCTGTCACAATAAGGGTATAAAATTCATTAAGATGTTGATTAAGTTAAAAATAACAAACACATTCAATACTGCTTTGTATAAACTCTCATCAGAAACTTGTTGACAGTTTATATACCTGACTCTCTGGTTTAAGGTTTTTATGTTTCATGCTCACACCTCCCACCTTTAATCACTTTTGATTAAACCATAAATCCCATGGAGCACAGATGTGAAGAGATTACCCAGAAACACCTCTGTCAGGTACTCCTTTTTGACTAGTACTTAAGTTAGCTAACTCAATATGATAACAAGCACATTCAGCTCAGCGTAAAAAAAAAAAGAAGCAGTTTTTGGAACGTGCTCTTTGTGTAATCTGAGAGTGCAGTTTTACTTATTGTGTTTTTGGTCAAAGAAGCATGATAAAGAGTATTTTAAAACACAGGGACTGCTCATCTCAAACCTGAAGAATCTGCCTCTGAACATGAGATTCATTTTGCACAGGTTTGTGAAGCATCTGTAGCTGCATTATCTATTTTCTTTCTCTTAACTGTCATTTATAAAACACTCATAACTCTGTTTTAAAAAGTTTAGAGTCATTAGCATCTGGTCTTTAGCTGTCGGCTGTTTTAAGACTCACAGTAAACATGGTAAAAATGATCATTTCCTGTAATTTTCCGCAGTGTGGGAGCCCACACAACATTTCCAGACAAATGTGTATGACACATTAAAGTTTAACCCATGGTTAAAAAACACAGGCACAATTAGCATGCTGAGTAGATTGGTTTATTGGACATTTATTTCAGTTCATCTTAAACAGCTGATGTTCTCCTGATGTCAGAGGGGGAGTTTGGTGAGCTCCATCAGGATCACTGAGGAGGTCGCATCATCAGTCCTTTATTTCAAGGTTTGTGGAGCAAAGGAAGGGTTTCGCTGCAGAGCACTTAGCATCCTTGATTACCTGAGCTGTCGACAGACACAAATCACAACGATTAGTCCCAAAACTATTTGTTGCAAGCAAGACATCCGTGAACCCATTTTTTTTCTATATGAGACTCAAATAGAGATGAATGAAGATACCATTGCCTTTTATCAGCATGCAGTGTTGTCGGCCTCCACCATTGTTTGGCTCGTTGGGGGCCCAGCTTGTAAAGTTAAACCTTGAGCCGTCGCTCCATTTCCATGCCTCCTCCTTAAAAACGTTTATTCAGTCAGCAAAGGATCAAATCAAAAAGTGGAAAAAGAAGACCAAATTTCAATTCCTTCAACATAAAGCTTCAGAGAACTCTGGAATATTTTGTGTTGGGGTAATTTGTTTTCCATTTGTTATAAATCTGCTGAAAATCTGTGTTTTTTTGTACCTTGGAGGGCTGTCTAAGCATATTGAGATCATTGAACAAAGGCCAGGTCTTTTATTTTCTCCCTGCCTCAGGTACCAGGCCTTTATTTGAAGCAGGCTTTTATCAAAGGAATGGCTTTAAATCAAATTCTGTCAGTTTCAGGATCACTATCATCCCATTAACTGGTATGACACAGGTATCAGTTTGCCATCAGGACTTGACTTACTTGCACGGTAACTTTTTCAATTTAATTTTTTTCATATTTACTCGTCTACATGTCTGTATTGTGGTCTGCCAGTCCTAATCTCTATCAACATGAAGCGCTTACTTTGACTGCATCATTGCCTCCAAGCCATGATGGTTTGCCACCTGCTAGATCTTCCAACAGCTCTTTGATTGTCTGGAGCTCGTTGGCGTCATGGAAAGAAGCTAGGTTCCCTCCTGCCGCAATGCAAGCTCGCTGATGTGAGGAAAACAAAGGAACAAAAGAAATATCAGGTAAGATAGCAATGAAGTAAATACAGAGTGATGAATAATTATTATTGTTTTATTTTGTTAAGTACCTCAGCATCACACCAACTCATCTTCTTGGAGCGGTACATGTAACAGCGAGAGCTAATCTCCATCCAGCCCTCAGGGCAGGTCATACAGCAATCCCCTAAAACAGTCATATTTTGTTATTAGAGAATTATTCACAAATAAATTCAAATAAATAATAATAATAATACATTTTATTTAAAGGCGCCTTCCTGAGCACTCAAGGACGCTTTACAGAAAGGATAAAAATAGCAGCATAGATCAGCAAGATAAAAGCAAATACAGTGAAGAATAAAAATACACAAGAAAATAGGACAAGTTAAAATACAAGGAGTGGGCTAATCTGAACAGGTGGGTTTTGAGTCTGGATTCAAGTGGTTAAAACGCAAAAAATATGCCTATATGTGGCTGAAAGGTCAGACTTGGGTTGGGTATTAATTAAAGATAAGGGTGCCTAAAGTAAGGCGCACTGCAGTCTGAAGTCACCTGGTGCTGATAATGACAGAGTGAGTGAAGCTCAATGATAATGAGGCACTGCATTCATGCTATTGAGATTAAATAGAAGTATATTAGCATGTGTTTACCAACACCTCCCTCTAATGTTTTACTATTCAAAAAAGCTATAAATGCAGATCTAGGACCATGTTTACACGCTAAAGATCTGCAGGCTCTAAAGCTCATGAGCAAAAACAATCTGGATGCAGATTCTGTATTTTTAACGTTTGCTATAATGAGATTGAAAAAAATAAGAAAAAGAAGAAGAAGAAAGAGAGAGGAACCAACCTGCTTTTGGACATTTTGTCTGTGAATGTAAAAAACACACTGTTAGCCATGTGATAAAAGCTCAAGAGAAGAAAGTTTGAGACTAACAACTGTCCCAACCATCTGACCCGTTCTACTTCACTTACTCAGTTCTGATATTTTTCCATATTTATTATCATGAACCAAGCCATGCATCAGGATCACATAATACTTACGTCTGCGCCCATCCATAGTCCACTGCTCAGACCAAGAATCACAAAGATTTGCAGAGTGAATGCCATCTGTGTGAAGATCAGGCGCTTAGATGAGCTGAATTAACTCTGTCACATGTCAGTGATATTTACACTAAATGAAATCTGCAAAATTAGTCGGAATGAACAGGTGATTAAGAGTGACATTTAAAGTCCTACCTTGTGTTGATCAGATAAGACTGGACTTGCTGGAAGACTGGCACATCTTCTTAGGATAGCCTCTTTATAAACCTCTTCATATAGTTTGTTGAGTGAAAAATTTGCATAACCTAAAGGACCTAGAGGGTAATGTCAATAATGCAATCATCTGTGAACTGCAATTTGCCACAGCCTTGAGTAAAGGTTAGACAGTTTCTTAAATATTAATGATGAAAAAACTGATTAAACAAAAACAAGGAAATGAACTTGTGACTCCCTCACAGAGCTGAGTCTGTTTTAATGCAGCCTTAGATAGCCGTGACACTCTGGCAAACACCAGGTTACAGTAAGAAAAGAGAAACATTCGGGTCCAGGTAGAGACACTGCAACCATCTACTGTGAGTGTAGCATAGACAACATTTAGCCTCACTTCTGTCTAATCTTTGCTTAATTCTGACCTGACCATTGAACCCTAACACATACTCCGGGCTTGGAGTTATAAAACCTCAACATTTCAACTCAATGTCAATGTTGTAAGCACTGTCTATAAGTACTGCTCAAAAAAGGTGAATAACACATGATCTGACGAACAAAGCACAGGCAAGGAGTCACATCCGCTACAAACTGCACTTCTGCATGCCTGCGCTGTTTGAATACATCTACGTGCATTTAATTGGAGCCCTCTTCTGTGCAAATAACATGTTCTGGTGTGCGTGACTGTATAAAGTCTGATCTGAGTTTGCAGCCAAAACATTTACATAAGCTTGTTTGGGGCAAAAAATATGGCCCTCTTATAATAATTATCATGCATTTTATTTATTTCAAAGCATTCAAGATGGGTGGAGAGAGGAAAAGGACCTGGGAGTGCATGAGGGGGTGCTGATGTGAAGGAGGATGGAAAGGTGAGGTTATAGATGGCTTTAAAGGTCAAGAACAGAATCTAAAAATCAATGCAGAAGCTGACCGGGAGCCAGAGTAGCTGCTGAAAAATTGAAGTGGTTTGATTGCTGGATGTAGTTCTGGAAATTATGCAGGCAGCAGAAGTGTGTACTAATAAATAAGCCTTCAACCACAAAGCAATTAGCCAACATGTCATCACATCTGAGCCAGAGCTGAGGCACAGAGCTGCAGCCAGTCGGTAAAGCAATGCTGCCATCTCCAGGACGGACAGAGGAATTGTGTCAAGCAACTGTTAAGAAGTTAGAAGCCGTTGTTGAAAATGCGTAAAAGCTGACCCTTTAGGACTTGCCTTACTTGCTTCAGGTACTTGGCCGTTGCTGCTTTCCTTGTGGCCTCTTCGTGGTTGCCATTTGCCTGTGGTATGCCAAGGTATTTGTAGCTCTCCTCCACATCTGCTATTCTTCCCTCTGGGAGTGCAATACCCTCTGTATGGCGTACCTTCCCTCTTTTCGTCACCATTCGGCCACACTTCTCCAGTCCGAACAACATTCCGATGTTACTGCTGTAGGTCCTGGTGGTGTAGATAAGTGAGTCAATGTCTAGCTCGCTCTTAGCGTACAGCTTGATGTTGTCCATGTAGAGGAGATGGCTGATGGTGATCGCATTTTGGCGTCAGAATCCGAAGTCGGTCTTGCTGATTATTTGGCTGAGGGGATTCAAGCCTATCCAGAGGAGCAGTGGGGACAGAGCATCTCCTTGATATATGCAACATTTGATGGAGACTTGTGCTATTGATTCGAAGTTGACCTCAAGGGTGGTGTTCCATTGCCTCATTGAGTTTGTAATGAAGGCTCTTAGAGTCTTGTTGACCTTGTACAGCTTCAGGCATTCCAGTGTGCATTGGCAGTGTGTGTGTGTGTGTATATATATATATATATATATATATATATATATATATATATATATATATTTATAGATTAATTGCAGCTAGGGGCCATTATTGCTTTTGGGGTAAAACAGCTTATTAACCTGTTTGTCCTCGTTGTAATTGTCTTGTATCTTCTGCCTGAGGGCAGCAATTCAAACAGGTAGGGACCCGGGTGTGAGGGGTCTCTAAGGATGTTGTGGGCTTTATAGAGGCCGTGAGAGTTGTACAGCTCATCAAGGAAGGAAGAGAACAGCTGGTGATATTCTGGGCTGTGTGTATGACTCTCTGGAGTGCTTTTTTGTCAGTCTCAAGAAGAAGATTCTCTGCTGGGCCTTCCTGACCATTGCTGCAGTGTTTTTACAACAGGTCTGGGCCGCCTCAATCTAGACGCCTAGAAACCTGAAAACTTTGCCTACTCCTTGCTGATGTGTAATGGCTGGATGTCTGTTTTAGTCCTCTTGAAGTTGATGATCAGCTCCTTTGCAATCATATTTAACATTCATATCTGTAAATTAAATAAGTCACCCACTACTAAATGCAAATCATGAGTATTACATGAAAAGAACTGTTGTGATAAAAGGCAATAAAGATAAGCCTACCCTGTGGTAATCAGTTAAGGCTGCACAAGCAGAAAGTAGCTAACATCTTGGTGAGGAATCTCCTTATATACCTTCTATTGGTTGTTCTTCCGCTTATTTAAAATTTGTATGTTATCAGGTGATCTTTGGAAAATACTGGTATTGCAATCAACTTTAATGTGCAAAAAGGGTGGGTTTTTTCCCTATGATGTGTGTTGACACATAATCAAACAAGAACAAGGTTACTTCTCCTACTTTTGTGCCTCTTCTCTGTACAGTGATGCCATCTACTGTTGTGGCCTATAATTGCTATACCCTGAAAATAAGACTATCCCATATCATTAGATTTTGAGATGTAATATTACAAAAAATAAAAACAACAGTTTTCATTAAGTGCTACTGAGAATGATATTGCAGCCTGAATAAGTCTTTGTTTTAAGAATAGTATATTTGTCTTAATAAGAAATTTCTGACTTCCATCTTGTTTTTCACACCTTGACCCACATTTCTATGTTCTAGGGGATTTTTTTCTTCAACTCTAAACAATATAAGCATTGATGTTAGACACATGAACAAAGGCGTCATATTGAATGCTGAGAATTGGTTTATTAAGTTACACTCTGATGAATCAGAAATGGCAGAAAATCTGAGCACTGATGCCATCAAGGTGTAAGGATGACAGTAAGTTGACTTCCATCAAAATCTGTGAAGATGTTGCATTATCAAGCCTCCTTCCTTTCAAGGTCTCTTGAACAAATGAAAGCTTTCTCAATGTTACATGGGGCATCGTTGATAGGTTGGGTTTCTGTTGGAAAACAAACACAACACCAAGTGATGAGAAATGCCACTCTTTGTGACAGTACCATGACCATATCTTCTGCTACAGGAGCAATTATTTTCTATGAAAGACTGTAGATATTTGGTTCAATTCAAATTCATACCAGTGTGGGACATTTCCATGCAGTGTTCTCCTGGTCCATAGTTGTTTGGCTCCCCTGGGGCCCAGCTGTCAAAGTCAAACTTGTAGCCATCAGCCCATTGCCAGCAATCCTCCTGAAAGGAAAGGCAATATATGTGAGCAATAACAGGAGAATTTATATGCAGCATGATTTGAGCAGGTTAAAGATGGTGTTATGTCCTTAATTGCCCGACAAGTCGAGAGGCAGCCGTAACAGTGAACAGGAAGGCCTGACATGCAGAAAACTTCAGTGATGAAGTGTTATTTGAGAGCAGCTGTGCTTATTATATTGTACCTGTATACCTGTACCTGTATATTGTACCATGCCTTTCCAATCTCCTGAGTGGAAAGGCAAAAACACCCCATAAAGGCAAACATACTTAATAAACAGTATGTGTTATCAGTAGCTCAGGCTGCTTGTTTTTTTGTGGGTGACATTGAACGATTTTTTACCCAAGCACATGTTAAGTACACCAGGCTCTAACGGGCAAAACCCACAGGGTCTGGAACGGCTCCGCCCTGCTCCGCGCCGGCACGGCCGGCAGACCAAATCCGCAAGCATTATAATCAATGTGAGTCATTCCACAGAATCCATTCGGAGTACGGCTCTGCTGCGGATCTGCTCCAGCGGCCGGATCAGATACGCAAGGCTTCTATTTTTGCTGGATGCCGGAGCACGGTGCATCAATTCAGTGCAGCGCAGCATGAACAGCAGCAGAAGTTGTATGCGATTACAGAGTAAAATACCCGCTTAATTTTCAACATAAAATAAAGTCAATACATTGACCTGTTGTTAACTAGATAGTAGGAGAGGCCAGGGTTGTGGGATGTGGGTGTTGATATACACCGCTGTTGATATACGCCGATCAGCAGATCTCATTCTATGACTCTCGGGGAAACACACTAGAGCTTGTGAGATCTCGTCCAATCTCACGAGAAATATCAGTAATCTCTCGAGCGCTTCTCCTCCTCCGATGGCGGCCGATCGGACCTGGTCAGAGCTGTATGCTCAGGGATCGGATCTGCCTGCCAGTCCAGAGCGGACCGGAGCCACTACGGATCCTGTGGGTTTAGCCAGTGAGTCACATCCTTTCAGGTCTATATTTTTGCTTTGTTTCCACACACTACAGTTAGCAGGTACTTTTTTTTTTATCATTGGTTAATTTTCTCCAGTGTGGCTTGAGTTTTAGCAGCCTGTATCCCCTTTATTACCGTCACAATTATATGTATTAATAACTCACCTTGACTGCATCAAAGCCCCCCATCCAAGTTCGCGCTTCTTGGCCTGTAGTCAGCTTCGTGAAATTTCTTAATATTTCCAGTTCTTTCACGGTACGGATTGAAGCCAGATTGCCACCCTCATTTATACATTGGGACTAGAAAGTAGGAGGCAGATTTAGAAGTAGTACACAATGACTCCATGAAAAGGTTTATGTAATTCAACAACAAATTATGTTGTACAGTATTATAGATGTTTTAAGTACCTCAGCATCACACCATCCCTTTGGTCCAAAGTGAAATTTGAAACAGCGACCTTCAAACCTTGTCCATCCGTCAGGGCAGGCCATACAGCATTCATCTACAACACAAATGTCCTGTCAGACAGACAATCCTGAAGCCATAAGAGCTAAACTTTGTACATGGTATAATGCCCAGATTTCAGTCCGCAGTACATTTTAAACTAATAAACGTGCAGGATGATTGAATACTGGAACAAAATAAAACTTTATTTACTGTTACCGGCTTTTACTCAGCAAGTCCTAAGTTTTCGGAGAAAATGTAAAAATTCAGCTGTCACTAAGGTTCTCTATTTGGTTATTAACTTTACTACAAGAAAAAAATTAGGTGCGTAGTCAAATGCTTCACAGTGTTTGACCAGCAGTGGACACCCCAAGTCCGGCAGCAGAAATGTTCTCTTCTATGATATTTCATTATTTAACTTTAGAAGTGGAGAAAACAAAGTACAGACCTTTTTTTGGACATCTTGCCTGTGGATGAAAATAATTACCTTTAGTCATTCAATAAATACCCAAAGCTGAAGTTATGTCATATATAAAACATAAAGAAATACTTTCATGATTGTGAGACAGGATATCTTATATATGAATATGTAACCACATGAGCTGTGATGCCTTATGTTCAAAAGTCAGTTTGAATAGAAACTGACACGAGTACTTGTATTTTCCAGCAGCTACAGCCTGCAGTAAAGCCCACAGTGAAGAATCAAATGAAAACAATACTTACATTTGCTCCCATCCACAGTCCACTGCTCACACAAAGCAGCACAACAAGCTGAAGATTGAATGCCATCTGCGTAGAGATCAGAGGTTGTGAGAGACGAATCAACCCTCCATCATTTATAACAGTAACCAAAAAAAGCAATAATTCATTTACATTGATTATTGTTCTAGTCATAAATGCTTAACCCAAATGCTTTCATTAAAGACAAGAGCCAAGCACTTACCTTGTTATCCAAATCAGATGAGACAGGACTCAAAGGTAGTCGGCAACATCGTCAGGAGAGATCACGCATTTTATACATTATGCTGATGTTTGGTTTAGAAATTTGCATATTATTCAGGAAATTAAAAGACAATATTGAGAGGCAATTAAGAATAAGCCGATAATTTTGCAGTGATGAAATAAGAACAAGGATGTAAACTTAAAAGCTTTTAAGCTGACGTCTTTTAATTTTTTCTTAATTATCGCTTTATTTGCATCTTGAGCCTACACCCTCTAAGAAATCAGTCATCTCCTGATCATTGAGGTGACATTTTTGCTTGCCTATAGCCAATCTACATCGAAGTAACACCCTACCATAAAAACTGTCAGTGAGGCCTTGCCATCAGTCAATCATTACACTTAATACTTAAAGTCAATGAACACTTATTTTAATTACTTGAGGGTTAAGAGTGGGTAATAAAGGGATCATTACTTTGAAATAACCAAGGACAGTATGACATCTTTTATGTACTCAAAATAAATATTTAGTATCTGAGATGTTTCACAGGATAACTCTGAATAGAATTTCTAAAATACTCATTTTAAATTCATAAAATCTACCTTGTTTCTGTCATGTATTCTGCCTGTACTGCTTCCCTGTTATACTCTTAGTTGTGTTGTCTGGCACCATTATTAGTGACTTTTCTCCATTACTTTAGTATTTAAGGATTTAAGGATTTAAACATCTTTTTTTATTATTATAGTAAGTTTTTACCTGTGCCAAAATGTGGCGGATTACATCTCTGTTATAGTGGATCAGTCCACACTCACTCACAGTGCGTGCAATATGGATTCAAGAAGTGTGGCAGGATGGAGCGCTTCCAGGTCACATATTGTGTTTCAGACTTTCACTGTCTGTGAAAGTAACATGGCACATGGGACCAGGAGCTCTAGAACAAGGAATGTCATAAGAACACTAGAAACATGCATGTATGCATGTTAAGATCTGTCTCAAAAACAATATAATATAAAATAAATCTAATGCTCTGCCATAAATTAAACTATGACCATTCTCTTGTCATCAACATAGTGTTCCTGTAACAGTACATAAACTGAGTTTTGTTCCTGTTTCTGACATTTTTTCTCCTTTTAGTACATAACGTTTTCTGTAAAGGCTGAGTAAACACTGTGTGCATGATGACTGTACTTTTTCTTCTTTGTTTGCTGTGCTGATTCTTTGCTGTTGTAACACTGGAAATTTCCCCACCATGGGATGGATAAGGGTTTTTCTTATCTTATCTGACACCTGGCTAAAGACTTTAGAAAGGGGGGAAGAGAGAGATTTGCTGCAATACTGCCTTTTATATTTCTGTGTCAAGTCACAATGCCCCCCCACCCACACACACACACACACACACACACACACACACACACACACACACACACACACACACACACACACACACACACACACAGAGTTCCTGTGCTAGTGTGTGAGATTGGAAGTATTTGTGTCAAGGTCAGCAAGAATATACTCCTTCTCATCAGGGTTATGAGTGTGAAAGTTGTTTGTTAATGAAAGTTTATTGATAATTATAAAAGGGCACTTTACCTATGATAAACCATTTTTAATCTGAAAGTGCTGGTATTTACAGACTAGAATATGTAATTTGGGTACATTTTCAACACTTACATCTGGCTCAACGATATAAAAGAACGACGACTTGCGCTTGTTTAGCGGGCGTGCTGCTTGCTGCTGTGTTGTATTCGCCGATAGCGATATACACTACCGTTCAAAAGTTTGGGGTCACCTAAACAATTTTGTGTTTTCCATGAAAAGTCACACTTATTCACCACCATATGTTGTGAAATGAATAGAAAATAGAGTCAAGACATTGACAAGGTTAGAAATAATGATTTGGATTTGAAATACGATTTTTTTTTACATCAAACTTTGCTTTCGTCAAAGAATCCTCCATTTGCAGCAATTACAGCATTGCAGACCTTTGGCATTCTAGCTGTTAATTTGTTGAGGCAATCTGGAGAAATTGCACCCCACGCTTCCAGAAGCAGCTCCCTCAAGTTGGATTGGTTGGATGGGCACTTCTTGCGTACCATACGGTCAAGCTGCTCCCACAACAGCTCAATGGGGTTCAGATCTGGTGACTGCGCTGGCCACTCCATTACCGATAGAATACCAGCTGCCTGCTTCTGCTCTAAATAGTTCTTGCACAATTTGGAGGTGTGTTTAGGGTCATTGTCCTGTTGTAGGATGAAATTGGCTCCAATCAAGCGCTGTCCACTGGGTATGGCATGGCGTTGCAAAATGGAGTGATAGCCTTCCTTATTCAGAATCCCTTTTACCCTGTACAAATCTCCCACCTTACCAGCACCAAAGCAACCCCAGACCATCACATTACCTCCACCATGCTTAACAGATGGCGTCAGGCATTCTTTCAGCATCTTTTCATTTGTTCTGCGTCTCACAAACGTTCTTCTTTGTGATCCAAACACCTCAAATTGGATTCATCCGTCCACAACACTTTTTTCCAGTCTTCATCTGTCCAATGTCTGTGTTCTTTTGCCCATCTTAATCTTTTTCTTTTATTGGCCAGTCTCAGATATGGCTTTTTCTTTGCCACTCTGCCCTGAAGCCCAGAATCCCGCAGCCGCCTCTTCACTGTAGATGTTGACACTGGTGTTTTGCGGGTACTATTTAATGAAGATGCCAGTTAGGGACCTGTGAGGCGTCTGTTTCTCAAACTAGAGACTCTAATGTACTTATCTTCTTGCTCAGTTGTGCAACGCGGCCTCCCACTTCTTTTTCTACTCTGGTTAGAGCCTGTTTGTGCTGTCCTCTGAAGGGAGTAGTACACACCGTTGTAGGAAATCTTCAATTTCTTAGCAATTTCTCGCATGGAATAGCCTTCATTTCTAAGAACAAGAATAGACTGTCGAGTTTCAGATTAAAGTTCTCTTTTTCTGGCCATTTTGAGCGTTTAATTGACCCCACAAATGTGATGCTCCAGAAACTCAATCTGCTCAAAGGAAGGTCAGTTTAGTAGCTTCTGTAACGAGCTAAACTGTTTTCAGATGTGTGAACATGATTGCACAAGGGTTTTCTAATCATCAATTAGCCTTCTGAGCCAATGAGCAAACACATTGTACCATTAGAACACTGGAGTGATAGTTGCTTGAAATGGGCCTCTATACACCTATGTAGATATTGCACCAAAAACCAGACATTTGCAGCTGGAATAGTCATTTACCACATTAGCAATGTATAGAGTGTATTTCTTTAAAGTTAAGACTAGTTTAAAGTTATCTTCATTGAAAAGTACAGTGCTTTTCCTTCAAAAATAAGGACATTTCAATGTGACCCCAAACTTTTGAACGGTAGTGTACAGAGAGGTGAGTTTTTCAGGGCAGGGGAGGGATTCTTCCCTCAGGACCTGGTGAATGAACAACATATGTCACCCAGTGAACGACGCTGTGACTTCAGCAGCAGGGGAGGGGAGGGGCTCGTTCAATGAACGAACTTGCCGCTGTGCCTCTTACTGGTGTACTGCACCGGCAGGACGGGGCGCCAAAACACTAACTGATTCAGTGAACGAATCTTTTGAACAATTTTTTTTTTTAATGAACAGATTCTAAAGATTCAGTCAAAAGAAGTTTGGGAACCTGTGTTCTTGTTAGAATTCCTAAAACTGTTTTAGGACTCAGGATTTAGAAACAATGAGAACAAGTCGCTTTTCTGATATTTTAATGGGATTTAAGACTCACTTTATTTAGAGTTTGCCAAACAGAAATGTGTTAATTATAAAAAAAACACTGGAACATTATAGGCCAGTTATACCAGTTTACATCACGTTCACACAAACACACATAAATGAACAATACAATACAGTATGATACAATGAGAGGGAGAAAAGCAAAAGTTTGCTGAATTTGATCATTTGTTAAAGTGCTTTACACGTGGCCTATGCATGCTTATACTTGTTGAGTGGAGGTGGAAATACACCATCCCATCTCATCATACAGTAACAACACAGTCAGGACGTCAGCACCAATCAGCAGTCAAGTTTACTAACAGTAGCATGTGATATTCTGTGCAACACCGTGGTTATTACCTGTTGAATTCAAATATATCACATATAAAAGACATATCAAGCAATACCTGATATCATCCAATATAACAACACTTGTAAGATGTTTGGCAATGTGCTTGGCGTGAAATAACTACTGAAGAAGTAACATGCAGAGAGGTCAGCATTCAATACTTTGCTTTCTGTGCATTATGCAAATTAAGTCCGGAACTTTCCGTCTGTCCTTGGAACTGTTCAAAAGTTGCAGTTTAGATTTTAATGAATATCGCACTTTTTGTATACTGAAAGGGCAGCCAGGGCGCACCTTTTATATACTGGGGGGGCATCAAGAGGGCATCCAGAGGGAACATTCTTTCCTTTAAATGGCCTCCAGAAGGAATAATTGTTCATATTTTATATTTAGAAATAGAACTCAAACCAATTTGTGTCAGTTATTTTACTTTGTTGCTTTGTGTTTAAATTAACAGTTATATTCTCTCCAGGGTCAAATAGACCCCAGTCAGTGTGGAGTGGGACAGTATGACCCCTGAGACATGAGATGTAGTAGGTCTTAACTTGAGGACAAATAATATTTTACCCACCCACTGGGCTTGGGGACAAATGACCCAGATCTAGTATGTCAATAACATCCACCCTGGCCCCGTATCTGTGTGAGTCTGGGCTGCCTGCCTGCATGCATGTGTGTGTGTGTGCGCATGCATGTGTTTATTTACACATTGGGGACAGTGTGACCCCTGAGACATGGGAAGGAGGTTTAATGTGAGGACAACAGGACGGTTAAATTAACGGTTATATTCCCTACTGGGTCAAAAAGACCCCAGTCGGTGTGGAGTGGGACAGTATGACCCCTGAAACATGGGATGTAGGTCTTAACTTGAGGACAACAGGAGGGTTAATATCCATTCATTTTCTCAGCCAAACTTGCTAGCTTCTATTAATCCACTGCTGTTATTCGGGCTGATCTCTTGATAACTGTAGAACCATTACATATTTTACTGACATTAAAGGTCCCTATGATTAGAAACCTGTTGACCCCTGTTACTGACTTTTATGTTTGTATTAACGTGTTGAAAATTCTTTGAGGGAAGGTTTGCAGACTGGCTGGTTGTTTTAAAAACATTTATTTTTGTCTATGTTCTGTGAATTCTCTTTTCAGTTGGAAAAAGCATGACTGTTAGTGTTGGGCAGATCAATAGAAGACGCCATACTGAATGCTGAGATGTTTATTGTCAAACATTTTGATTAATCACATGACAGTGAAGTAAATTCCAGTCAGATCAATGAAGATGTTGCATTAATCTTGTTGCATTTCAAGGTCTCTAGCACAGAAGAAGCCTTTAAGGACATCACATGGAGCATCGTTGATTGGTTGGACGTCTGTAAGAAAAAAAACACAAATAACCAAGTGATCAAACTCTGGGTGATTGTTAGAACTCATCCTTAAGTTCAACATGTAAGTAACTGTTGCTAAACCTTCTGAACAGATAACTTTTTCTTAAAGACTTAAAGTAATTTGTTGGATTCAAAATAACCAAAAGATTTCTCAAAAATCACAAAAGAGCGATAACAGAAAATTCATACCTGTGTGCATCAGCTCCATGCAGTGTTCTTTCTCATCAACGTTGTTTGGCTCACCATCACCCCAGCTAGTGAAGCCAGTTATATCTGAGCCATCACTCCATTTCCAGCAATTTTCCTGAGAAAAACAAAAAAGATCAGATCAGGATGCAATAATTTTTATTACTGAAAAACTCAATTGGATCAATTGATCCCGAAAGTATACATCCGTCACTTACCTTATGCGCCTTATAACCTCCAAGCCAAAGTCGTTTGATCGCTCCTGTCAACTCTTGCACCTTTCCTCTCAGAAAGTCAGCATCTTCAGGTTTACGGATGGAAACCAAATTGCCCCCTTGCGCCACACAAGTGGACTAGAGACAGTAAAAAGGGGAGAGGGAGCATTGGATAAACACTGAAAATGATTGAATAGAGTTAAATAATCATATTTACACCAGACTGAGGTCCTACGAATTTATCTAAAAACAAAGATGTTAAATAAATACAGAATCACAAGTATCTTATTATTAAGAACCTCAGCATCACACCAGTCCTTTTCTCCAGCATGAAACATGTAACAGCGAGAGTCATGCTCCATCCACCCATCAGGGCAAACCATACAGCAGTCCCCTACAAACACAAATGTCATGTAAGACAGAATAATGATAATCATTTAATAATGGTTAAATTATTTAGCCATCTGCCCATTAAGATGAAATAAGTCTTTTCCTTTACACACTGGTCAGTAACTTTGAGTTGATCACTGAGTTAAGGATGTACAGCTATAGAGCCCTTCAAGCTTGGCTGTAGACACAATATTATACCTACTGTAATTTCAGTCTTGTACACAAAAGTAAAAGATAAATATGCCAACCTTTTTTTGGACATTTTGCCTGTGAATGAAAAAAACACATGGTTAGCAAATAGATAAATGCTTAAGAGATTTAACCTAAATCATAATAACAAGGTATTTTTAGGAAACAGAACTAAAAACGGAATTCATTTTCACCAAAAAGTATAACTTCACACAAACTACAGTCATATCAGTTGTGATGTTTTCCTTTTTCAATGTTCATCGATTAATTTGGAATTAATTAAATGAGGACTTAGCATGGAAGTAAGTTCTTTTATTGTAAACATGCTTTTCACTAACTTTAATGAGTTCAAGGGCCACCTATATACTTGTTTTTTTCCAGCATCTGTAGCTTGCAGTACAGCCCATGGTGCAGCATCAAAATCAAGCAATACTTACATTTGCTCCCATCCACAGTCCACTGCTCAAGCCAAGGAGCACAACCAGTTGAAGAGTGAGTGTCATCTGCATAGAGATCAGAGGTTGTAAGAGTTAAACTTTTTCACAGACACTTGTGTCAACTAAAGTCATTGTACGTCTATAAAGATGGAAAAAAATACTTCAGTCTAGAAGTCATTATTCAATGTTTGATTTACATGAGGACCACCAATAAGCAGTTCTAGATGGGTTATAGAATTTCCTCGTACACTGAAGATATTTCTCTTTTAATTTTAATGGAATGACATCTTGTTTTACCTTTGTTATTGTAAATTATTAAAAAGGGTTAGCCATAAAACCAAGAATATATGCAGCAAATACAATGAAAAGAAGAAAGATCCAAACTCCTACCTTGCCGTGGTGATCAGTTGAGGCTGGATTTCGAGAAATCAGACAACGTCTTGGAGAGAATCTACTCCTTTTATACTTGTACTGACGGTATGATTTGGAAATTTGCATATTACTAGGTAGAACCTTAATTACAGTTGCAATTAAAATAATATTAGTGGAAAATCTGCACCACGTTGAACAAACAAGTACAAGGATGTATTCTAAAAAAAGGAATTCACATAAAGAAGTACACTTAAAAGCTTTTAAGCTGATGCCCTTTACTTTTTTTAATTATCGCTTTATTTGCATCTTGAGCCTACACCCTCTAAGAAATCAGTCATCTCCTGATCATTGAGGTGACATTCATGCTTGCCTATATTCATCAAATTAACGCCCTACCCTAAAAACTGTTAGTGAGGCCTTGCCATCAGTCAATCATTACACTTAATGCCTAAAGTCAATGAACACTTATTTTAATTACTTGAGGGTTAAGAGTGGGTAATAAAGGGATCATTACTTTTAAACAACCAAGGAAAGTCTGATGTCTCCTATGTACTCAAAATAAATATTTAGTATCCTAGATGTTTCATAGGATAACTCTGAATAGAATTTCTAAAATACTCATTTTAAATTCATAAAATCTACCTTGTTTCAGTCATGTATTTTGCCAGTACTGCTTCCCTCTAATAATCTTAATTGTGCCATCTGGCACTATATAAATGACTTTCTCCATTCATTTATTTTCTAAGGATTTAAACGTATAATTTTGTCGTGATGTAAAATTCTGAGACCATTTTAAGTTGTAACTATGCCAAAAGTTGGTGGATTAAAATTCTGTCATAGCAGATCAGTCCATAATCACTCACAGTGTGTGCAAGGCTTTCACAGGCAGCAAACGTCTGTACAAGAAGCCTCTGGGACAAGTATTGTCATAAGAAAGCTACACTCAAGGCAAATATAAACATGAACAAAGTAAAGATTGTCTCAAAAACAATATCTCAACATAAAATACATGTTAACAAATGCTCTGCCATTAATTAAATTAAGACCAGCCTCTTGTCATTAACATATTATTCCTTTAAATAGTACACATACCTGTTCCACTGATTTTGACACCCTAAGCATACATCTCTATTAACATTTGTTGTTTGTTTCTATTCGTTTTCTCTCTTTCCTCATCTCCTTTTATTTGTTGCAGTTATTTCCATTTATGTAGGTTGGCAGACTGTCTATTTTTTTTCTTGTCCTGCGCAATGTTATTGGTGATATCTGCAAGGACAACTCATTGCCTGCCAGCACTGAGACAAATGGAGAAGGGGTAGCAACCACATCAGGAGCAGAGAAGGTACAGTTAGTTTGACTTATTGGTGTAGAAGCATTACTACCCCATGGGGAGTTAAGCATGCAGTGGGATGACCTCAGAGTCTAGATCAGGCATGACAATATAAGTACATATCAGTGAGGGGTCAAAAGAAAAAAATTCGGTCAGACATTATATAGTCAGTGTTAAAAATCATTATGCCAGGTACATTTAAAGATATGTGAACAAACAAAGATGACCTGATTGTTAATGGCTAAAATTCAGCTTGAGGTCTCTCATAAGAGATAAAAGGAGCTCAGAACTATTTTGAGACCTTTCTTTCCTTAATTTCCTTAATTCAAAGACTTGTGCCGTCACTTGTGCCTGTACTGTATGTGTGCCGAAAAGATCTTCGCACATGTACAGTCTTCTGCAGAGGTCTTTTTCTTGTGAAATAATTTACGGTTTTGGTAAAGCCTATTTCCTGTTATAAATATGTTATTAATACCTTGAAATTTGGAGGTTTTCCATCAATGAGCAAGATTTTGAATTTACATTTTCTTTTCTGTTGAAGACATTTATAATGTTTAAGAAATTCCAAAGGCTCTCTGGCCAGGCATTGCAAGACCCATCAGGCAGCTCATACGTCTTTTAAATGGGATAAACTGAGCAGTTCCAGACCCTTTCACCAAGGTTTGTTTATGAGGGCCTGTGACTCTATTCTGACACTGCTGTCTGCACTACAGGGGCCCCAGAGGGGACAGTTTTGGCTCACTTCCTTTTTAACCTGTACACTGCAGACTTCACCCACCCAATTACAAGCTGCCACCTGCAGAGGTCCTTGGACAATGCAGACATTGAACGCCTCATTACCGATGATGATGAGGGGGAGTAAAGAGAACTGAACCGGAACTTTGTGGACTGGTCTCAGTGGAACTTCTTCCAGATCTACACAGGAAAAACCAAGGAGCTGGTGGTAGATTTTGCAGGTGCAGATCACTCCCACACCAGGAAGGACATTGAGATTGTGGATTCTTACAAGTACCTCGGTCTTCACCTGAACAATAAACTAGACTGGACTGACAACACTAACTCCCTCTACAGGAATGCCAAAGTAGACTCCACCTACTGAGGAAACTGAAGTCCTTTGTGGTGCAGGGAGCACTCCTGCAGTCCTTTTATGACTCTGTGGTGGCCTCAGCCATCCTCTATGGAGTAGTCTGCTGGAGCAGCAGCATCACAGCTACAGAGAGGGACAGAATGAACAAACTGCTGAGGGGGGCTGGCTCTGTTCTGGGCTGCCCTATGGACACTGTCAAAGTGATGAGGGGCAGGAGGATGATGGCTAAACTATCATCTCTCATTGGCAATGTTTCCCACCCCCTGCAGAGCACTGTAATAGGACTGGGCAGCTCATTCAGTGACAGGTTTCTTCACCCGTAGTGTGTGACAGAGAGATACCACAAGTCCTTTCTTCTTGCTGCGGTCGGACTGTTTGAGCAGACCTGTCCCCAGTAGTCAGGCTGCAGCTGCCACATCCCACAGCTGTGACAAACCCAATGTGCAAATGTGCTCTGCTTTAATTGCTATACATAGTGCTAGTTTTGGTTTTATAAGTATGAATAATATAATTATAGTTGCATTCAGGCATGCAAGTTTCATTGCTACAAGTGGTTCACTTGCTTGCTTATAACAATGACCTGGAAAAGATGCAGTCTAAATATCCATTCATTTTTTCAGCCAAACTTGCTAGCTTCTATTAATCCACTGCTGTTATTCAGGCTGATCTCTTGATAACTGTAGAACCATTACATATTTTACTGACATTAAAGGTCCCTATAATGAGAAACCACTTGACCCCTGTTACTGACTTGTCTGTTTGTATTTAAGTGCCAAAAATGTTGTTTTAAAACCATTTATTTTTGTCTATATTGTGTGAATTCTGTGAATTTTTTTTAGTTGGAAAAGCATGACTGTAAGTGTTGGGCAGATCAATAGAAGACGCCATACTGAATGCTGAAATGTTTATTGTCAAACATTTTGATTAATCACATGACAGTGAAGTAAATTCCAGTCGGATCAATGAAGATGTTGCATTAATCTTGTTGCATTTCAAGGTCTCTAGCACAGAAGAAGCCTTTAAGGACATCACATGGAGCATCGTTGATTGGTTGGACGTCTGTAAGAAAAAACACACAAATAACCAAGTGATCAAACTCTGGGTGATTGTTATAACTCATCCTTAAGTTCAACATGTAAATAACTGTTGCTAAACCTTCTGAACAGATAACTTTTTCTAAAAGACTTTAAGTAGTTTGTTGCATTCAAAATAACCAAAAGATTTCTCAAAAATCACAAAAGAGCGATAACAGAAAATTCATACCTGTGTGCATCAGCTCCATGCAGTGTTCTATGCCATCAACGTTGTTTGGCTCACCATCACCCCAGCTAGTGAAGCCAGTTATATCTGAGCCATCACTCCATTTCCAGCAAGTTTCCTGAGAAAAACAAAAAAGATCTGATCAGGATGTAATAATTTTTATTACTGAAAATCTCAATTGGATCAGAGGTTACCAAACGCCACCAAGGGAAGAAAAAGGGAAGAATACTGGAACAGTTTCCCAAAAATAAATCTACCATTTTTTTCTGCTGTTTATTGACCTCAACTATGTAGTGTTTTCTTACAGGCCCTATCTTTCTTATAATGGTAAGTATACATCCGTCACTTACCTTATGCGCCTTATAACCTCCAAGCCAAAGTCGTTTGATCTCTCCTGTCAACTCTTGCACCTTTCCTCTCAGAAAGTCAGCATCTTCAGGTTTACGGATGGAAACCAAATTGCCCCCTTGCGCCACACAAGTGGACTAGAGACAGTAAAAAGGGGAGAGGGAGCATTGGATAAACACTGAAAATGATTGAATAGAGTTAAATAATCATATTTACACCAGACCGAGGTCCTACGAATTTATCTAAAAACAAAGATGTTAAATAAATACAGAATCACAAGTATCTTAGTATTAAGAACCTCAGCATCACACCAGTCCTTTTCTCCAGCATGAAACGTGTAACAGCGAGAGTCATGCTCCATCCACCCATCAGGGCAAACCATACAGCAGTCCCCTACAAACACAAATGTCATGTAAGACAGAATAATGATAATCATTTAATAATGGTTAAATTATTTAGCCATCTGCCCATTAAGATGAAATAAGCCTTTTCCTTTACACACTGGTCAGTAACTTTGAGTTGATCACTGAGTTAAGGATGTACAGCTATAGAGCCCTTCAAGCTTGGCTGTAGACACAATATTATACCTACTGTATTTTCAGTCTTGTACACAAAAGTAAAAGATAAATATGCCAACCTTTTTTTGGACATTTTGCCTGTGAATAAAGAAAACACGTGGTTAGCAAATAGATAAATGCTTAAGAGATTTAACCTAAATCATAATAACAAGGTATTTTTAGGAAACAGAACTAAAAACGGAATTCATTTTCACCAAAAAGTATAACTTCACATAAATTACAGTCATATCAGTTGTGATGTTTTCCTTTTTCAATGTTCATCGATTAATTTGGAATTAATTAAATGAGGACTTAGCATGGAAGTAAGTTCTTTTAATGTAAACATGCTTTTTACTAACTTTAATGAGTTCAAGGGCCACCTATATACTTGTTTTTTTCCAGCATCTGTAGCTTGCAGTACAGCCCATGGTGCAGCATCAAAATCAAGCAATACTTACATTTGCTCCCATCCACAGTCCACTGCTCAAGCAAAGGAGCACAACCAGTTGAAGAGTGAGTGTCATCTGCATAGAGATCAGAGGTTGTAAGAGTTAAACTCTTTCACAGACACTTGCGTTATCTAAGGTCATTGTACATGTATAAACTTGAAATATTTTTTTTTCTTCAGTCTACTCAAGATACATTATTGGAAGTCATTACTCAATGTTTCATCTTAGTGAGGACTTCAATGTTACCGCAGATCCATCTTTGATCTTGGGTAACAGAAAACTCATCAAATTAAAAAACATTTTCACACTGTAGGGATATGCGTTTCTAGCTAATACATGGTTCACGGTTAAGATAAAAACAGGACTGTGATAAGCTGTTCCAGATCAGTTGTAGAATTTCCTTGTAGCTTTAAGATATTTTTTCTTTTTCAATTATAATGGAATAACATCGTGGTTACCTCCATTATAGTAAATTATGAAATAGAGTGAGGAACAAACCAAGATTATATGCAGCAAATACAGTGAAAAGAAGAAAGACCCAAACTCCTACCTTGCTGTGATGATCAGTTAAGGCTGGATTTGGAGAAATCAGACAACGTCTTGGAGAGAAACTACTCCTTTTATACCTTATACTGATGGTTTGATTTGGAAATTTGCATATTACTAGAAAGAACTAGGACAATATTACTCATACAATAAACTCTTATTTTTCAACAGCTTCATATCACAGTTGCAATTGAAAAACTATTTGTGGAAAATGTTCACCATGATGAATAAATAAGAACAAGGATGCATTTAAAAAATGGATTCTACATAAATGTTTAGAGTTTCAAACACTCACATCATTAATTTAAGGTTATATCACCTCTATGTTTTATTTGATATTCGTCATAAAAAATTAAATACTGAATATCGAACTATCACACTTTCTCATGAGTGAGGTGGACTCTTCTTTGTTTAATCATGTTTTCATTGGCATATTAGACACATATTGAAATATTTCATCAGTCGTCACCTGGTCATTATGGTGACAAACCCAAGCCTGTACTATTTTACCAGAATGATTCATTTAACACTGTGCGAACACGTTAAGGCCTCGTCACCCATACAGCTGAAGGTTTCAAACATTTCAGACATGGCATGTTTACCATTGTGTTGCATCAGCGGGGTATTCCACGAAGCTAGCTTAGCTCAAAGCCTGGCTTATTTCTGTTAGTCTTGCTAACTTTAGTGAGAGTTAGGTTCCACAAACGAGGCTCAGGGCATGCGTGGTTTGATAACTATGGTAACTCAGCCAGCGCGACAAGCCTGGTCCCAGGCAGGCTTACTGTCAAGCTTAGTTTAGCTGCATCTACGAGAATGTCCGACGGGCTTCCGAAAGATGCTTTGTGAAACTCGTGTCTTACATTAAGTTAATCTTTATCTGTAATGAATGATGTTCTTGTCTGGAAACATAAATTGAGACCCTTTTTAAACACAGGAATAACCGTGAACATGTCAGATACTACACCAACCCCATGGATTACAGAGAAATTAATGGGTGAGTGGGTAGAGTGCAGGGTGAAGAGTGCCGGTGAGATGTAGCTTTTATTGCGCTGTGGGTCTGATCCCATCAGCAGTTACTATTTGGAAATATCAGATTTTTTATCTTTTATTCTGTCACCCTCAAAGTACAGTCAACCCATAACAGAATAAAGGCACAAACTGTCTTATAAAAAAAATAGAAGGCGACAACAGCCACAACTTTCGATAAAAATACCTTCCTTTTACCAGCAGTCCATTCTGATTATGATGGTAATCTAAAGGCAATGCCAAAGGATGAGATAACTATTATATTTGTGTACAAGCTTATTTGTGTCTTCTCCCTTACTTAACCCATTTAAACCGGGACAGCATGTACACATTTCAACCATCCAAGCCGGGAGCATGGCTGCACATTTCTACCCTTCAAGCAGATACGTCATCTTGTAACATTCTGTAGTTTTTGCTTGTTAAAACATTTAGGAGCAGAGAAGAATACAGTTAGGGGTGTGGAAGTCAAATGTCATCCCATTCTTCAGCTTTTTGGGGCTCTGTCTTTACCTTTTTATGAAATGCAAGGAATTATCAACTGAACCTCTTGATCAGTGCCCTCTCTCAAGTTATTTTTAAGTTAAATCCTCTGAAGTCTAACAACCTATCTAGAAAGATGTCAGCTGCTGACTGCAAAAGAAGGGTTCCTGTTGATTCACATAATTTCAGGATATTTTGCTCATCGGTCTTAAGGTCAGATGCCCTCTGACCTTCACTCATACAGTGAGTATAATCAATCAATCAATTAATTAATAAATCAACCATCAGTGTACAACATCGAGCAAGGGTGAAAGGGCACACCATTGTGACAAGCCAATATGTATGTTTATATTGTGTGACAGAACTAGTATTTACTGAAACAATTTTCTCTGTCAGTCAACAAGATTATAATCAAGTAAATACTGAAGATGCAAATTAGATCTACAAATTAACCCTTGACAATGAAGAGAGCTGCAACAAATTAGAAGTTGATGAAAAACAAGGAACGTAAGCCTTTAATTGGCTTTTGGTTTCGCATGGTATTCACAAAAGTAAAAATGATTGCAAATTTCTGTGTCCTCTGCCATCATAAGTCAAAGGTTTCCAATGACATACAAACCACAAACCCAGTGAAGTTTGGGCATTTCTTAAAATATGAATGAGCGCAAATTACAATGGTTTGAAATCCTTTTTTCCCATCTCTGTTCAATTGAATTCATTTCTTGTCTACTCTTGTTTTGTATCATGTTTCTCCAGTGGTTGTTAAAGGCAAGTGCAAAGGCATTAGGATCTGCCAATTGCATTGGAAGTTAGGTTCCATTTCTTCATGAACGCCCTGCAACATCCTCCACTGACCCTCAGGTTGTTTAAGGTTTTCTAGACAGTCCAAGGCTGGTCATGGCCAGTAGCGAGACATTCATCTGGGGTGATGCCTCTCTCTGTCCCTGGGGTTGTCTGGCTGCCAAGGCTGTTCCAGTAGCTGTGCCACTTTGCAATCCTAGCAGCAGGATATGTTTGTCTGGAATCACATGTCATCTATTTTTAGAAGAATTAAAAGGTCTGATGGTTGTGGGTACAAAGGATCTTCTGAATCCCTCCATTCCTCAGCAAAGAGAAAGGAGCTATCCACCACTAGTGTTTTTTTTTTGTAAACAGGATGTAGAGTCTGTATCAATTGTTTCTTAGAGAAAATAACACCCCACCTACACCAACTACATTTTTATGTAGTTGCTGATTTCCCACCTTTTTAGGTAGCCATGTTCCTTCTGGCAGGGGGACTACCAATGGAAATTAGCCTTGCGGCTACAATTGGGTCCATTTACATTTTATCTTTTTAAAATGTTCATTAATGTACACTGTCTCTCTTTAACAAATAAAAAAGGAAACCTCATGAGAGTGAAGCCAGGTAGATCCACATGGGAGTCTGAGTTGTGTCAAATCAACCAGTTTTCAGTAAAATGGTAGGTACTATGCAACAAACCCAAGGAGCTTAGGGCTCACTTTAGCCAAATCAGTACGAAATTAAAAAAGGAAGCTTATAGTGGGGCGGGCATGTCCATAATAGGACACCATGAGATGGCTGTGATCCAGGATAAGCAGGGACAGTAGCAGGACTGAGAAACTTAGCTGAAAGGACTTATACAGCATTATGGAAAATTAGTTCAAATTCCTGACAGGGGTTGCTTAGAACATACTACTGTCACCCCAGCACTTACAATATCAGGCATACCTATAAAGGCATTTATGTTCAAAGACAGTATCCCTGTCTTTGGGGTTGCTGCACATTGTGCTAGTCTGTAAGATAAGTCTGTTGCAAGATAAGTATGTGTGAGCCATGACTAAGCTCTGAAAAGCTGCAAGACCTGAAAGTAGGACATGCCAAGCTCATATAAAAGGTGTAATCTGAAGAATACTGCAATCATAAAATTTGTCAGAGAGGGAAGGAAAAGCAAAAGTGGTAGACGATTGGTAAATTATTTGATCGCATTCAATACTAGGTTACGATCCAATTCTATTTTTATGTTAGATCAGCACATGCAGTTTATATTTATACACTGTGTTACTGTGTTCAAAGGCAACCTATACGATCTGTTTTTCCTCTGTTATGAAACGTGAGATATTGTGACTGTTGGTGTTGGACAGATGAGGACAGAGACATCATACTGAATGCTAAGAACTTCTTTATTGTGACACATTTCGTTAAAAAAGTATGATTTTCCATGTTGCATCATGTTGCATTTCAGGGTCTCTAGCACAGAAGAAGCCTTTAAGGACGTCACATGGAGCATCGTTGATAGGCTGGAGGTCTGTATGAAAACATACACATAACCAAGTGATCAAACTCTGGGTGATTATTATAACTCATCCTTAAGTTCAACATGTAAACATCTGTTGTTCAACCTTCTAAACTTTTTCTTAAAGACTAAGTAGTTTGTCGCATTCAAAATAACCAAAAGATTTCTCAAAAATTACAAAAGAGCGATAACAGAAAATTCATACCTGTGTGCATCAGCTCCATGCAGTGTTCTATGCCATCAACGTTATTTGGTTCACCTGCACCCCAGCCAGTGAAGCCAGTTATATCTGAGCCATCACTCCATTTCCAGCAAGTTTCCTGAGAAAAACAAAAAAGATCTGATCAGGATGTAATAATTTTTATTACTGAAAAACTGGATTGGATCAGAGGTTTCCAAATGCCACCAAGGGAAGAAAAAGGGAAGAATACTGGAACAGTTTCCCAAAAATAAATCTACCATTTTTTTCTGCTGTTTATTGACCTCAACTATGTAGTGTTTTCTTACAGCCCCTATCTTTCTTATAATGGTAAGTATACATCCGTCACTTACCTTATGCGCCTTATAACCTCCAAGCCAAAGTCGTTTGATCGCTCCTGTCAACTCTTGCACCTTTCCTCTCAGAAAGTCAGCATCTTCAGGTTTACGGATGGAAACCAAATTGCCCCCTTGCGCCACACAAGTGGACTAGAGACAGTAAAAAGGGGAGAGGGAGCATTGGATAAACACTGAAAATGATTGAATAGAGTTAAATAATCATATTTACACCAGACTGAGGTCCTACGAATTTATCTAAAAACAAAGATGTTAAATAAATACAGAATCACAAGTATCTTATTATTAAGAACCTCAGCATCACACCAGTCCTTTTCTCCAGCATGAAACATGTAACAGCGAGAGTCATGCTCCATCCACCCATCAGGGCAAACCATACAGCAGTCCCCTACAAACACAAATGTCATGTAAGACAGAATAATGATAATCATTTAATAATGGTTAAATTATTTAGCCATCTGCCCATTAAGATGAAATAAGTCTTTTCCTTTACACACTGGTCAGTAACTTTGAGTTGATCACTGAGTTAAGGATGTACAGCTATAGAGCCCTTCAAGCTTGGCTGTAGACACAATATTATACCTACTGTATTTTCAGTCTTGTACACAAAAGTAAAAGATAAATATGCCAACCTTTTTTTGGACATTTTGCCTGTGAATGAAAAAAAAAAGGTTAGCAAATAGATAAATGCTTAAGAGATTTAACCTAAATCATAATAACAAGGTATTTTTAGGAAACAGAACTAAAAACGGAATTCATTTTCACCAAAAAGTATAACTTCACATAAACTACAGTCATATCAGTTGTGATGTTTTCCTTTTTCAATGTTCATAGATTCATTTGGAATTAATTAAATGAGGACTTAGCATGGAAGTAAGTTCTTTTAATGTAAACATGCTTTTCACTAACTTTAATAAGTTCAAGGGCCACCTATATACTTGTTTTTTTTCCAGCATCTGTAGCTTGCAGTACAGCCCATGGTGCAGCATCAAAATCAAGCAATACTTACATTTGCTCCCATCCACAGTCCACTGCTCAAGCAAAGGAGCACAACCAGTTGAAGAGTGAGTGTCATCTGCTTAGAGATCAGAGGTTGTAAGAGTAAAACTCTTTCACAGACACTTGCGTTATCTAAGGTCATTGTACATGTATAAACTTAAAATTTTTTTTTTTCTTCAGTCTACTCAAGATACATTATTGGAAGTCATTACTCAATGTTTCATCTTAGTGAGGACTTCAATGTTACCGCAGATCCATCTTTGATCTTGGGTAACAGAAAACTCATCAAATTAAAAAACATTTTCACACTGTAGGGATATGAATTTCTAGCTAATTCATGGTTCACGATTTAGATAAAAACAGGACTGTGATAAGCTGTTCCAGATCAGTTGTAGAATTTCCTTGTAGCTTTAAGATATTTCTTTTTCAATTATAATGGAATAACATCGTGGTTACCTCCATTATAGTAAATTATGAAATAGAGTGAGGAACAAACCAAGATTATAGGCAGCAAATACAGTGAAAAGAAGAAAGACCCAAACTCCTACCTTGCTGTGATGATCAGTTAAGGCTGGATTTGGAGAAATCAGACAATGTCTTGGAGAGAAACTACTCCTTTTATACCTTATACTGATGGTTTGATTTGGAAATTTGCATATTACTAGAAAGAACTAGGACAATATTACTCATACAATAAACTCTTTTTTTTTAACAGCTTTATATCACAGTTGCAATTGAAAAACTATTTGTGGAAAATGTTCACCATGATGAATAGATAAGAACAAGGATGCATTTTAAAAAATGGATTCTACATAAATGTTTAGAGTTTCAAACACTCACATCATTAATTTAAGGTTATATCACCTCTATGTTTTATTTGATATTCGTCATAAAAAATTAAATACTGAATATCGAACTATCACACTTTCTCATGAGTGAGGTGGACTCTTCTTTGTTTAATCATGTTTTCATTGGCATATTAGACACATAATGAAATATTTCATCAGTCGTCACTTGGTCATTATGGTGACAAACCCAAGCCTGTACTATTTTACCAGAATGATTCATTTAACACTGTGCAAACACGTTAAGGCCTCGTCACCCATACAGCTGCAGGTTTCAAACATTTCAGACATGGCATGTTTACCATTGTGTTGCATCAGCGGGGTATTCCACGAAGCTAGCTTAGCTCAAAGCCTGGCTTATTTCTGTTAGTCTTGCTAACTTTAGTGAGAGTTAGGTTCCACAAACGAGGCTCAGGGCATGCGTGGTTTGATAACTATGGTAACTCAGCCAGCGCGACAAGCCTAGTCCCAGGCAGGCTTACTGTCAGGCTTAGTTTAGCTGCATCTACGAGAATGTCCGACGGGCTTCCGAAAGATGCTTTGTGAAACTCATGTCTTACATTAAGTTAATCTTTATCTGTAATGAATGATGTTCTTGTCTGGAAACATAAATTGAGACCCTTTTTAAACACAGGAATAACCGTGAACATGTCAGATACTACACCAACCCCATGGATTACAGAGAAATTAATGGGTGAGTGGGTAGAGTGCATGGTGAAGAGTGCCGGTGAGATGTAGCTTTTATTGCGCTGTGGGTTTGATGCCATCAGCAGTTACTATTTGGAAATATCAGATTTTCTATCTTTTATTCTGTCACCCTCAAAGTACAGTCAACCCATATCAGAATAAAGGCACAAACTGTCTTATAAAAAAAATAGAAGGCGACAACAGCAACAACTTTCGATAAAAATACCTTCCTTTTACCAGCAGTCCATTCTGATTATGATGGTATAAAGGCAATGCCAAAGGATGAGATAACTATTATATTTGTGTACAAGCTTGTTTGTGTCTTCTCCCTTACTTAACCCATTTAAACCGGGACAGCATGTACGCATTTCAACCATCCAAGCCGGGAGCATGGCTGCACATTTCTACCCTTCAAGCAGATACGTCATCTTGTAACATTCTGTAGTTTTTGCTTGTTAAAACATTTAGGAGCAGAGAAGAATACAGTTAGGGGTGTGGAAGTCAAATGTCATCCCATTCTTCAGCTTTTTGGGGCTCTGTCTTTACCTTTTTATGAAATGCAAGGAATTATCAACTGAACCTCTTGATCAGTGCCCTCTCTCAAGTTATTTTTAAGTTAATTCCTCTTAAGTCTAACAACCTATCTAGAAAGATGTCAGCTGCTGACTGCAAAAGAAGGGTTCCTGTTGATTCACATAATTTCAGGATATTTTGCTCATCGGTCTAAAGGTCAGATGCCCTCTGACCTTCACTCATACAGTGAGTATAATCAATCAATCAATTAATCAACTAGTATTTACTGAAACAATTTTCTCTGTCAGTCAACAAGATTATAATCAAGTAAATACTGAAGATGCAAATTAGATCTACAAATTAACCCTTGACAATGAAGAGAGCTGCAACAAATTAGAAGTTGATGAAAAACAAGGAACGTAAGCCTTTAATTGGCTTTTGGTTTCGCATGGTATTCACAAAAGTAAAAATGATTGCAAATTTCTGTGTCCTCTGCCATCATAAGTCAAAGGTTTCCAATGACATACAAACCACAAACCCAGTGAAGTTTGGGCATTTCTTAAAATATGAATGAGCGCAAATTACAATGGTTTGAAATCCTTTTTTCCCATCTCTGTTCAATTGAATTCATTTCTTGTCTACTCTTGTTTTGTATCATGTTTCTCCAGTGGTTGTTAAAGGCAAGTGCAAAGGCATTAGGATCTGCCAATTGCATTGGAAGTTAGGTTCCATTTCTTCATGAACGCCCTGCAACATCCTCCACTGACCCTCAGGTTGTTTAAGGTTTTCTAGACAGTCCAAGGCTGGTCATGGCCAGTAGCGAGACATTCATCTGGGGTGATGCCTCTCTCTGTCCCTGGGGTTGTCTGGCTGCCAAGGCTGTTCCAGTAGCTGTGCCACTTTGCAATCCTAGCAGCAGGATATGTTTGTCTGGAATCACATGTCATCTATTTTTAGAAGAATTAAAAGGTCTGATGGTTGTGGGTACAAAGGATCTTCTGAATCCCTCCATTCCTCAGCAAAGAGAAAGGAGCTATCCACCACTAGTGTTTTTTTTTGTAAACAGGATGTAGAGTCTGTATCAATTGTTTCTTAGAGAAAATAACACCCCACCTACACCAACTACATTTTTATGTAGTTGCTGATTTCCCACCTTTTTAGGTAGCCATGTTCCTTCTGGCAGGGGGACTACCAATGGAAATTAGCCTTGCGGCTACAATTGGGTCCATTTACATTTTATCTTTTTAAAATGTTCATTAATGTACACTGTCTCTCTTTAACAAATAAAAAAGGAAACCTCATGAGAGTGAAGCCAGGTAGATCCACATGGGAGTCTGAGTTGTGTCAAATCAACCAGTTTTCAGTAAAATGGTAGGTACTATGCAACAAACCCAAGGAGCTTAGGGCTCACTTTAGCCAAATCAGTACGAAATTAAAAAAGGAAGCTTATAGTGGGGCGGGCATGTCCATAATAGAACACCATGAGATGGCTGTGATCCAGGATAAGCAGGGACAGTAGCAGGACTGAGAAACTTAGCTGAAAGGACTGTTCAAAGACAGTATCCCTGTCTTTGGGATTGCTGCACATTGTGCTAGTCTGTAAGATAAGTCTGTTGCAAGATAAGTATGTGTGAGCCATGACTAAGCTCTGAAAAGCTGCAAGACCTGAAAGTAAGACATGCCAAGCTCATATAAAAGGTGTAATCTGAAGAATACTGCAATCATAAAATTTGTCAGAGAGGGAAGGAAAAGCAAAAGTGGTAGACGATTGGTAAATTATTTGATCGCATTCAATACTAGGTTACGATCCAATTCTATTTTTATGTTAGATCAGCACATGCAGTTTATATTTATACACTGTGTTACTGTGTTCAAAGGCAACCTATACGATCTGTTTTTCCTCTGTTATGAAACGTGAGATATTGTGACTGTTGGTGTTGGACAGATGAGGACAGAGGCATCATACTGAATGCTAAGAACTTGTTTATTGTGACACATTTCGTTGATTCATCAACATGTGAGGACAGCCAAGGCAATGACATCAGTACCACTGAAGATGTTGCCTTTAATCTTGTTGCATTTCAGGGTCTCTAGCACAGAAGAAGCCTTTAAGGACGTCACATGGAGCATCGTTGATTGGCTGGAGGTCTGTATGAAAACATACACATAACCAAGTGATCAAACTCTGGGTGATTATTATAACTCATCCTTAAGTTCAACATGTAAACATCTGTTGTTCAACCTTCTAAACAGATAACCTTTTCTTAAAGACTTTAAGTAGTTTGTCGCATTCAAAATAACCAAAAGATTTCTCAAAAATCACAAAAGGTAATAACAGTAATTTTGTACCTGTGTGCATCAGCTCCATGCAGTGTTCTTTTTCATCAACGTTGTTTGGCTCACCTGCACCCCAGCCAGTGAAGCCAGTTATATCTGAGCCATCACTCCATTTCCAGCAATGATCCTGAGAAAAACAAAAAAGATCTGATCAGGATGTAATAATTTTTATTACTGAAAAACTCAATTGGATCAGAGGTTACCAAATGCCACCAAGGGAAGAAAAAGGGCAGAATACTGGAACAGTTTCCCAAAAATAAATCTACCATTTTTTTCTGCTGTTTATTGACCTCAACTATGTTCAACTAGTGTTTTCTGGCAGCCTCTATCTTTCCTACAATGGTAAGTATACTTCGTCACTGACCTTATGCGCCACATAACCTCCAAGCCATAGTCGTCTGATCTGTCCTGTTAACTTGACCACCTGTTTTCTCAGAAAGTCAGCATCTTCAGGTTTACGTATGGAAACCAAATTGCCCCCTTCCTTCACGCAAGTGGACTAAGGACAGCAAACAAAGCAAGAGGGAGCATTGGATAAACATCAAAAATGATTGAATATAGACTAAAATTATAATATTTGCATCAGACTGAGGTCCTACAAATGTATCCTGTAACAAAGACATTAAATAAATACAGAATCATAGGTATCTTATAATTAAGAACCTCAGCATCACACCAGTCCATCGCTTTAGCGTGAAACATGTAACAGCGAGAGTCATGCTTCATCCACCCCTCAGGGCAAACCATACAGCAGTCCCCTACAAACACAAATGTCATGTTAGACATTAAATATTAGTAATTTTTCAATAATGGTTAAATTGTGTAGCAGCTGCTTATTAAGATGATATAATTCTTCCTCTATTCATTCAGTAACTTTGAGTCGATAACTGAGACGAGGCTGAGCAGCTATAGAGCACCTCAAGCTTGGCTGCAGACACAAAATTGTACCTACTGTGTACAGCCTTGTACACAAAAGTCAAGAAAACCGTGTACCAACCTTTTTTTGGACATTTTGCCTGTGAATTAAGAAAACACAATGTTAACAATAGATAAATCCAAAAGATTAAACCTTAGGTAACTTTCCTGTCTACAAACTACAAGAGAAATTTACCCTCATGATTCTGAGAAAGGACTTAAATCATGGAGGAAAGTATCACAATATGTACGACTTTGTGAAAAAAAGTAACTTTGTGGAAACAGTGCTGAAAAACAAATTCATTTTTACCAAAAGGTTCAACTTCTGTGAACTACAGTCATATCAGTTGTGATGCCTTCCTTTTTCAATGTTCTCAGATTTATTTGGAATTAATTAAATGGGGAGTAAGCATGGAAGTAAGTTTTTTTTTTATGTAAACATGCTTTTCTCTGACTTTAATGAGTTCAAGGGCCACCAATATATTTGTTTTTTCCAGCATCTACAGCTTGCAGTACAGCCCATGATGCCGCATCAAAATCAAGCAATACTTACATTTGCTCCCATCCACAGTCCACTGCTCAAGCCAAGGAGCACAACCAGTTGAAGAGTGAGTGTCATCTGCAGAGAGATCAAAGGTTGTAAAAGTTTAACTCTTTGACAGACACTTGTGTTATCTAAGGTCATTGTACATCTAAAAAGATGAAAAAAAAATACCTCAGTCTACTCAAGATACATTATTAGAAGTAATTACTCAATGTTTCATTAAAGTGAGGACCACAATGTTACCGCAGATCCATCTTTGATTGTGGGTATATTAATTGTTATATATGTTCTAACAGGTAAACTCATCTTATTAAAAAACATTTTCATACCCTAGCGATATGAATTTCCAGCTAATACATGGTTCACGATTTCATAATAATGATAATGCATCAGATTTCATACAGTGCTTTATTCGAGACCCTAAAAGCGCTTTACATTGGATACATCATTCATTCACTCACACAGTCACACCTTGGTGGTGGTAAACTACCATAGTAGTCACAGCTGCCCTGGGGCAGGTTGACGAAAATGTGGCAGCCAATTTGCGCCTATGGCCTCACCAACCACTCACACACAACACTCACAATCATAGACCAGTGGAGGACACACACTGGGAGCAAGGTGGGTTAAGTGTCTTGCCCAAGGACACAACGGACAGACTCGAGATAGGGGGGAATCGAACCGCCAACCTTCCGGATATTGGTCGACCGCCCTACCTCCTGAGCTACTGCCGCCTAAAAATTTAGATTAAAAAAAGGGCTGTGATAAGCTGTTCCAGATCAGTTGTAGAATCACTTGAAGATCTTTCTTTTTCCATTGTAATGGAATAACCTCTTGTTTTACCTGCATAATTGTAAATGATTAATAAAGTGAGGAAAGTTTATATGCAGCAAATTCAGTGAAAAGAAGAAAGACCCAAACTCCTACCTTGCTGTGATGATCAGTTGAGGATGGATTTGGAGAAATCAGACAATGTCTTGGAGAGAAACTACTCCTTATATATCTTATACTGATGGTTTGATTTGGAAATTTGCATATTACTAGTAAGAACTAGGACAATACTGCTAGTACAATAAACATATAGCATAAGCATATTTCAACAGCCTTGACTGACAGTTGCAATTAAAAAACTATTCATGGAAAATCTGCACCATGATGAATAAATAAGGGCAAGGATGTATTCGAAAAAAGAGATTCCACATAAGTGTATCGAGTTTCAAACACTTACATCATTTATTTAAGGTTATATCACCTCTATGTTTTATCTGATATTTGTCATAAAAAATTTAATACTGTAATAGCATACTATCACACTTTCTCACGATTCAGGTGGACTCTTCTTTGTTCAATCATGTTTTCATTTGCATATTAGACACGTGTAACGTACATAATAGGACATCAGTCGTCACCTGGTCATTATGGTGACAAACTCATGCCTGTATTATTTTACTACAATAATTCATTAAACACTGTGCGAAGATATTAAGGCCTTGTCATCCATCCAGCTACAGGTTTCAAACGTTTGAGACATGGCATGTTTACCATTGTGTTGCATCAGCCCTTCTTTTGGCAATGCTTGTTTAACATTTAGGAGCTGAGGAGACTACTGTTAGGAGTGTGGAAGTCAAATTTCATCTTATCCTTTAGCTGTTTGATGGTTTGTATTTGTCATGTCCTGAAATGCAAGGAATTATGAACTTGGCCTCTCGATCAGTGCCCTCTCTCTATGAAGTCTTACAGCCTTTCTAGAAAGATGTCAGCTGTTGACTACAAAAGAAGGGTCCCTGTTGATCATGAATGCATACAAGCTGGACTAGGTTTTACTGGATTTCTGGCAACAATAGTCTGTTGGCAATTTAAAAAACACACTTCTAGTATCCTGTCCTGTTACATCCCTGTCTCTGCTGCTTTCTTGAAGATGTTCTGCTGTCTCTTTAAAGACACATTTAGGTTCAAAAACTGTTGTATTCTTTAAAACTAATAAATAACATTTGTGTAAGTTTGATGAGGTCTGATTTTGCACTAAAGAAAAGAAGCTGCAAAAAAAGATTCTCAGTAAATTTGACTGAAACTCTGTTCTCCATCAATAAACAAAATTATAATCAGAAGTAAAAACTAAAAGATGTATATTAGGACTAAAAATTAACCCTTGACAATGAATGCAGCTGCAACACATTAGAAGCTGGTGAAAAACAGGGAATGCAAGCCTTGAGTTGCCTTACATGGTGTTGACAAAAGTAAAAATGTTTGCAAATTTCTGTGTCCTCTGCCATCAACATGCCCTGTCATATGTCAAAGGTTTCTAATGACATACAAATCACATATGACATCACAATGACATACAAGTTTTTTGATGGCTTTCCTCCAGATTGTTGGTATGTGCTGGATCTTTAGGCAGGTGTTGTGTATGTTCATAAGCCATTGTTTGACTGCTGAGGCTAGGTGGGTAATTATTTTAGTCACTAGGCCTGTCGCGATAATCAATAAATCGCCTAATCGCTTGGTAAATAAAAACAAGGTCGGAAATTTTGCCAGCCTCGATAATTAACGTGTGTTTGTTTTCCTCGCTACCAAACACGCTGGATGAGAGAAGAGGTCACACTCTGCGCATTTTTCTCGACACCTGGGTGCGTTGGCTCTATAGCGGAATGAACGCAGTGAACCCTCCTGTCAGTCATTCAGTCTCTTTGTCACGGTGGGGGGGGGGGGGGGGGGATATGTCACATTTGTTCGAAAGTTTTGGTGACAAAGAAGGGGAATACGACGTACATGCATGCACACCTCAAGCACAATCATCCCCACGGATGATTGTGCTTGAGGTGCGCATGCATGTTCTTTGTTGACCTGTTGAGGAATAGCACCAAAAGCTAATTATTAAGTGCAACTTTGTTTACAGACTCGAGACTTCACTTTATTTATTGTTTTAATAGTTATGTGTGGAGTGAAGTTTTTGTTCCGTACCAGAGACAAGGTCTATTTTTTTTACTGTTTGTAGTTGTGATTGTGGTTTTTATTTGAATGCAGTTTTTGATAAAACAGAATGTGGGTCCATTTTATTTTCATGGTTTTTTGGTTGTCTTCTTTGTTTATTATATTTGTTCATCCTAGTTCAAAGTTCTTAATCTTGAGCAATTAAAGTTAATTGCTTTTGACATGGTGTACTCGCATTATTATGCCATATGTTATCATTATAATTTGAAAAACGGAGTCAATAATATCGTTTATCGGCAATAATTTGTAGCACAATTATCGTCCAGCAAAATTTGTTATCGTGAAAGGCCCATTAGTCACTATGTCATCAGGACCTTCAGCTTTACCCAGCTTTAAGTTTCTTATACCTGCTTCAACCTCCTCAAAGGTGAAAGTCTTCGTTAGTATCAGCATGCACTGCTGACTGGTGAATTGGTGTTGTTCTTTGGCCCTCAGCCTCACTGCTAATCTCCTGTTAGCTGAGAAGCTCTTTTATGTAAGTTTTCCATTTAGAAGAACACACAGAAAAGCATGTTTGCCAGATAGGGACTAATGTAACTTTGGTGCTAGGTGATAAAATGTCAAGTATAACGATGCAATGTACTTTGTGCCAGTTAACACAAACACATACCTGTTAACACAAACGCCACAATAAATGCTGCATAGAAGTTTTTTTATTGATTTACATTTCAGCTTTTACCAATGATAATGTAATCAATGGGTTAGAAAGAGAGTTTAGGGATATTTCTTCAGGATCACAAAGGATGTTGCATGATTTAATCCGTTTCAACAACTTCTCTGCTACAAAGAACAGATTGCTTGATATCACATGGGACGTCATTGACAGGAAACCCATCTGTAATGATACACAGAAGAAAGATTTCAGCAAATAAACTCTGAGCAATTCTTTTTCCATTCAGCTACCAGTAAACCAAAAGTGATATCTTGCCTAAAGAAATTCTGTATCCTATATACTGAATTCAGAAAAAAAAGTCACAAAGCAAATACGTTGTAGATTTATACCTGCATCTCTCAGATGCATGCAATGCTCATTCCCTCCATGGTTGTTTGGCTCCCCGTCACCCCAGAATTCAGAAGACCATGCTGAGCCATCACTCCATCTCCACACAGACTCCTACAAGAAAAAAGTGTCCAGTCAATGACTGAGATTTTTTTAAATCAGATGTTTTCTGGATTCAAGTTGTCATATAAACTGATCATTTGGATATTACTAAGCTTTTGTCATGGGGATGAACTGTCACACAGTGACAAAAATTAAATCCTTTTCTCTTCAACCTTAAATGATCTTTATTGCTTTTCAGTCATCACAAACACTGTAATTGTTAGAGGGAGCATGGCTAAAAGGGAAATCAAAATTTCCACTACTCACTGTGGTAAAAAGCACAAATCATTTTTCTTTCTTGAGCACCTGTATCTAGTATTAATTTGGTCTATCAAGTTCATTTCCGTTTTTTTTTATTTTATTTCCCTTCATGTAACTTAGATTGGGTGCCATTTTTTCTGTAACTAGTGGTTAGCTTAATTACAGTGCAATTAGCATCTCTTTAGCTTCTAATTAACTGTGGTCTTGTCCTCAACAATTTGCCTCTTTTGCAAGTAATTGAAGTTTGCTGGATTGGCTAACATGCTTTTGATCTTTGTTCAGCGTACCTATGTATGTCTTGTAGGTTGGCATTATATAACTCTTTTTAAAAAAAAGACTAACCTTGACTGCATCAGTGCCTCCAAGCCAGGTTCCCTGATTTTTGCCTGTAAGCTGAACAACCAACTGCCTCACAAAATCGAGTTCATCCTGGTCAGCAATTGAGGCAAGATTTCCTCCTTTGCCTAAACAAAAAGACTAATGTGGGCAAAAATAAATAAAAATGAGTGGCAGTGAAATACACAGCAAGATTGTACAAATAACAGCAGAGCACAGCCGCTATAAATGACTCTTGTAGCAAAAACTTGACAATAAAAGCAGTGTTACGATTTTGTGTTCTTAATTTATGGAGTACCTCAGCATCGTGCCTCTCTTTCAGTTCATGGTTGAAGAGGAAACAGCGAGACTTGTGCGTTAACCAACCCTCAGGGCAGGACTTGCAGGGTTCTAAAACAGATTTTGAGCAATATTCAAATGTTAACCCCAAATAAAAAATTGCAGTTTCTACACATCTTCCTTTACAGGATCAAAAGTTATCCTACACTTTGGTCAATAACTATACATAGCTTGCAAACTCTCTAGGTGTGCACCTGTTTTGTGGTTAAATGATTAACTTTCCTTAGTCCTCATCTTTCTCAAATCTCACTTTTTTACACAGCAAAGAACAAATGGGTTTAGACCTAAATAAAACAAAACAATCCTGTAAATTTTTGTTGAATTGATAAAATATGTCAATGGGTGCATATTAAGGACTTTATATTCATACTACATCACCAGATTTACCTTACTGGAAGGGAAGTAATACGGCAACTGAAGATTGCAGCTGTACTAAACCTAAACATTGGTAGAAATGAGCTCCTGCGAGACTTTATTGTTAGAGCATTGGCAACCCAGCATCTGCTGCAGTATGAAAAGCTGGATTAGAAATTTTAAACAGCTGCTTATGAAGGTACCTTATTTTGATTAAATTTTACCTAGAGTCATGATATTTGACATCAATACTCTCAATAGCCTGTTTATAAATAGAGAAATATTTAAAAATGACCATGTTCACCACATACTTGTGATGAAACTCTATGAAAATAAGTACCAACCTTTATACCAAGCCTGTGAAAGAAAAAAATAGCCGTATTAAAGCTCTTTTTTAAAATGAAGTGTGTAAATGGGCATATGACATATAGTGTTATAATTCCCATTTGCTACAGCATGCAGCGTGACTGAGTGTAGCACAAGAATCAAACAATACTTACATTTGCTCCCATCCACAGTCCACTGCTCAAGCCAAGGAGCACAAGAAGTTGAAGAGTGAGTGTCATCTGCACATAGATCAGACACTGTGAATAAGAATTGCTGAAAAGTGATATGTAATCTTAAGAACTACATAGTTCAGATTGGAGAGAATTTCAAAACTTCTACAACATGAGTTTTAAATTTCCATATTACAACTTTATTGCATTTAGTGTTCAGCAATATCATTACTGTCCAGCTTTACATGTCTATAGAAATAAGCAGAGATAAGAAACCATAGAAAGGCGAAAATGCTACGAGGAGAGGTAAGAACCAAGTCCTCACCTTGTATTAATGATCAGGGTAGACTGAGTTTCCAGGAAGCATGTCAAGTTTTGTAGAGAAACGACTCTTCTTATACCTTCTACGGATGTTAGATTCAGAAATTTGCATATTACCAGGTAATCAAAGTAAAATATTGATTCTATTGATGAGAATAAAGAAATATTTGCTGGTAATTTCTTACAAGGATGTAGTCTAGCAAGTGATTAAATAAGGGCAAGGACATTTATCATCAACTCTCTTACTTTTTTTTGGAAAGCTGTTATTATTCATTAATATGTTATATTTACACTTTAGTCTCAACACTTACTAATAATACCTTGTCATGGTTTAGTGATTACACAATGATGCTTAATGTCACCGCACCCCAAACTACACATTAGTCAACTCTTAGAGGAAACATCTTATCTGGAAACATTCACATAGAGGTGCCCCAAAAACTTGCTGACAGGGATAAAGATGTGAAAGGGCAACCACTCCAGCATATTGAAAATATGCAGCAACTATTGAATAGATGAACCCATAGGCCAAACAAAAAACTAATTAAACATGTCTTCTTCAAGAAGTTTTCAAATAACTTCTTTTATGGGGATCAAGCTGGCCAAGAATTTGGCATGGAAAGTCTCAAACATAAAGCATAGTTTGAAATAAATAGATGGGTTATGTCCTTGTCAAATTGCAAAAATCTGCAAAAGCACTACGGTGAAGCTCTGCCTTCATCACATTTTTGTACTTTCATATTGATCAAAGGTAGGCAGTCCCGAGGTTAAATTCCATGCTTAAGATCTTTTTACAGACCTAAGACCCAGTCACCTTTTGTTACAGTCTGCAGCCTTCCCCATGATTGTGTGCCCTACCGATCCAGACCAACATACAATTTAAAGGCCCAGGACACCTTTGCGTGTGTGTTTAGCTGATTTTCAGTGATATTTTCCTGCTAACCAGTGGCATGTAAAGTGCGCTGAAAGCTCGCCGATTCAAACCTGGTCAGCTTTCAGCGCAGGTGGAGCGCAGCTGGTCTAGTGGCATTTTGGTAGACTGGCGGCGTATCGGAATACGTCACTGATGCCTCACCGGCAGGTTTCCACAGAGTCAGGCACATTTCAGTGCAATAAATAATCACCAACAACTAATAATCTGAGTCAGCACATACATTTAGATCTATATCGATATATTCTGATCTATATCTGATCTGATGAGCGAGTTTTGCACACGTTTAGACACACAACCTGACCGAATCAACACAGCTGAAACCGCATTAAATTAAATTCAATATCTAGTAAATAAAGACACATGATGAAGTTAACAAGATATTTAATTTGTCTCCCTCCTTTTCTTTCTTCCTCTTATTTCTCGTGCAGCTCGACCTGGACATGTCTCCGTATCCTCTCTCCGTCCTGCTGTAGCTGCTGAACAGATGATTTGTTTCATTGATCAGATGAGTTATTTACTATAAGCCTACATACGGATATTATATTAATCAGTTTTGTGAGCCAAATTTATTTTATATGCCAACATCTATGAAAGAAAGAGCCAGGCCACGGAGCGCGATGCATCATTACGCACAGATAGTTCTGATTTTAATGCCATTTTTGGAGTTTATGTTGTGATCTGTGCGCTCAACCCACCTTTGTCACGTGAGGTTTAAATATATGCAACTTTATGTGAGTGTCTTTATTTGTGGAAAAGGCTGTTTGTCTCACCAGTGGATCCAACATTACACACACCAAATCCATCTGTGCTCATATGAGAGAGTGTGGAGGACGCTCAATGCAGCACTTACAGTGACACTTGTTGAGGAGCTGCCCTCTGTCGCCATCGTGTGGCATTGCTGTCCTCAGACATCTCTTGATCTCTTTGACTATTTCCCTAAAATTGTAATACACCTCGCCGGTGGTGGATTTAAAGGCAAGGAGAGGAGCTTATGTGATTGGTGAATACAGGTCTCGGCTGTGTTAAACCCACTTACGCCGCACCTGCGGCACGTCTCTGGCGAACACGAAAATAGAGCCCAAAATGTTGAAATGAAAGCAAAGCAGGCATGAATGCTGACACTTTATGTAAAGGCATAACTTTCAGAGTGGTGTTTTGGTAGAGGTTTGTTTATGGCTCCTCAGACTGCTGTGTATTGCTATCCTGCAGTCATTACTAAAGTTGGTATAATTAGAGAAGCAAGCAGTCCGCAATATTCATCTCTTGAGGGGGTGTCAAAATCGGTGTTAGGGTGTTTTTGACCCTAAATTAATTTTACGGCGGAATATCCCTTTAACTTTCCCATCTACAATGGACTTTCTGAAAGATTTTTGCTAAGTAATTCACTATGATAGAAATCAGTAACTCTTTGGTCCAAAATCATATGTTTTTACGAGTGCCGCTCTTCAGGACATGCATAAGTTTGAAGCTTTCCAAGGGCTAAACTACAGAGCGAGATCAGAGAGTAAACTTAGTCTATTGAGCCTTTCGCCAGAGTGTTAAGTATCACAAAGCTTGCTCTCCTTCAACTTGGCTGGATCCCTATTTTAGGTTGATCTGTAAAGCAATCCCAGTTAGGACCAAGTTGTGCGCAGAAATTTTTCTTTGATTTGGATGACATGTTCTTCCTTCTATTATTTCCTAACAATGTTCTACAAGGGCAACATGGATCCAAACTTTAGGAAGACATTTTTTAAAACTTTTTTGTCATATACAAAGAGCAGTGTGTTAAAAGGGGTGCGACCAATATATCAGTTCATTTTGCAGCAACCTAAAATCTATTATGGTTTAACATTTAAAGAAGATGGCACCCTAAGAAGCAAGAGAAATCTCTCAGAAACACTGTGTTAATAATCATGTATTCTTTAGAACAAACGTTTCTCCTTCTGGGAGCCCCTAAAAACAGATTGTATCCCATACATTGATGAAACTTTACTCTGGATTTTCCGGCATTAGCCAACCTTCACAAATCTGTTGTTACATAAATAATTTCTGGTTGTCCTCATATGGCAATTGGTACAATTTTTCAGAAAACTTAACCATTCTATGTGTTTCATTACCTTAACAAAATATCGCCCTTTCAGTGCTCTACATTGGGCCACATTGGGACCATGTATACACAAAAATAGGTTAAGTTTAACAGATGAAAAAATTGTTACCTTAAAATACATTGGAGGCTTCAATTCTTTATTTAATGGTAAAATCATTATTATAGTTTACCTTTCCATACTTTGAGGAAAGCCTGGTCTTGCTGAATTTACTTCACAATGAAAACAATCAGATGGTAGGGGTGTGTTAACAACCAAATGATATCTCAAAAATAGAGTGAGTCAGCAGTGTACCGCAGAGTGCCCTAAAAATTTAATCCAGACTGGTACCTCCCTCACTTCTAACTTTAAAAGATTAACAACACATTCCTCATCTGAGACGTAATCATAGTTTGGAGACAATCTATACTGAGAGAGAAGTTTCCAGAGAAGTTATTTAGTTTAAAAGCAGACTGATGATTTGTTGTTTGTTTTTTTTTCAATGGGCTTATAATCACCATAACAAAGAAACCCTGCAGACCCTCAGATTGATCTGCTTAACTCTGTCTTTGACACTTGCTTTCCCTTATGCTCTCTTTTTTCACTTTGCAATCCATCCAATCACGCTACTTTTTATGTCATGGTTAATCAGTTCAGTCACTATGTCATCAGGACCTGCAGCTTTACCCAGCTTTAAGTTTCTTATACCTGCTTCAACCTCCTCAAAGGTAGAAGTCTTAGGGTCCTTACACACCAGGTGAGAATTCGCCAGGCGAATTATTCGCCTTTTTTAAAAACAGCATAAAGTCAATGCAAGCTTCCACACCGGCGGCAATTTTTCCGCAGGGCGAAAAGCCGCTTTTATTTTTTCGCTCCTGTGTCGAATTTTTCGGATATTCGCAGGCGAATATCTGGACCTGCTAGACCTCTGGCCAATCAAAAGTCATGTTGTTGATGACGTCACAGACCCATACGGCTGGAGGAGAGGGAGAAGTTTGTGATTATGAAAACGCAGACAAAGACAGCTGAGGTGCATCCAAAACTCTTTCGAATTACTAATGAAGTAGTTTTCTCACAATATGACACTCTCTTGTCTTCCTTAGGAGACAGATGTCATGCACACTTCACAGGGTGACCGCCTCATCATGCCTGATTCTCCCTCTCAGCTGTTTGACATACCGATGATCTGCAGCTAAAGGGCCAACAGAATGACCAGACAACTTGAAGGATCACTGCTCAGCCCTCGCCTCTCCTGGCTGCTGCGGCGTCTCTCACAGCTTTTCCTCCTCTTTCTCCCTCGCTCACAATGCTAGACATGTCAATCAGCAGCCGTTCACACGACACACACCACCACTGGCACCAAGAGCAACGATGGGAGAGAGGCTGGTAATTGCGGTACAGGACCACCCCGCATCTCCTCTCCTCCGTGCCGCAAAGCGACTTTATTAATTCGCTTTGCAAAAAATATACGCATATTCGCTTCGAGCCCGGTGTGTATAGGCGAAAGCGATTTTTCGGACCGGCGAATATTCGCAATTTTCGTCTCGCTATTTCGCTTCGCTCCGCAAATTCGCCGGTGTGTAAGGACCTTTAGTTAGTATCAGCATGCTCTGCTGAATTGGTTTTGTTCTTTGGCCCTCAGCCTCACTGCTAATCTCCTGTTAGCTGAGAAGCTCTTTTATGTAAGTTTTCCATTTAGAAGAACACACAAAAAAGCACATGTTTGCCAGATAGGGAGTAATGTAACCTTGGTGCTAGGTGGTAAAATGTTAAGTATAAAAATGCGGTGTACTTTGTGCCAGTTAACACAAACACATACCCGTTAACACAAATGCCACAATAAATGCTGCATAGAAGTGTTTTTATTGATTTACATTTCAGCTTTTACCAATGATAATGTAATCAATGGGTTAGAAAGAGAGTTTAGGGATATTTCTTCAGGATCACAAAGGATGTTGCATGATTTAATCCCTTTCAGCAACTTCTCTGCTACAAAGAACAGACTGCTTGATATCACATGGGACGTCATTGACAGGAAACCCATCTGTAATGATACACAGAAGAAAGATTTCAGCAAATAAACTCTGTGCAGTTCTATTTCCATTCAGCTACCCGTAAACCAAAAGTGATATCTTGCCTAAAGAAATTCTGTATCCAATACATTTAATTCTGAAAAAAAAGTCACAAAGCAAATACGTTGTAGATTTATACCTGCATCTCTCAGATGCATGCAATTCTCATTCCCTCCATGGTTGTTTGGCTCCCCGTCACCCCAGAATTCAGAGGACCATGCTGAGCCATCACTCCATCTCCACACAGACTCCTACAAGAAAAAAGTGTCCAGTTAATGACTGATGCATCTGTTATTTAAAAAATAATATACTTAGAGGTGACTCAAAGATGTCTGATTAAGAAAAGTACAGTTTAATGCTTTGAAACAACAAGAAAAGGCAGAATCTGAGATTTTTTTTTTTTAAATCAGACGCTTCCTGGTTTCAGGTTGTCATATAAATTGACCATTTGGATTTTAATAAGCTTTTGTCATATGCAGATGAACTGTCACAAAGTAACAAAAATTACATCTATTTCACTTTAACCAAATTTATTCTTTATTGCTTTTCAGTCATCACAAACACTGTAATTGTTAGAGGGAGCATGGCTAAAAGGGAAATCAAAATTTCAAATCATTTTTCTTTCTTGAGCACCTGAATCATTTCATTTACCTTTTTTTTTTTTTTTTTTTCCATTTCCCTTGAAATTTACCTTCATGTATCTTATATTGGGTGCCAATTTTTCTGTAACTATTGGCTAGCTTAATTACAGCGCAATTAGCATCTTTTTGGCTTCTAATTAACTGTGGTCTTGTCCTCAACAATTTGCCTCTTTTTCAAGTAATTAAAGTTTGCTGGATTGGCTAACATGCTTTTGATCTTTGTTAAGCGTACCTTTGTATGTCTTGTAGTCTGGCATTATACATCTCTTTTTAAAAAAAAGACTCACCTTGACTGCATCAGTGCCTCCAAGCCAGGTTCCCTGATTTTTGCCTGTAAGCTGAACCACCAACTGCTTCACAAAATTGAGTTCATCCTGGTCAGCAATTGAGGCAAGATTTCCTTCCTTGCCTAAACAAAAAGACTAATGTGGACAAAAATAAATAAAAATGAGTGGCAATGAAATACACAGCAAGATTGTACAAATAACAGCAGAGCACAGCCTCTATAATTGACTCTTGTAGCAAAAACTTGACAATAAAAGCAGTGTTACGATTTTGTGTTCTTAATTTATGGAGTACCTCAGCATCGTGCCTCTCTTTCAGTTCATGGTTGAAGAGGAAACAGCGAGACTTGTAGTTAAACCAACCCTCAGGGCAGGTCTTGCAGGGTTCTACAACAGATTTTGGGCAATATTCAAATGTTATCCTCAAATTAGAAATTGCAGTTTCTAAACATCTTCCTTGACAGGATCAAAAGTTATCCTACACTTTGGTCAATAACTATACATAGCTTGCAAACTCTCTAGGTGTGCACCTGTTTTGTGGTTAAATGATTTACTTTCCTTAGTCCTCATCTTTCTCAAATCTCACTTTTTACACAGCAAGGAACAACTGGGTTTAGACCTAAATAAAAAAACAATTCTTTAAATTTTTGTTGAATTGATAAAATATGTCAATGGGTGCAGATTAAGGACTTTATATTCATACTACCAGATTTACCTTACTGGAAGGGAAGTAATACGGCAACTGAAGATTGCAGCTGTACTAAACCTAAACATTGGTAGAAATGAGCTCCTACGAGACTTTATTGTTAGAGCATTGGCAACCCAGCATCTGCTGCAGTATGAAAAGCTGGATTAGAAATTTTAAACAGCTGCTTATAAAGGTACCTTATTTTGATTAAATTTTACCTAGAGTCATGATATTTGACATCAATCCTCTCAATAGCCTGTTTACAAATAGAGAAATATTAAAAAATGACCATATTCACCACATACTTGTGATGAAACTCTATGAAAATAAGTACCAACCTTTATACCAAGCCTGTGAAAGAAAAAAATAGCCGTATTAAAGCTCTTTTTTAAAATGAAGTGTGTAAATGGGCATATGACATATAGTGTTATAATTCCCATTTGCTACAGCATGCAGCATGGCTCAGTGTAGCACAAGAATCAAACAATACTTACATTTGCTCCCATCCACAGTCCGCTGCTCAAGCCAAGGAGCACAAGAAGTTGAAGAGTGAGTGTCATCTGCACATAGATCAGACACTGTGAATAAGAATTGCTGAAAAGTGATATGTAATCTTAAGAACTACATAGTTCAGATTGGAGAGAATTTCAAAACTTCTACAACATGAGTTTTAAATTTCCTTATTACAACTTTAATGCATTTAGTGTTCAGCAATATCATTACTGTCCAGCTTTACATGTCTATAGAAATAAGCAGAGATAAGAAACCATAGAAAGGCGAAAATGCTACGAGGAGAGGTAAGAACCAAGTCCTCACCTTGTATTGATGATCAGGGTAGACTGAGTTTCCAGGAAGCATGTCAAGTTTTGTAGAGAAACGACTCTTCTTATACCTTCCACGGATGTTAGATTCAGAAATTTGCATATTACCAGGTAATCAAAGTAAAATATTGATTCTATTGATGAGATTACAAAAAGAAATATTTGCAGGTAATTTCTTACAATAATGTGGTCTAGCAAGTGATTAAATAAGGGCAAGGACATTTATCATCAACTCTTAATTTTTTAATGGAAAGCTGTTTATTATTCAATATTAGTCATATTTACACTTTAGTCTCAATACTTTCTAATAAAACCTTGTCATGGTTTAGTGATTACACAATGATGCTTAATGTCACCATACCCCAAACTACACGAGTCAACTCTTACAGGAAACATCTTATCTGGAAACATTTACATAAATGTGCCCCAAAATTAGATTAAAGTGTGACACATGAGTTCCTTGTATTAAATTGCCCCAAAACTCAGTCTAGTTTCTTATTATTATAACATTACCATTATGATACATAAATTGACATCTACCCTGTTACTGAAACTTGGAACTGTTTCATCTCGCTTAGAACCACAACCTGTAAGGATCACTTTAACTGCAGCTTATTTGATATCAGTCAAAATGTGTTAAAATGAAAGCAAAGTGGGCATGAATGTTGACATTTTCTTTAAAGGCGTAACTTTCAGTTGTTTCATGACTACAAAACTATGTGAAAGAAATATTCACAAGTTGTGTCCATCTTTAAATCTGTGGAAAAGCAGCCAAAATGAAGAGTTTTAGGCAGGAGTTGAATCTTGTTGAAATAAGGGTTTTCACAGATGCCAGTATAAGATTAACAATGGTTTTTTTGAAGCTACACGTCATGCAAAGCTTCCGGAGGAGTCCCAGACTGACACAACAAAAGGTGAAAACTGATACAATAAGTCTTTGTAGACACTGCAGAGGTGTAAATGTCACATCTCTAACTGGAATAATGAAAAAAGACTTTCGTGTTCAGATTTTAAAAACTTTTCAGATACTATTTGTATTTCCCACTGAGATCCTAAAAACTGTGGTCGGATGGAATTAAATCAGCAAATACCAACTTTTTGTGCATTTTCAATTGCTCTGTCACCACTTAAATAATAGATTGCATGTTTTTTTTTTTTTACTGATGCCTTTGAAACATCTCCAATGATTTATTCCAGATGGCCTGCTTTTATTTACATCTGCTCTGTGTATGTCTATACCTCAGTGCCATTGCAAATTAAATTTCTACCTCAACTTATTTTCTAAGGATCCCCCCAAAAATAAAATAATAATAATTTTCAGAGACTGTGTTCAACTTGCTGCTCCTCTGCATGGTCCTACATCCACATTAGTGGATGACTACAAGTAAGTTGAAAAGACAAACCCTTATGTCAAACCAGTGGACTTACTTGGACAAGTTAATATTCCAAGACACTCTGTTCCCTGTCAGTCATTATGTCACAAGCTAATGACACAAACAAGTATCACGAGTTAACCTTGCTAACACATACAGTGAGATCAATTTAATAGCTGATGAAAAGTCTTGCAATGGCTTCAATGTTCAGAGTTTTTCTAAGTAATTAAGAGTTTAAAGTCTGTGTCCTCCACACCTCTCCCTGCCTTGTAAGCAAATAGAAGCATATTAAAGGGATATTCCGGTGTAAAATTAATTTAGGGTCGAACACACTCTAACACCGAGTTACACCCTCCTTGAGAGATGAATGTTGCTGACCGCTTGCTTCTCTAGTTATACCAACTTTAGTAACAACTGCAGGATAGCAAAACACAGCGGTCTGAGTAGCTATTAACAAACCTCAACCAAAACGCATCTCAATAGCCACAAATAATGCTCAGAACAGCACCTAACTTCATCAACAGTACATATATGGTCTTAGCCACAGCACCAGCCACCAAACATTTTTTTTAGCTTTGCCTAATTTCTTTAGCAAAGAGAGACTAAACACAACTCACCTACTCTTTTCTAGCAGCCGCTCGTTTGTAGTGAGACCTTGGGCCAATTCATTACGGACTGCTGTGGGGTGATGCAGCTCAAGGAAGAACATTTATGGTCATTTCTTCATGGACTTTTGCTAAGTAATTCACTATGATAGAAATCTTATCTCTTTGGTCCAAATTATATGTTTTTGCAAGTGGTGTTCTTCAGGACATGCATAAGGTTGAAGCTTTCCAAGGGCTTAACTTCAGAGCGAGATCAGAGAGTAACTGAACAGAAACTGAGTCTATTGAGCCTTAAGCCAGAGTGTTAAGTATCACAAAGCTTGCTCTCCTTCAATTTGGCTGGATCCCTATATTAGCTTGATCTGCAAAGCTACGCATGTGTACACAAAAATAGGTTAAGTTAAAGAGATGAAAAAATTGTTGTTTCATTAAAATACATGGGAGGCTTCAATTTTATATTTGATGGTAAAATCCTTATCATAGTTTACCTTTTCATACTTTGAGGAAAGCCTGGGTATGCTCAACTTACTTCACGATGAAAACAATCAGATGGTAGGGGTGTGTTAAGAATTAAATGATGTCTCAAAAATTGAGTGAGTCAGCAGTGTACCACAGAGTTGCCCTAAAAATATGATCCAAACTGGTACCTCCCTCACTTCTAACTTTTAGAGATTTACAACACATTCCTCGTCTGAGACATAATCATAGTTTGAATACAATCTCTACTGAGAGAGAAGTTTACAAATAAGTTATTTAGTTTAAAAGCAGACTGATGATTTGTTTTTGTTTTTTTTCTTCAATGTGCTAATGGTCACCATAACACAGACATCCTGTAGACCCTCAGATTTATCTGCTATACTCGATCATTGCCACCCTCTTTTCTTTATACTCTCTTTTTTCACTTTGCAATCCGTCCAATCATACTACTTCTCATGTCATGTCTAAAGCGCTATAAGAGATATGATATTGGCTGCTCCAGCATAATCATAATTATACCCTGCATTGATGGTATCTTTTTCTCTGCCTTAGCGCCTTTGTGTGCACACCTTGACCAGGAAAAAATGACTCCCAAGAACACCTAGTGCATCTTTCCAGTTGCAATTTTGGGGACACATTCCTGAGGAAGATGGAGAAACAACAGAGAAAGTTCTACGTCACTGCAGTATCAACATTTTACCTGTCAATGAGTATTACAGTACATTAGTAAAAGACAAGTTTATGTACAAAGATGGTCCAACCCATTCTCAATGGGACAATATCTAGAAATAATTACAAAGAAAACAACTTATCCACTAAGTTGTTTACACGGCTAATGAAAGCTGTTGTGAACAGGTGTTGCTTGATGCTCACAAAGTTGAGAGCGTGGCAATGAAAGAACCTCCTGAACTTAAAAACTTGAGAGAGATGCAACCACTTAAACATTCTCTGACAAGCAGTTACAGAGCCAGCCCAAGCCTCAATGGGGCCCTCAGCAAATTTTAATTTTGGGGCCCTCTATTTCTGCCAATAATATTGATTGTTGATCATTCACACAACTCCATGACATGCAAACATACCTTTATCTTGGCATTTTTTCTCTTTCTTCCTCTTTCTTTTCTCTGCTCCTTAAGGATATGTCCTTTTTGGCGACATTGTTTTGCCCCACACTACCTGCGCTTTGGATGCTCAGTGCACATTGCACAGCAGGAAGCACATAAAGGTAGCAGAGCTTTGACATATCGGTGGTAAGATACATACGCCTGAATCAGTGGCAGCACTAAAATAATACTTTATTTTTACAATAATGTATATTTGATCATACAGAAAGCATAACTCATACATGCAAAAATATATTTCAATTACTATTATTTTTTTTTTATTGCTCTTTGGGGCCCCCTATTGGCCCCGGGGCCCTTAGCAGGCGCTTAGTTCACTTATGCCTTGGGCCGGCTCTGAGCAGTTAAAAAAAACAAGACACAGTCATGTTGGTTGTTGATTACACAGAGAAATCATACATAACACACCAAAGAAAGCAGATAGAAACTGTGAGCCTAGCTGGACTCTTTGTAGCTAGGGCTACAGAGTTAAGGTATAATAATACATTCACCTACTATAGTGCAACAAAAATTTAATACCCTGGATTATGTGTAAGAATATCAATTCTGTATATTACTTCAGAAAGAACATATTAAAACAATAAGTTATAGAGCATAAAATATAAAATATTTCAGCATTATGCAAAAATGATAATCCTAGTAACTTCACATAATAAACTATATTTCTTGGTGGCAGAAAAACCCTTATAAAACAGTTAGCCTTTCTGATTGAAATCTTAAATCTTTAAGCTTCATTCTTGATATTTGTGGGACAGTTCAGAGTCATGGTTTGATGGAGTAAAGTTGTTGCTTAAAACTGACAGACCCCTTAATTAAAATGGGTGATTGATGATGAAATATAACCTCAAGCTGAACACTTTTGGTGTGACAAAGTTCTTTTCTTAATTAACCTTTTGGGCCTTTTATTGTTTATCTCTTGCTCATTTCTGTTTCTCTATTTTATCATTACTTTTATTATCAGGATTACCTGTTATCATTTCTATTATCATTGTTGATATTGCCATTTATATTAACTATCCTGTTTCCGCTTTCCTCCTCCCTTTTTATTGCATTTTCCTTTTTTTCTTATGTATTTTATGTTTTTATTTGGGTCCTCATGGTCTCATTTTACGTTGCATGGTTCTTGTATTGTGTGGGTTCCTTATGACATGCAAATGGCCTTCAATTCCGTTTTTACTGAGCTTTTTGTTTTTGTCTTTTTCCATGTGCTCTACAACTACATTTCAAAGCACTTTGTAAACGTCTGTTTTTTTAAAAGTGCTATACAAATTAAGTTATTATTATTATTATCTCCTGTCACTCTGGATATATTGATACACAACTCTAACGAGCCAGCAGCATCCTGCTAGCTGTCACTTATATCAGCCCCAAAACACATAAAAAGAAACATACCTACCTGGTGCTTACTTACAGTCTATTAGTCCTCTTCTTTTTCATCCATCTGGAAGCATCCTTCTCAGCATCCTTAATTTGTTTACTTCCTTTCAAATTGGGACCCAGTAACGCACGTAATTCCCTATTTTCGCTTTGTGTGATCATTTCCTCACAGTAAAGGCATATATTGGATCACAATACACAGAATGACATAAACCAGTTTAAAAAGCCCAATGACTTGTATTTTATTTTAACTTTTTTTCTCTATTCTTCTTTGAAGGGTGTGAATTTACTATATTAACCATTATAATTGTGTGCTTACCTTTATTTCCATAATACTTGCATTAACGCTTGTCAGTCACTTAGATTGAACTTAATCTGCCATATTTGCGCCATTAGTGCAATGCCACGCAGTTTAAATAAAGTTTAAATTACAAAAAGAGGTTTAACGGCTTTCGCGGCATAAATGCAAAGCTAGGGCCTGAAACAATTTTGCAAAGATTATTTTTATCAACACATGTCAGAATAATGTCCCAAGTGTGAATATGACATTTTCTAACCGATTAAAATGTGTCTTTGAAAGATAGCGTTTAACTGTCAACGCTCGTGATTTAGCTTCATGCTAGGTTAGCTTTAGCTTAAATCCGAGATTGAGTTAACCTGCCAGTTAACAGTAGAAAGTACATTTTACTCACCGACTCTCACCCACCTGCTTAAAACCAATGCTTGGGCTCATGAAGAGTAGCACAACAGTCTTCCACGGGGAGAAATCCGCTTTCCACTTCTCAAAATTAGCCTTTTCGCCGGTTATTTTGCCTGTCTGTCCCACTCTCTGTCATCCCCCCGTCCACTTTCCCCTTTGTCCAGCCGGCGGCGCCACTCAGCTAAAGCGATAGACTACTTCCTCTGCTCTTATTAAAGGAGCAGTACAGAGAATAAAACAGGAAAAAAATAAAATAAAATAAAGTTGATCAATTTTAAATGAATTATGAGCAGAATTTACTCAAAACTAAAAAAATTTTGTTTTTTTATTTATTTATATACCCTCTGGATGACAGAGTATTAGGGCCACATTTAAAAAAGAAAAATTAAGACTTCGTAATTACTTACAGGAACAAAGTCGTATCAAAATTATTACTTATGAGAATTTAGGTGTATTAAAAAGATTACTTATGAGAATAAAGTCATAATAACATCATTACTTACCAGAATTGATTAGTAATAAAAAGATAACTTATGAGAATAAAGTTGTAAAGAAAAAATCATTACTTACAAGAATAACGTATGAAAATATTTTTATGAAAATAAAGTTGTAATAAAATCATTACTTATGAGAATAAAGTCATAAAAAAACATTTCTTACAAGGATTGAGTCAAAATTAAATCATTACTTATGAGAATTGAGTCATTATAAAATCATTAAGCAGAAAACTACTACTACTAAAACTACTACTACTACTTATAATAATATTAATAATTATTATCACCCCTACATAGGTCAGTGCCTCAGTTTGGCCTCCAAATTAAAAAGAAAATCTTGACAAGCCCCTGGAGCCAAGTGTTATCTCCACACCAAGATGAGAAAAAAGATTTTTATTTAAATTTGAATTCAGATTGAACTCCCAGTCAATCCATTAGTGTCCTCTTGCTGTTCAGCTCCGGTGGAGAAAATATTATATATCTAATGTCAAGATGGTTGTCAGGTTACAGGACAACAAGCGGCGGCGCGTACTCTGAGTGTCCGGCTGAGCTGGTTTGAAGGAAACTCAGCTCAGGAAAAAAGGTCAACAAGGACGCTTCATCTGTACAAGAGAGGCAGTGCCGTCACTTTCTCCTGTAACAGGTCTCTGCCACATGCGGCGCAGGAATATTTTAGAATATTAATTGAACACTTAGTATGCTGTTGTCATATGGCTTTTATTAGTATTCCATCAACTCAATGAGGCATGAAAGGGCCAGATGCTGTGTCCTCATCTATCCCACACATATTCCTGTTTTAAGGCAGTTATCAGTGCAGTGTGTCAGTCTGCTCATCACCTCAACAATCCTGTGTCATGTATTTATTAATTGGACCAGTGAGTCTTAAAATGGATGAATAACATTCAGGTCTGATCTACATTATCAAAATGGGGCAGCATCATAATTTATCGATGGAACTATCCTACATAAATCTCTCATACTTTGTTTATAGTTTATAAGGATCATTTTCCATATGTAGAAATAGATGTCATTGTAGAATAGATATTAAAAATGTCTCAAAAGTTTTCTTACCCGGAGTAAATAGTTTTTGTCACCGGATTTATTCACATTCACGTCAGCAACGATTTTCAAGTCACCTCTCATGTGCCACACTGACCACAATGTAAAGCCTACTGTTTCTTGACATATCCCTGAAAAATTTTGATAATCGAAACCTTAAAATCCCTGTATTCGTTTACAACCAACAAACAGCACCACCTACTGGTTGAGTGGATTTACCCTTCATAACTCCAGCACCAGGGGGAAGAAAGATGGAGAGACACAGTGACTGTCCAGACCAAAGTGGCTCAGCAATCAAACTGTTTATTCTCCACCTGTCATTTTATTATCATTATTATTGTTGTTATTCGGTCAATATTATTCAGAATAGGGGCTAATGTGTCAGTTACGACTTCCATTAAGTCTGATATGATGTATCCTCACATGTGATTTTTCTGGTTTTCCTCCTCTCCCTTCAATCCTCTCTCGTTCAAGCAGAATAACGAGCTTTTGGGCACAAGCAAGATCCACGTTTGCCAGGAAGATACAATATGAAATACAGAAAGATCTTGTTCATTATAATCTCATGAAATTTCACAGCTTTCAGTCCTTATTTATTTGCTTCTGCCCCTGATGTTTATGTGAGTCAATGGGTCACTTTTTTAGCATCTTGTCTTAATAAAGCAATAAAATTAAAGAGGCATTGACTTTTAATATTTTCTTCCCGCCTTCACCCTGACACCAAGTGATTTACCTCGGACAAAGTGACTTTTATAACTCCACCAGAGATGAAAGCCAATGAAGCACATGAGTGGAGGTCTTCAGTAATATTATAACTCTTTTTTACTGTACTCTGGAGTTTCAGCTGGTTTATTAGAGCCAGCGAGATAGAAGGCAGCGTGCCCATGTTCCTCCTCCAACACTATCAGTAGTGCAATGATGCTCACCTCTTTAAAGGACCGATAACCATAGTGAGCTTATGTGGGTATTCAAAATTTTTATAGCCTTAGAGGGAAGGGCAAGACCGACACCTACCCTGCAGAAATAATTAGTCTTTGTTCTGATGGTCTTGTTTGCTTTTGTTGGTAATTTATAGGAGTAAGTATTAATGTTGGTCTGTTAGATATCCACACAAACATTTGTTTTCTATAAATATTCCAACTTTTCTGACTGGACATAACCGCTGAGGGAGTTTGATGAGAGTCCTTCTTCTATTAGCGCTGTGATTGGATTCACAGCGGCGCAGGTTGTTGGGCTGTGCTCCCTCCCCCTGAGGGATTGGAGAAGGGGAAATTGAAACCACAACCTTTGGGCAAGCAGACATTTAAGGTCTTGTCAGAGTGAGATAGAGCACCCCAGCCCTGCCAAACCCTGACGGCCGGCTCCATCACTCTAAATATCCTCCCTCTATCTCACAGCAGCATCTTCTCTAAAACCAAGGAGATGTGAGGACAGACAGCAGCAGAGGTGGACTTTGTTACAGAGTCCCTTTTGTTTTCAATCAGGTTGGCTCAAACCAAATCCAGATACATGACTGTGGCAAGTTTAAAAGTCAAAAACATAGTAGGCCTACACAGCTGACAAAAAGTTAATCCAACTTGTATTTGTGGCTTCCAGGATTTTCAAGGAAGTCCCAAGTGGACACTGGATGAACTGCAGTTTTATCACTTAAACGTGTGCTTCATTTTTCAAACACAGGGTTCATGCATGGTCCAGAAAAGTAGTCTCTGGGCCTGTGTCACAAACGCCACCTTGTGGTGGTTGAAGGAACTGGAGGCCAAAGGATTTGCTCTTCTGCCAGGTGTGCTGAAACGCTCAGTTACTTAAAACCATATTGAAGACTGATTTTCCAGACAACTTGAACAAATACTTTAATGTATATTTTCCTTCTGTTTTTGCTATTCTGATCTTTTCTCGCTATGATGAAATTTAGAAGCAATTGTGTGATCATTTTTAAACGTTTCCTTTAATATAAAGTACCTTGAATTGCCTTTTTGCCAAAATATGCTACAGAAATAAACTTGTCTTGCCTAACATCCCGTTCTTCAGCTGCTTCCTGGTCATAGGTTGAGAAAGATGTTGATAGTCCCCTTCTCTGTAGGTAAAATGTAAACTTTCCAGCAGGTTGCATAACATGTGCAAATCCTGCTTGTGGAGGATTTGGAAGTTCAGCTATTGCACAGCAGACTCCTTGGATTTGTGTACATGGATGCATTCTTTTACAGACGTCTCACTGCACTGCAGCAGACAGACACACTTTCAGAGCACACATCCCACAAATTCAAAACCAGTTATTTTAAATTAAGAGCGTAATTGTTGTTGGTTAGAAGGTTTCCATTTATAGCCCTGACTCTAATGCAAAAGGAAAAAATCCCATTTTTATTTATAACCCTGGTTATGAGGTCAGTGACATTTTCAAACAGACTGCAAGCTATTTCCATCAGCGTCACTGTAATGAAATAAACTGATGTGATTGCTGTGAGTAAATCCACATTACTGAGCATAATTTTTTACCGTCCTGACATCCTGTTCTGTGTGCGTGCTCTGTTTGGGCCCCTCCCATCATTATCCTGCATCAGCAGCGTGCAGAGACGGACCGCTAAATGACAGGAGATGAATTTGTGCCCCAGAGAAACCCAGCGTTAACCTGAAAGGAACCCGCTCTGAATAACATGGATGACGACTCAGAAAGGTTAGATGTCCCTCTGCATGATTCTGAACTATTCTGTGAGGGTAAACTGCTGCAATCACTATGGTTACACAACAGCTACACAAATAAGAAAAAACAGGGTTCTTATCCTGCAGACTCTGATTGGAGCTGAACATAAAAAATACAATCAACTGAATATTTCCTGCTCCCTCCTGATGATGCTCTCGTATAGAGGTGGTCTAAAAATAAACACTCTCTAGATGGAGATAAGAGTTAAATTAAGTTTTGGTTTAAGACACATTTGTCTGACCCCCTTTGTTGGCAAAAATAGTTACTCATTGATCAGATCAGGTTTTGTTTTTGGCTGGTTATACCGTGACATAAAACATTTATCTGAGTCAGTATGGTTGAAACTAAGTCTAATCATCCTCTTAGATTAAGTTTCGGGCTTTTGCAGAGTTTTTTATTTGTACAAGTTAAAGTTTTGCATAAAAATATAATGAGTCAGAAACATATCTTTGCATGGACAGGATTTTCTGCACACTGATTTTGGATAGACGCTGTTGCAATCATCATTTTTGTCACCATAGGAAATGACGTGTTTACCTTCCACCCATCTAAAAGTCAGTGTTGAAATCTCTCTCTCATCAGGTCTGGTCAAATCTGCTGATGTCCTGTTAGATCTCATCTTTACTGTGTGTGGAGATCAGGGAATCTCCCTCTGCTCTTGGACACGCCGCCCTGTCTGTGCAAGCCCCGGCTCCTCCGCCTCGACATCTGTGATAATTAAATTTCAGAGAGCAGTTTCTCTTTATCTGACACAAGGAGGGTAAAGCTGTGAAAAAGACCATTTTCCTCGTGAAGACGTCTGAGGAGGGGGAAGCTGCAGAAACAAATGTGTTTCATCAGGGAGAGGACAGCCTGGGAAGGTTTTTCAAAACAATCCTATTTGCCAAAGGTTTTCCATTATCACATCAGAGATGGAGGACAGTGTGAGGGGAGGAGGATCACAAAATGAATCTATTCTGAGGTAAAACTGTGCAAAGCAATGAAGGTTTACTGCACAATTAACCTGCTAAAGGACGGTGTTTTTCTTCCTGCTCAGTTGTGTCTACTTACTTATAAAATAAGCATTTATGGGCTACTACTTTTTCCTCCAATTATCTAAATCTTTTGTCTTCACCTGATACTTCCAAGCGTTGAACTGCATCAGGTTGTAATCTCAGCCTTAAACTTCCATCTCTTGACCCTTGATTGAAGACATTTCTCTCATTAACTTTATCGACCAGGTTGCTGATGTCAGGAAAACCCCTCTGACACGTTTTGGAAGCAGCTGCAGGAAAGAGATCGAATGTTTAATGATTCATGGCGGCTGTAGGACCAGAGTGACTTTGCTGAGCGAGCCACCCTTGGAGTCCAGTGGAAGGAGAGAGCGCGAGGGGAATGCATTAAGGTGGTATCGATCACTGTGACATTACGAACAGGTGAGACGAGCAAAAAGGTCACAGAGAGAGCTGCACATTAAACCCACTCATTCATTCATTCCTTCATTCATTCATTTCGTGCTCGAATTCTCAACTTGCACAAGATCCACTTCAAATAATCTGATCTCTCTACAAACCCGCAGAGTCACTTCTTGCAGGGTCATTTACGGCCGCAGCTGTTTATGTTTGCTGTGAAATAAAACTTTTCAGACTTTATTTGTAGTTTGAATTTTAACACCATGAAGAGTTAAATTATCTATAAATGCTCCCTCATGTTGTGGAATACTTTGTGATTTTTGGGCTATCTCTGAACAAAGTACGACTACCTTTCTGGTCAGCTTTCTTGTGATCATCTGGCTCCTCAAACCCAATAAATCAATCAATGACTCAACCTGTCAACCCTCATTTATGATGATATTGATGAGCAATTTATAAGACATGACAACTTTTTTTCTTTTCTGTTTTTCAGACTAATTGTCTTTCCTATTCTCTGGGATCATGATCATTTCAAAACAGACAATTTCATCCCACTCTGCTCAATTTATTGGAAGCAAACATGGCCCGCTCGTTTAGTTTAATCAAGTTTGACTTTCTTTTGGATTTGAGACACTGAGAGATACTCCTTTCTTTAAGTCAGATACATGAATCAGTAGTGGTTAACGTGATCTGATTGTCTGAGATACTCACAAGATTTTGAAGTATCTCCTTTAGTCAGGAAAAACAATCATCCGAAAAACAGAGAGACGGAAAAAAAAAAAAGTAAAAACAGAAGAAAAAAAATTGGTCTGAAAAACAGCAAATAAAAAAATAATACTCTTAAAAACAGTTTCCTTTTTTTTGTAAGTGAATGCAATACGCTTCCGTACATCTGGGACTGAGAAAAGAAAATGAAAAAAGAGGAAGAGGGAAAATGGTAAGTGGAGCAGATAATGATGATTAAAGATAATAGCAAACGAACGCATGCTGCTAGTCTTGCCTATGGGAGGACACTTAAATAACACGACATCTGCCAGCAATGCATTATGGGGTTTGTTTGATGTGAAACATTCGTTATACTGGCCAGCGGCGCGACTGTGACTATGTCGCCCCGTACGTTTGACTTAAACTCGAGGCTCACCTTTGTTCATGGCGCTCCAGCCTGGGTGGTTTAGGGATTATGTTAGTTCTTGTCATAGTAAAAAGAACGTAGGAAAGTGAGTTCACAGTTTTCCATGTCCCATCCACATAAATGCACATCATGTCTGCTCCTAAACTACCATCACTCATTCACTGGGGGGAAAACACAAACTGCTGGTGCTGCAGATCAGATATTAGACGGAGACGGTGTGGATCATTAGGCGTGCTGAGGGGGACTCCCTGTGCCAGATGTGCTGTGCCTCCGGTTCAGCTGTGGGACGGACTCGTCCCAACATTATCTCACACCCTGACAGCTTCTCTTTAATGCTCCTGACTGAAAGTAATTAGCTCTGCTGTCCTGGGAAACCCTCTGGGAAGTTTCCAGGAGAAAAGGTGAATCCCCATTAACTTTCAGGTGAGGACAGCGCTTTTCCTTACATCAGCAGAAACAAACTTTTGTAACTTAAGGCCAAGCTGGCACACATTTACAATCTAAACGTGCTCTCATGCTTCCTTCAGGATTATTTAACGGTTAAATAACAGTCTTAGATAAATCATACTCTTAAATACTGAACTTTGTACTCATCCAAGGTAAGGGAGAAGTCAGTTTCCTCTTTTCATGATACAGTTTTAACATGTAATTGTGGATGGAGCGACAAACTTGAAGGTGATTTTGTACCCATGCAGTGATTTACACTACAGAGTCATGTCTGTTTTTAAGGTGCTTGTCATGATATGTTCTGTAAATTTAGTCTGTGAGTTGTTTCTGTTCCCCTGTAGTCCAGTCGTGTGAGTTTCCAGTTTGTCTTTCACCCTGTTTTCCTCCTGTTTTCCATGTTTTATTCTTTAGATCAGTTTTCAATGTTTTTTATTTTATTTTGTAGTAGTTGATTCCTTGCATTTACTTCCCTAGTTTTCCCTCCTTCGTTAATCACCCAGGAGTCTCACCTGTGTCTCGTCTGCCTCACCTGTTGCTCGTTTCTCTATGTGTGTATGTTGTCCCCGTCTTCACCTCTGTCTTTGTCGGTTCATTCTGTCACATGGTAGAGTTGAACAATGGAAAAGGACCTAAATGCAGAATGCAAAAATGATTTACTAAAATGAATGAAATAAAAAGCAACAAAAAATTTATTCCAAATGTCCACCAAAAACAGGACAGGATCACGGCAACAATTGGGAACAGAAACACTAGGAAAAATACACCAAAAAATACACTCAGATAACAAAACCGATGAAAAACTACATCAACAGAAAACATGACAGTGCTATGAAACCCCAAGCACCAGGAACTTTCTTTCACTCCTGAACTAAGTTTAGATCCTACTTCCTGTGGTTAAAAAACACCTTTGGATGCAGTGCTGCCGGGGGTCTCAGGGTCACGACCGCACTGTATCAGTGTCTTACCTTGACGCCTTTGTTTCGAAATCATTTAACAATGTTATACACCACAGATGATCAAAATCCAGAACTGTTCAACTATTCGCTCACACTGTTTCTCACTTACTTGTGAACCTATTCACTCCTGATGCCTCCTTTTGTACAAGTTATTCGTTGGAAATGCTCCTCCTAACAAGTAGGGTACAAGTATGCCAAAGTAAATGAACAACATCAGAGTTTATCAGCTATTTTCTTACCCAGGAGCGCAGTAGCCTAATGTTCAATAACTGACGACAGAAAGAGCCTCAGTTAGAGCCGCTCTGTTGCCTCCTCTCCTCTGAGCTGCTGCAGCTGGCAGGAGGTCAAAGGTGTTTGCAGAGATACAGAAGTTCAAAGGTAAACAGAGAGTTAGTCTTTGCCAAATGTCAGACAGTTTTTAGCATAAAAAAAGACCACCTGGCAGGAGAAGAGGCAGAAGCAGCCGCCCCCAGCAGGACAAAGGAATGAGGACACCTCAAATGAAATACCTCAAATACACGAGAGACGGTGTGACCTGCGCCTAACAGATAAAAATGATCCTCTTTACAGGTTTTATTCACCGCCGGAAATCAGGCTCACCTTTCTTTTTTTCATTTACATGATTATTTCCAACACAAACAGGGATGTCCACTTCTGAAATTAATCTCCTATTGAGAGGGAATCTGTGCGGTGTGATTTATACAATACAGATAATCAGCGTGGGAGTTAAATCCAGGTTTAGTGTCATGTGTCGATGTTAAGACCCACTGCATGCTGCCACACAGACAAAAATAACACCGTCACTAAAGAAAGCTGACAGGCTCTGACTCTGAATACAGGCCTGGATTTAAAATGACTCATGTTCATAAAACGCTCCAACACTCAGGTCATATTTGCATCAGGTAAAGGCTCAGTCTTTAGCATTGTGATCACAGCTCGTCTCAGCAGACGTCAATCTTAATCAACACTCATTGGGAACAAACGAGATTAATGCATTTGATCCTGAATTTGCAAGAAATTAGCAAACCCAACCAGCCAGTGTCATTCACCTGAAAGTAGAAGGCCTTAATATGAAACAGGCTTGTATTAGAGACAAGCTTTTATATTGAAACAGGCTTGTATTAGAGACAGGCCTTAATATGAATCGGGCTAGTATTTGAGACAGGCTTCTATTTTGAATACGTTCTGCAGGGCTCTCAAGTTTTGAACTAAGCTTAGAGTGAGATTTCCTTGGGGGGGTGATTGAAGATAATTATTAGTGTAATTATCTCTTAAATACAACGGAGTATAAGGGGCACAATTAGAAAAAAAACTTTTTTAAATCTTAAAGAATAAAGTTATTATTTAGGAGAATAAAGTCATTAATATATAAGTATTAAGTCGTAAAGTTACCTGTTGTGAAGGAGAGTTGTTAAAATCAGCACTGTGGAGCATTTAGATGAATTTTACTTTAGTATAGGTTTCACAAACATGGAGATACTTAATCCTTTGGTACATGAGCATTACACTGTCATGAGTATCAGAACTTCTATTTGAGATTTATGAGAAATGCTGCTTTTGTGGAGGGGAAAATGGCTGGAAATGGCTGTACAGAGGCTAAATCCATCAATACAGCTGTTAATAGCAATAGCATAGGGCTTTAGTTTATCATATGAGTTTATATGCCATGAGGTGTTGAGGTCTCTGCATGTGTAGGTTACTGACTTACTGTAATCATCGGGTCTATCTCGTCCTTATAAAAACCTGCTTTATTATGGCGAGTGTCTGTCTTCTTCTGTAGTCAAACCGTAAGATATCAAAATCTACCCGGATACAGCAATGCTGCTTTTTTATTGGCTGTTCAGTAGATATACTTTATTTGATTGGCTTGCGCGTGGCACGCAGCTTCTGAACTCTCGGAGGAACTCAGTTGATTCCTATCTGTTCCATAGTTAAAGACGTGCAACTTGGTGGACATCACCATGTTCATTTAAATGCGTGAGAAATACAATGTGTGGCGCGTGAGCGTGTGAACGGGTGGGAATGCGTGTGTCACACGCTGAATGCGTGAGACTTGAGAGCCCTGCGTTCTGTCTGAGAGAACTACGTCAGTGGTTTATTTAAAGACTACCTGGCTTTCGTGTCCACAGAAACTGTGCAATTGAGTCAAAAAGACAACTCACAGAGCATGTATCTACTGTTAAACAATTTCATTAATATCTCAGTGTTTTTCTCAGAACGATGCGCCGATGAAATTGTGCTGACTCAACGTATTTTCCTGTGTTAGGTCTGCTGTATCTGTCTGTATGATTCTACTGTGCTTGGGAACATTATAGATTATCCAATCAATCTCAATCTTTAATTATATTGTGACGATTTACAATTTACAAAAAGCAAGTCTAGACAAGTTACAGTGGAGAGGAAGAACTTCCTTTAACAGGCAGAAACCTCGAGCAGAACCAGACTGATGTTAGACAGTCATCTGCTGAGACTGAGCTGGGTTTAGAGAGATGGAGAACAAAAAATATATCTTTAAATATCCAGCAGTTACTAAATAAAAGTTCTCTTAATGCCTGGACAGAAGTGCTTTTACACCAAGCACCACACTCTGGAGTCATCTGCATAAAAAATCCCACTTAGAAGTTTGGATGACGAACAATATGAACTCTGGTTTTATTTTCATTTCAAACATCCAGAAAACTGTGATACTAAACTCCAGATAAATAAAACAAAACTCTGCACATCAAAATAACCCGCCAGCCCGGGTGCTCCAGGGTGTCTGAGTGTTTATTTTCTCTGCGCTGCTGAATTTTATAGTTCAGATTACTGAGCACCCTTCACTGTAAACATGAGCTATGGCAGACACATGTCCCTTTGACCTCCAGTCTGAACAGGATGCTGTGGATTTGATAGAAGGCCCTCAAATACATCAAGTCAATTTCATTTCATTGGTGAAAATCAATATTCCCGGTGTCCTGTTAACCTGCTGAATATCCACAGAGGAAGAGGAGGAGGCGGAGGAGTGGATGAAGGCTGACCTATCCCTGACATGATTTCACACAAATCCTCCAGGCGACACAGGAAGCTACAAGAGACAAGAGTGTTTTTATCACCAGAGGACAAAAAAGGATTGTAAAATATGGGTTTATTGTTGCAGTGTTGATGAATCGCTGATGAAAAGTGCCCAAAAAACATGCAGCTCAAGGTTCAAGGTGTGTTTACGTCTGTCGTCATGGTAACCCAGCTACGAGCCAACACCTGGGCCTTTGCGTATCGTTAATTAAAAGAGGTTGTTTTATTCCTTTAATCCTTATAAATAGTGTTCTGACTTGTGTCACAATAGAAAACTGGAGCTGTTCGCTAACACTGTTCCCTTAAACGTTCTCTCTGTGTCTTAAAGGGACATTTTGGTGTAAAATTAATTTCGAGTCAAACACACTGTAACACCGAGTTAGACAGTTATGATCATAAATGTTCTTCCTTGAGCTGCGTCACCCTGCTGTAGTCCCTAATGGACTGGCCTGAGGTCTCGCTACAAACAAGCGGCTGCTGGAAGAGAGTAGGTGAGTTGTGTTTAGTCTCTTTGCTAGAGAAATGAGTCAAAGTTAAAAAGATGTTTGGTGTCTAGTACTATGTCTGTGACCCTATATGTCCTGTTGATGAAGTTAGGTGCTGTTCTGAGCATTATTTGTGGCTATAGAGTGGCATTTTGGTTGAGGTTTGTGTATGGCTCCTCAGACCGCTGTGTATTCCTATCGTGCGGTCGTTACTGAAGTTGGTATAACTGGGGAAGCATTCATCGCCCGAGGGGTTGTCTAACTCGGTGTTGCGGTGTGTTTGACCCTAAATTAATGAATATCCCTTTAACTACATGTGGACCAGCTGACTTTGTAAAACATCTCAACTGGTAAAAATGCTCTAAATGAGTCCAACAAAAACATAAAACTAGATGAGATAAACTATTTACAAACTGTGGAATCAAACAGCTCCACAATAACCCGTCTTTTCTGTGCAGCCTCGGTCCTCCTCCCACTCCTTTCACACAGGTCATTGAAATTAATGAGAGCAAGTCTCCGCAGTCTGGAAGCAAAGAGAGGTGAAAGTAAATCATAGAGCCCGTTTTTTAAGATTATCACATCAGGGTTTTACCTCCATGTGTGAATTTAGAGAGAAGACAGGAGCATAAACAGCAGATCTGAGACGCTCAGTCCAGAGGAAAATGTCACTGAAAGGTCAAAGTGTTGAGTCTGAGGATCATGGAGAGTGTGTGCTGAAGGTGAATCCACTTCCTGAGTCTGAGCTCACCTCGGGGTTGTTGAGGATCAGGATCTGACATAAGAGGAGGGCCTGGGGGGGTGGAGGATGCTGACCTTGGTGGCTTCAGGGAGAGAAAATGACTTTTTATCCACGCGAGGAGGAGCAGGCGACAAGTGACACAAGAGAGCTTATATCAGCCTGAAGAGGAGCCGAGGAAGGGGAGGGAAGTGTCAGTCTGACCGGGGTCATAACTGATTCAAGTGCATGAGTGCAGTATGAGGGGTAATTTCCATCAGACAGGCAGATAAGCTGCACAGACACTGACTCTGTGTTATTCAGCAGGACTCGATCACGGGCGTGTGTCCTCCTCCTCGCCGCTTTAACAATCCCTGCTGATTATCTCAGGAAGAGAGAGAGGATGCTCTGCCCTGATTTCTCCTCCTCTCTTCCTTCCTTTCACACTCTCCTTATCATAAAGACCCAGGTAGGTGTCAGAAAGAGATGAATACTTCTTTTAAATTGATTTGTCTTCTCTGTGCAGCTTTTTGATTCTGTCCCAAATGATAATTTAGTTTTGAATCCTTAACTAGTCGATTAATTTAGGGATAACGTTTGGTGGGCTAAATCCAATCTTAACAAGTTTCATATCCTCGTTTTCCAGCTGAGACAATTTGCTCTTGTGCTAAAAGCAATATGTCCACCTAAATTCAGAGAAAAGTAACATTAGTCTCAACATTTCCACAAATTTACCTCCAGTTTTCACTTCATATCTGACTCCACACTACAACTTTATCACCTCTCTGGCTGCAGCAGTGAATGACATCCACTTTGGAGCCGGTGACGGATACATTTGAAAACCTTAAAAACATCCCCCTCTGCTCTGACAGCTGACCCTCTGAAGGCCGCAGTGGCGTCTGCAGTGACTCACTGGACGCCATGATTGATTTAAGGGTCAGTGAGTCTAATACATTTCCTCCGAGCGGCTGATGGGATCTTAATTGAGTCGAGCCACTTTTCCAGGGAAAGGAGAAAGGCAGAGATATACAGGACTAAAAATCACTGAGATAACTGGTAAATGTACGGGCATGTCACTTTATCATCCCTGTATCTTAACGCAGAAAGGGAACCATGAGCAGAATACCAAGAGACGTCAAAAATCAGACTCTGTAAAAATAGATTAATTCTTTTCATAAATAAGTAAATCCTTAAAAAACAAACCAGCAGGTCTTTAAATGAAGCAGGCTTCTATTAGAGGCAGGTTTGTATGTCAAATTCTGTTTGTTTGAGAAGTATAATGGTTCATATTTTAGTACGAAGGAACTAATGATTCACACAAAGATTGCATAACTTTGTGCACGCTATGTACTCTCTATTCATGGAAGACATGTTAAGAATACATCTGGTGCTTTCTGTGGTTCAACCTCACACACACAGAACTGATCTATTTCTTATTTATCTATGCAAATATAGATTAAGATTCAGATTCAGACAACTTTATTAATCCCTGAAGGTCAATTCATTTCACAGTTAACCCACTATGTTATTTTACGATCAAGAAACAGACAAATGCCGGACAATCACAGAAGCATATGGCTCAAACAGTCCCCTTTCAGCACCACAAATCAGCAATAATTAAATAAATAGATAATAAATACAAGTGCAATACATTCAACTGTAAAATGACTAAGAAATATGGCTGTAAAAAAAGTAAAATAGGAAATAAAACAATCCCGATACCCCAGCTTCAACACAGGACACCAATCAGCTACAGTACAGGAAAGTACTTTCCTTTTCATCCAGTAAACTGTACTGGACGACCGCTCTACCTCCTGAGCTACTTCCGCATCTTAACAGCTCCCTTTCCATTTTACTGACAGAGAATGAACTTTAGAGTTTGTAAACATTTGGCAGTTTTCTTTTTTTTAATATAGTTTTCTTATCTTTTCAAAATAAACAATACAGAACAGGAAGTTGTATCTTGCATCAACTCCACGTCACAGAGTCATCTGCTGATTGTTCGTATCAACAGGAAACATCAAGACAGAGAGTCCATAAAAGCAGTAGTTCAACCTTTCTGACCACACTACACTGCACATCAGCTAAAACAATCAGGTAAAAAAATAGTGGGAATGTAACAAACCTTGCTTTGTATTTTTTAGGGGCGATACCAATACCGGTGAAGTGGGTTAAACTGAAACTTGTTGACTTATTGTGTATTTTACAAACTAGTTTATTTACCGTTGAGATAGACCACTCTCCTTTTGCCTGCTTCAGATCCGTCACTCAGCTGTGCTGTGAGGTAGTTAGTGGATGAAGATTGGCATGAGGTCGCTGCGCCACCTACTGGATGAATCGGAACTTTTCAAATGGGGGATAATTTTCGAAATGAAACCGAATCTTATTCTCTGCATTTTATTTCTGAAAATATCGGCGACAATCGGCGAGTTTTGGCCGATGCCGATTACTCTCAAACAGGCTAAAATTGGCCCTACTTTGTAGCCTACGTCTCCTCACTCCAGCAGTTGTGGCATCAATCTGGTGAGTGTGTAGTGCTCGGTTTCAAATGCCCGAACATCTACCCAATGTGTTGGGTAGTCCTCAATAAACCAACAAAACTATATAGCACCTATCCTAAAGAGGCTGTATGAACACTGAGCTCCACTGTAGATCATCATTTCAGACTCTCATCACTGTGATCATTGTTTTCATCCCTGAGGTAAACTCATACCAGCCTGTGGATGAAAGGACATGAACTCAGCTCAGGCTGCAGACTCTGGAGAAGGAGGGCGGATCAGAGCCTCCCGCTGTCCCTGCTCTCCTCTCCTCTCCCTGCAGCTGCTCATTTCTCCTCAGGACACCTCGGAGCAGCGCGTGGAGGGGGTGTTGCGTCTCGTGCGGGTTCACAGGATGGTCCAGGACGCGGGTGTTCGTGAGTAATTATCATCGTAAACATATGTGACGGCCACGGGGGCGCCAGGTCCTCGCAGGCACTACAGACTTGGCAGCTTCGAGCAACATTTACGCGTTTTTAAGGTCGTGAAGAGAAGATGACTCACTGTCTGGCACGTGTGCTTCCTCGGCTGTCACGGTGAGCTGCTCTTTTTCTGCTGTTTTATGGTTTTTGAGTCACTTTGGAGATACAGCGAGAATCAGAGGCGCTGGAGTCCTTTTATTCGTGCGTAAAAGTCCGTCTGACACTGACGCTTTGAGTGCAGTCGGTGAACCAAATCTGGGTAAGTTTTCAGGAGCTTCTGTTGGAAGGATGATTTAATATTTCGGGGATCTGTTGGATTATAAATTAACACATTTTTACTGTATTGGTGGTGATTTTGGAGAGTCTGGTGCGGATTTGTGCGCATTTCTGACCCTCATCCTTTGGTGATAACATGCCTGAAACGATGTTTTTATGCAACACCAGCGCCATAAAGGACTGGAGCTATTTTCTGTCGCAGATTTTGCCTCTGATGAATAAAACCACGGGCTTGGTGAACATGGACAAAGCGGAGGATGTGACGACCACCATGGTGACCGCTCTGCAGCCGGACAGCGCCATGAGCGCGAGTAACCCTCCTCTGAACTCCAACCATACCTCGGGTATGGAGCACGTCTTTCAGTACTCTTACTCTGAGAGTGACCTGCTGTACACGGACTACCGGACACCCTCCCGAGACCCCATCCCGCTCCCCAAAGCGGTGCTCTACCTGGTGATGGCCGCGCTGGTGGTGGTGGCCGTGGCGTATGCAATAGTGGGGCACCTGGTCAAAGATGTGGTCAACGACTTTGTCGGTATGTGACCCCTTTATTTAACGTGTGTGCGCATTTACTCTCTCATTTCATAGACGATCAGTTTAACCCGTTTGTGCCCAGATTTGGTCATGTGTTCACACGATAACTCAGCCTCACATGCACATGTATTTACCTCCTTTTCTCCTTCATTCTGGGGAAAATCTTATGACATTAAAATCAACTTTTGTCGCGGATTAGGATGTAATTGCATTAACCTTTTGGTACGGTGGGTAAATTTGAGATACACCACATAAAAAAGCATTATTTATATATTTTTAATGATGCTATCCAAACATTTGCATGCTACTAAACAAATGTGAGAATATTTTTTTACAGATTTTAGATGTTTAAAGAAATGAAAAACTTCAAAAATAATTGGTTTTAAAGCTCCTGTGAGGAGTTTTTTTACACAAATTAAACAGACTGGAATTTATATTGATGTCTTTTCATAAAAAACAAGACTGACCATGTCTATACTCTCATTTTTAATGCCTCAAAGATTGTAGGCGTCAGCTAAGCAGCTAATGTTTTATACATTCGCAATAAATTACAGATTTGACCGTTTAAAGTCGGCAGGATGAGATTTTTTTTCATGCTAAGACACAGAGCTGGCCCAGGCCTCGATGGGGCCCTGAGCAAAATTTGATTTTGGGCCCTCTGTTTCTGCTAATAATATTGATTGTTGATAATTCACACACCTTCACAAATCTCTTTGATTAACATTCCCTGACATGCAAACATACCTTTATTTTGGCGTCTTTACTCTTCTTCTTCTTTCGTCCTCTTTCTTTTCTCTGCTCCTGAAGGATATGTCCTTTTTTGCGACATTGTTTTGCCCCACAACTACCTGCTCTTTGGATGCTCAGTGCACATTGCACAGCAGGAGGCACATAACGGTAGCAGAGCTTTGACATATCAACAGTAAGAATCATAGGCCTACATCAGCAGCGGCACTAAGATGTTTTTACTTTAATTCAATCTTATTTTTACAATAATGTATATTTGATCATACAGAAAGCATCACTCATACATGCAAAAAATAATAAAATATGATGCTCTTGGGGGCCCCCTACCGGCTGTGGGGCCCTAAACAGGCGCTTAGTTCGCTTATGCCTTGGGCTGGCTTTAAACATTTTTACTGACTGCCATGTTTCTGCAGAATCACAAACACACTCATCCTTCATGTTTAGTGAGTGTCTGTGGCAAATGAACCAGAAGGAAGAGAAGAGCGATATTTCTGATGGTACAAACTTGACAAATGGAGGCTCAGGTGTCACAGGAGCTTCTGCCTCCTGATCAGTTTAAGCAGCATGGCTGTGGGTTGAATGCCGGTCTTTTATGTGGATTTGTGAACTTGAACGGGCCTTTCTCACTTACATCAGAGCCAGGACCTCTTCACATAGGCCTCCATCTTGAACCAAACTCTGACTTGTTTCCGGTTTTTCCCTGGACTTCATTCAAGCACCTGGAGCCCTCCTTGAAAGCCCCTGTTCACTCCACTTTAGGCTAAAACAAATTTACTGCCTGGAAGTTACAACGCAGCCTGCAAACATCTTGATTAATTCATGTAAGAAGTGATTCTGAGCCTCCAAGTAGCAACAGATGGTTTCTTTAATTATTGAAAGCATACATTGATAGTTTTATACGTAGAAAACCAGAGAGGTTTCAGTAAAATCGACCGAAATGAAGTCTTCACTCCAAGCTAATGTACAGATAAGCTCATGACCTTGTGGCTGAAAAACTCCAAAATCAGCAAGTGTCTGTGGAGAAACGGAGAGGAGGAGACCTGCTGCTGTTTCTCTATTTTTGAAGAGTTATACATAATAAATGAAGGAATGAAACAATGAGTCTATTCTGAGGACACACGTCGCCTCATTGTGCTGACTGGACCGGTTTGTCGGCTCATTACATCAGACGAGTTGAAGCAGAATAGAAAATTTCACCCAACTGTTTCAGCGCGGGAGGGGGATCAGGACAGGTGGCGTGCTCTGGACACTTTTTTCAAACAGAATACCGGTGAAGTTCTGGGAATAAAGTAGGTCAACATGCCAACAGTGTGCAAAAAACATTAAGGGGGTGGTGGCAGAAATTTTATCCAAGCTTGAGTCACTTTTTTGAGGAGCTGTAGAGAATTTGGGGATTTTTTACAACAATTTTACAAAGAAAAAATAAGTTATTTGGGATTCGGCAACAACTTTTCAACAAGCAATAAATGGGTACTTATTTTAATACTTCAAGGAACTTTCAAGGACCTAAACTCAAATTTCGGTTCTCCTTTTCTGGCTGAAAAAAGGCATTTTTTGGTCCATTTGGCTAAATGCGCCTTTAATTGAGCCTTAAAGGACTTTTAATTAGAAATGTGAATCAGACTTTTAATCAGAAATGCCTCTGTATCAGACCAAGGCCACACCATCACTCTTGTGCACACTACATACTTGTGCACGGGAGTGTCCCTCCTTGTTTCTGTACAGGAAACCATGGCAACTGAATCTGAGGGTAATCTGTTTGAGTTGGAGCAGGTATATATAGTATAGGAGTTGATTATGCTGCCGCTTTTGCATAGAAGAAAAAGGGGAGACAGAGGAGACAGCAGCTGAGGTAGAGGAGGGGGAACCGCAGTGATACAGGAAATGTCCACCGCCAAGCAGACCAATCACAGAGCTTACATTGCCTGTTGCTTCAATGTATGGTAACATTTCAGAGAAGGTGCATGTCAAGCAAAGCAAATGCATCTTTTGTGTAGATACTGGATTAAAAAGACATAAGTCTAACACACCACTGTGCTTGTCATAGTATAGTATGATATAGTATGATAAAAAAAAAAGTCATAGTAAAGTATGCTAAAAAAATCATAGAAAGTATGATAAAAATGTCACAGCATGGTTTGCTAAAAAAATGTAATACTATAATATGTAAAAAAAATTCATAGTATAGTATGAAAAAAGTTGGCATAGTATAGTATGATAAAAATGTCATTGGAAAGTAAAAAAAAATGTCAAAGGATAGCATAAATAAAATATGTGATGGTTTAGTTTAATAAAAATGTCATAGTATAGCATGAATAAAAAATTATCATAGCATAGTATGATAAAAAAAATGTCATAGTAAAGTACAATAAAAATGGTCACTGTAAGTATGATTAAAAATGTCATAGTAATGTATGAGTAAAAAATATCATAGTATAGTATAATAAAATGTCATAGTATAGTATGGTAAAAGTGGGCATAGTATGGTATAATAAAATATGTCAAAGTATGGTTTGATAAAAAATGTCATAGTATAGTATCATAAGAAATGTCATAGAATAGTGTGATAAAAAATGTAATAGTATAATGTGATAAAAATGTCATTGTATAGTATGATCAAAATGTCAAAGTAATGAATGATTGAAAAATGTCATAGTATAGGAAGATAAAAAATGTCATTTTATTGTATGATTAAAAAATGTCAGTATAGTACGATAAAAATATCATAGTATAGTATGATAAAAGTGGGCATAGTATAGTATGATAAAAAATGTCAAAGTATAGTGTGATAAAAAATGTCAAAGTATAAAATGTTGAAAAAATATAGAATAGTATGATAACAATTTCATAGGATAGCATGAATAAAAAATGTGTTAGTTAAGTTTAAGAAAAATGTCATAGTATAGCATGATAAAAAATTATCATAGTATAGTAAGATAAAAAAAATGTCATAACAAAATACGATAAAAATATTCATAGTACAGTATGATAAAAAATGTTTTAGTATACTATGATAAAACTGTCATAGTAAAGAATGGTAAAAGTGGGCATAGTATAGTATGATGAAAATGTCAAAGTATAGTTTGATAAAATATTTCATAGTTTATATGATTAGAAATGTCTGAATAGTATAATAAGAAATGTAATAGTATAGTGTGAGAAAAATGTCATTGAATAGTCTGATAGAAAATGTCAGAGTTTAGTATGATAAAAATATCATAGTATAGTATGATGAAAAAGTGTCATAGTATAGTATGATCAAAATGTCAAAGTAATGTATGATTAAAAAATGTCATAGTATAGTATAATAAAATGTCATTGGAAAGTATAAAAAAAGTATAGCATGATTAAAAAATGTGATAATTAAGTATAATTAAGACATGTTAAAAGTATAGTAAGATAAAACTGTCATAGTATAGTGTGATGAAAAATGTCATTGTACAGAATGATCAAAATGTCATGGTGTAGTATGATTAAAACTGTCCATGTTTAGTATAATAAAAAATGTCATAGTATAGAATGATCAAAATGTCATATGACATTTTGATTATTCTATACTATGACATTTTTTATACTATGACAAAACTGTCATAGTATAGAATGATGAAAGTGGGCATAGTATAGTATGATAAAACATTTCAAAGTATAGTTTGATAAGAAATTTCATGGTATAGTATCGTAAGAAATGTCATAGAATAGAGTGATAAAAAATGTAATAGTATAGTGTGATAAAAATGTTATAGTGTAGTATGATTAAAAATGTAATAGTATAGTATGATAGAAATGTCATAGTATAGTATGATAAAACATTTCAAAGTATAGTTTGATAAGAAATTTCATGGTATAGTATCGTAAGAAATGTCATAGAATAGAGTGATAAAAAATGTAATAGTATAGTGTGATAAAAATGTTATAGTGTAGTATGATTAAAAATGTCATAGTATAGTATGATAGAAATGTCATAGTATAGTATGATAGAAATGTCAAAGTAATGAATGATTGAAAAATGTCATAGTATAGTATGATGAAAAAGTGTCATAGTATAGTATGATAAAAGTGGGCATAGTAATGTATGATTAAAAAATGTCATAGTATAATAGTATATGATAAAAAAAAAAGTCATCCTATAGCTAGTTTAAAATTGATTTCTGTGTTTATCTGTTTCATTTCATGAAAAAAAGCTAGTCTTTCTTTAGAACCACTTACTTGTCAGTTCTCTTCCTCTCTTTTTAAAGGTGGAGGCAGGCCCATTGTTCCTGAAGGTGACGGTGGTGAATCCAGTGAACCAGGTAAAGAATAACACGGAGCTCACATGGTTCACAGTCTGCTGCACTTACCTTTACCACAGAGACATGCCGGTTTCTTCAGCCTGTCGGCGGTAACAGCTCATCTGACTGTCTGGGTCTCACGTGACCTTCTCACCTTCATATGAAAACTCACACGTACACATTGACACAAACACCCGGGCTGGGCAGCGCTGGCTCTCTTGGGTATTTTAGCTGAGGTGTAAATGTGGAGGATGTGTGTTTTCAAGCTGTTTTACTTCTCACCAGATGAAGGTTGCAGAAACGCTGTCAGGACTCATCTGCAGTGAGATGCTTCCTGTTTTTTGACATTGTGCAACAACCAAAGAGCATCTTGTTAAAACGTGACTCTCTGTTTAAAGTAAATAGTGATGAATAAATACAGTTATGCAAATATTGGACTGGTGTTTTGTGGGTCTGAGGAGTCCCGCTCTTCTTTCTGTCTGCCTCTCACACGCTGGACCATCATGCATAATCTCAGCTCCTCATCTGACAGAACAATGATTGATGTGTCCCAATTCAGGAAGGCCTCACCACACACCGCAGGGCCGCCGTGCTGCACACGCCTCCCCCAGAAACAATTTTATGGTGCTTTACCTCTAATGGAATTACAAAGGCTGAACACGCCATAACTTTCTGTTGGATGAAGTTTGCAGCATTGTTCTGCACACTTTCAAACACTGTAGTGGGTGTTTTCTGCCTCATGAACACTTGTCATAAACTATAGTGGTGGAAGAAACAGCACTGCATTTCTTTATTTGAAGACACAAAATGACTTCAGACTTTAGGTAAATGGTTCGTCTCCAAATGTTTGATTTGATTCTCAAAGTGAGACGTGATGGTCGTCAAACAGAAACAGGTTTTTAGTAAGGGATTGCTTTCAATCAATCAAACGATCAGTCTTTATTTATATAGCACTTTTCATACACAACCATGTAGCAATTCACACAGAAAAAGGAATAAAAGAAACAAAGAATACCCGAATCTACCCCAGCCCAACCCTTCATTCCCACCCCACGATCTCAGCACAACAGGAACATGTATTAAAATGCATTAACTTGAAAAGTGCCGATTTCATAGAAACAGGAATGTGCGCACTGAGGAAACGTAAGGTACGTTTTGAGTTTGCTTTTAAAGTCATTAAGATTAGGTGCAGTCCTCAGGTCTTCAGGTAAATTGTTCCATAGTAATAAAAAGATGTCTCACCGTATGTCTTGGTTTTAACTTTAGATAATGTTAACAGAAAACTTCCAGAAGAACTGAGGGCTGTACCTGACTCATAAGGTAAAACAGATCAGGGCCAAAACCATTACGAGCTTGAAAAACCAATAAAACAACCTTAAAATCTATTCTAAAAGAGATGGGTAGCCAATGCAGAGACCTTAAAATCGGTCTGGTCCTTGTTAGCATCCGTGCAGCTGAATTTTGGAGTAATTGCAAACGTGAATTATTCTTTTTGGGGAGACCAGAAAGGAGGGCATTACAATCGTCTATTCTACAAGTGATAAAAGCATGAATTAATGTATGGCTTGATAGTGAAACGGTCACACTCAGGTTATGTTTTTTTAACTGATAAAATGCCTTCTTGGTGATATGCCGTAAGTGTGCTTCAAAGCTCAGTTCTGAATCAAATAAAACATCTACATTTTTAGTCTGTTGACTTAGATTATAGGATAGTGCTTTGAGTTTGCTGACCAGTTTCTCTCTCTTGTCCCCTATGCCAATGACTAAAACCTGAGTTTTGTCCCGGTTGAGCTGTAAAAAGTTTTCCTTTGAGTATCCTGCATGCATAACCGGTCAAAAGTGGATTTCTAGTACTGTAAACAGCACAGAGGGACACTTTGTTTGTCTCTTATTTACATAAAACTTCTCCAAGAGACTCTAACAACACAAACAGACCTCAGTGATACCCAGCAGAGTCTCCAACCTCATTCAAGTCCTTGATAATGTGAAGCATTAAAAAAGTCAACAGTTAAGTGAATTTATCCTGAAGGAAATGGCACAAGGACTGGTTACGACTCCTCAAGTATCTAACTTCTTACTCCTCTCTCTCCTCAGACTGGGTGTTTGGCTCTCGCCGTTTTCCAAACCGCAACACGCCTGAAATAAACTGCATCACCAACAACATGAGCGAGATGACTGAGTTGGGTGAGCGCCCCCGGCTGGTGGAAATGAACTACATATCTCTGAACCACACAAACTGCCTGAGCTCTAACAGAGCGGAGGACGTGGTGGTCACCATAGATGAGACGCTACAGCAGCGACCTCCGGACACGGTCTCTGGGACCTAACTGACGCTGACCAACCTTTTCTGGGAGAAATTAAGTGGCACATTGAGTGGATTTACAAGTCTGTCCTGGATTGAAGCTCTATCCACGGTTTTGTCCTCTGCAGGTGAGCTGTAGTTCCTTCACACAGATTGGAGGCGGGAGATTCTGATTTTTGCCTCAGGTTGGACTCCATTTTGGCGGTGACGAGAAGAAACGGCTGTTGAAGCTGTGACGTTTCAGTGTTGATATTTTCTGTCTTGGTGTTCTGCTCTTCTTAGAGCTGTGAAAATACCTTTGTCTGTTTGTGTAACTCAAACAGAGGAGAATCACTTTAAATACACAATCCACGCTGGGCTGTGCTTGTTGTATTGCTGCTTGCAAACACTTCACCTTTAGAAAAACAATCCAAATATTTTTACCTTCCTTAACGCTGTGAGACTCTGAAACTCTTTCAATCACTGTCGACTTTGTAGCAGACATAATAAGGCTGCAGAGTTATCACCTTCCACTGTCTTGTGTAATAACGCTGTAATTACTAGGGGTAAAAAAACAGTTTACTGCCCCACAATATTGTCAAAGTGTTTTGTTTAAAAGATGTCTGCTTTTCTCTGTTCACACCCAACTGCAAAAAAAGAAACATTCATTTATTGAGCTTCATAATGTCTTTGAACATCTCATCATTTAAGGGCTATGTACCGTTTTTTGATCTGAGACGACGCTCAGAGCTCAAACTAAAGCGCACAGTGTGATTATTACGCTCTGCTGTAAACACCATGTTTCTAAAGGTATCTGTTCTGTCTAAACTTGCACATATTTGGGATAAAATGAAATAAACTTAAGTGATCCAAAAAGGTTTCCATTAAAGGGCAATAAGATCAAATGTTTTACTCTGTGGTGGTGACGTTAAGCAAAAAGGTCGAGAATATTAAACTGCAAAAAAAGTGTTTTTGTTTTCTTACATTTCGCCACCTGAGGTCGCTGTACTTCCTTTTTAATCACTAATAAATACACATGGTACAAGTGTTTATTCAGTAATTTGGTCTCTGGGTTGTTACAAAGATCACATGTGGGGTTCCTCAGGGTTTAGTCCTTGTTCCACTTCACCTCAGTCTCTACGCAGATGATACTCAGATATACCTCAGCCTCGTTTCTGAAAAAACAGAGCGGTATAACCTGAATACACAATCATCAACAAGATATCAAGGACTGGTAAGCTCACAGTTTCTGTAAGTTAAACAAAGAAATAGCAGAAAAATTCAGTATCACACCAAGACCTGCAGCCACCTCTTCACCTTCATGTGTGAAACAGTAGAGGTCTTACAAGTCCAGGTAAGGTCAAAGGGACAGCAGACTCTAAATGCTATTCCACCGGTGTCCCGTCTTAAGCAGCAAAGCATAAAATAACATTTCCCACAGTGTATCAGCAGACTGAGGTGAAAATCCCCGACGCACAGCTTGAAGGTTTTATCATAAAACCACCACATTCATAGATGTCGGTGTCAGACTGTGACCTTGGGAAGAAATACTGCAGTATGTTTTCAGTACATCCAGCCCTCCTCGAACAACTTCCAGTCGCAGAGGTTCTTTAATGCAGAGACCAACTGCTGTGAGGATGCAGAGGAAATACTAATGAGCGCGGCACATGGCTCACACATGTGGTTCTGAATCATGGAGAACATGGACATCTGGGTCAAGAAACTCTGTTTAAGGCTTGCTGATATCTAATGATGTTTTGTTGGTCAAGATTTAGATAAAAACACCATATATTGATGTTAAACTCAAAGGTAAGGCAAGTTTATCAAGTAAACCACGTTGTTTATTTTGTAAATTTAAGAATTTTGGAAGAGAAATGTGACAATAAAGCAGGAAACGCTTCAGAGCATTGGTACCCATTTGTTGCTGTAATACAAACCATTAAACCTGTGACTCTAAAGTGAAGCTATCTGGTGACTGAGGAAATAATGAGCGATGTTTGGAATCAGACAACAAATACAAAATCAGACCAGTTTTCACAGCCAATGAAGTCGCCCTCTTCAGGCTTCTTGGGGAATGCAGATTTGGGGAATTTCCATTTTTTCAGGATATAAAGATGCAGTATATGTAAATGTAAAGCTATGATATACTACAATTGTGACATTCTTTACCAGTTATCTAAGGTGCATTAAACCCCTCTTACATCACCTGTTTGTCTGTAGATTAGCTTGTCTTTATCTAGAAGGAAACTCTTGATAGGCTTCTCTCTTTGTCTTTGCTCTCCAACCACTTTTTAAGACTTGTTTCTGCTTTCTGTTGTCAGATTGTGTCTCGAAATTGGAAAACAGGGTTTTTAGTGCACTACTGCTGCAGCCTGGAATCAGCTGCAGAAGATTTGGGTCTAGAGGAGCCGGTGTCTTTGAGTTTTTACAAGTAAACAGAGTTGAAAGACGTTGCAACTGGTTGTACAACTATCTGAAAAACTGTCTGTGATGTGACCCAGGATAAGCTGGCCTGTGTTTGAGCATCATGTGCTGCATAAAGGGAGCAAAAATGATGCCAGTGTGAAAGTCCAAAAAAACTGCAGTTCCTCGAGTGTCCACTTCAGGCTGGCTGTATAAACAAAGAATCCCATTAACACTCATGTTTTAAATGAGCATTTTTACAGCAGAAATAAACAGGTTTAAAACCTGGTTTGATGAGTGTTTTGGCCAAACAACTCACTCTTTACACATTTCTTTTTTAATTGATCTGTTTTGGAGAGTTAAAAAGGTGTGCAGAGATTTACATCTGACAGACGGACACAAGTGGGTTTTTACTGTTTTCCAGAAGGGTCTACAGCCCCTTCAGTTACACCTTTTTGTGTGTTTCCAGGATGACAGAAAATTAAGTTGAGTTAGTGTTTCCAGTTTGGTTTGGCTTCCTGAATTGCACCCCTGAGTAGTCTAGCACAGCCCTACACTTCTGCATTTCTCTATATTTTAACAACACCGGATAAATCGTCTCTGTATTCTTAAATACCACAACCAGCAAAAATCTGGATCACACTCAAACTAATCTGTTCATGAAAATCAGAGTCTCAGAAGTAATTTGAAGGTCCACTCACCTCTTTGCTTCCTAAATGAACAAACAGAATTAAAAGCCTTCAGCTAAAAGGTTAATTTCTGGATGAAGATGTATTTAATTTGACAGCACACACACCACAGCCACTCGTGTCTGAATATTTAATCACCTTTAAGCCCCGTCTCAGTCTGGAGTATTTCCGCTGTCCTATATTCCTGTGGTTGTTACCCGCCAGCTTCCCCTCCAGTTTAATAAGAGCGTGACACAGGAGCTAATGAAAGGAGAGCAGGCCACCCTGCCCACCTCAGTAACCATCTGTTCCAGAAACTTTCACCTCCCGGCTCTCGCTCGGTGAGACCTCCTGTCACCTCAGCAGCCTCGTCCCCGGAGCCGTCACCTTCTCTAAAGTCTGAACCTGCAAACTCTGAATTCAGGGGGAGAAAATAACACAACTTTTGCTCACAGCGGGGTGAGACATTGCATGACTGATCTCCACACGACATTGTATTTGTGGTTCAAACTCTTTAAAATAATTCATTTTAAAATAAAAATGGCAAAAATAAAATTCCCTTGTTAGTGTGCATCAAAAATACAAGGGTGTTTATGCATGTCGTTTTATAAAAAGGATGTTTACTTTCATTGAAAAGAGTGATAGTGCCCTCTGGTGGCCGAATAACTGACTCGCTCTGAGACATGAAGTGGAAAATACTTTGAAAAAGTGTAAATTTCAAATCTACAGAGGGAGAAAAATCAGGATAAATATTAAGACACATCTCTGATTCAGGTCCTTAAAGAGGATGGAGGATTTGGGCAATGAAGTGAGGGGGCCAAATGTGATATTTTTGCTTGTAGGACCCAAAATCCCTGGTGACACCCCTGTTCAGGTAACAGCTTTGAGTGGACCATGGGTTCTGGAAACTTCTGCAACTCTCTGCAGCAAACTAGTCTTGGTGTATACTCCTGCAAGGGATTGACAGAGAGAGGAAGACGAGATCAGTGTGAAAATTTACAGAAGGAGCAGAGAAAGCCTCAGATGAGCACCAGGCTGGAGGAGATGAGTTGGAAGTTGGTCACCGTTGACCAACAAACATGTGAGAATCAAGGTGCAGAGCTGAAATACTCAGACCCTGCCAGGCTGTATTCAAACAATGCAAACAAAACAAGATGCAGGTTGTTCAAATTAAACACATCATACTTCAAACTCTCGTCTTTCATTTATTCTCTTTAATCAAATGCACTTAAACTCAGTCGTCTCTCTGCATCCTCTGCTACAATCTCTCCTCACAGAACCGCTTTACAAACAAAATCCCTGCAGGTGATCCGGACTTAGAGGTAAAGGTTGCAGCCCAAATGTTTAATGATGGATTACCGGTATTTGTTAATCTGTAGTAATAACAATCCAGTATTAAAGAGACTGACTTAGAAAGGAGTATTTATAAACACACTATAAAGATTATTTTTACACTCAGTTGGTTCGAAGAATAAAAGTTAATGTTAGATTAAGAGGTTTGCGTAAGTATGAACACAAATAGGTGGGTCAAAACTGGTAACAAGATTCACTCACTCTGCTCTGGAAGTATAAAACCTCATGTCAGTGTTTGCAAAATAAGGCAATGGTTGGTAAAACTTACAAAGTTGCATCTTTTATCTGTTTCCATGGACCCAAAGTGTGAAAAACCCCAACCATAACATCTGCAAATCTGTGCAAAGTTAAGTTTCAACTCATCTGACAATGAAAATAAAGTGAGATTCAGGCAGATGAAGGTAAATTAACATCACTCACCATCATTTTGGTTTCTTTGAATCAATCAAGGTTCACTCACAATGCCAGCTAATCTCTACACATGGCCAAATAAATCCCTGCAGGTGAGCTGGTTTTAGACTCCTTAAAGGTTGCAGCCCAAAAGTTTAATGTTGGAAAGCCGCAGCTGACCTTCTGCCTGCCTGGACGCAGTTATTGATTTCTAGGAAGAGCTTTAATTACCTGTTGGAGCGGGACAAGAACAGGAGGATCTGCCATAAGGAGATATGGATGGACAAATTAGGAACGCAGAGGAGGAGGAGGAGGAGCACCAACCTCTGCCTGATAGCAGCAACAACAAAGAACAAATGAGGTCAGGGTGATTTGTTGAGTCTGTGCCAAACCAGAGGTGGACTGCGTATACAGTTTGATGACTTGACTTAAAGTATGGATCCTTCTGGTCAAGTTTAACTTCAGTAATTCATAACATTTGAGTCGATAATACACTCTCACAGCTTTGCAGGTACGCAGCTCCAAAATATCACACTCAAGGGCGACAGTAGCTCAGGAGGTAGAGTGTTCGTCCAATAACTGGAAGGTTGGCGGTTCGATTCCCCCCCATCCCGAGTCTGTCTGTTGTGTCCTTGGGCAAGAGACTTAACCCACTTTGCCCCCAGTGTGTGTCCTCCACTGGTGTATGATTGTGAGTGTTGTGTGGTGGTGGTCGTAGATGCAGCCACGTTTCTGTCAGTCTACTCCAGGACAGCTGTGACCACTAAGGTAATTTACCACCACCAGATTGTGACTGTGTGAGCGAATGAATGATGTATCCAATGTAAAGAGCTTTGAGGGACTCTGATAAAGCACTATATGAAACCATTATGCGGTATTATTACTAATATAAGAATAGCCAATCATAGAATAAAAATAACTACTTAGTTATAACAAGCACAGAGATGTTTAACATACTTTCTAAGGTTTCTGAGGGATTTTTTTGCAGGCTGCGATACAGTTTGTGCAAAAATCAAAAACAATATGGATTATTCTGCATTTTAAAAACTTTAGACTTGACCTTTTGTTGCTGATGGTCTTGTTTGCTTTTGGATAGAGCGCCATTAATATGAATTTCAGTCTATTTTAGTCATGTCAAAAACTCCTTATATGAGCTTTAAGAACAGATACCCAAAAATGTAACATAATGCCTCACAAAGTTTTAATAGGGAACTTTTTTCAGGGTGCTTTTTCATTTCAGACCATTATAAATTTAACCATGGATGCACAATAAATTATGGGATTTTATGACATGAAACTGAAACGCCTACATGAATAAATAACAGTTTTCTCTCATTTTTTGGCATTAAATGTCACATTATTTCCACTATTTTCCTGCCACCTGAAGATCGTTCAGTGTATTATTTTTCAATAAAAGTAAAATAATTGTGTAGTAAAATTTCCAAATATGATCTATTATAAAATAAATCAGAAACGGTCATTTCTTCTCGTGTTTTTGGAGTTTTTCGGTCCCACGGGGAGGTGGAGCTTCCCCCACACACGCACACACAAGCCACAGCCCTGACGTTGCCGTAGCAACGGCCCGCGGAGTAGGGGGACGCCTAGGACAACTTCTGATTGGTCAGCTCCGGCTGTCGTTCGGTCCTAATCTCCCCTCTGATTCGTTACATTGACTGTCATTCATCAAAACTTCAACGCCATTGGTTAGCTCCCGCCTGGACGGCCCGCCTCTCCGGATAAGCTCTCGCAGCTGCACACAAGTCCGAGAAGGACGAGCGGAGGAGGAGGTATCAGGAGAATAAGAGGGAGATAGTGTTTTTTAGGAGGTGAAGAAGTTTTAATTTTAGTCCACTGTTGGAGTTTTGTGTTTACCTGGAACTTTACATACCTGGGAGAAATGTAGGAACTTTCTGGTCGCTTTTGTCGTTGTTGTTTCACGATGGAGGAACCTGCGACAAGGCAAGTGGTCAAACCCCGACTCATAACGTCCCGTTTTCAGCTGGGTACTTTTAGAGTTGGAGCAGTTTTACAACTTCAGATGTAGACATGGTTGACTGTTTTTAAGTAACGTGATATTTTAGCAGGTGTTTGAAAAGAATAAGCCGAAAATATTCTGACATTACCCTCCGCAGAGAGTCGGAGATGTCCCTGTCAGACGGTGCCTCGGACGACGACCTGCCGTTAACGTTACCCACAGATGGCAGCCACAGCGGGAGCATCCGCAAGGTGGGACACGGACACACACACACATACACACACACACACACACACACACACACACACACACACACACACACACACACACACACTGAAGCTGAAGGTCTGACAACTCTGGAGAATCTATTAGTACTATTAGGTGTGAGAGAACTGCGAAGGTACGCACGATACTCGATACACCGATGACGAAAATATCGCGATAAAGGAGATCGGTATAACGATAGAGCACAATATCTGATTGACTAGAGCAGGACTCGTCAGTTCGACTGTTTCACTCGTATTTGCGACTAAAAATAGATGTGTGCGAATTGTAAAATGTATAAAGGGTCACGTGTGCATGAAAAAATCATGTAAATACTGCGGTGAAGTTAGTTTTAGGTTGGATATATTTTCCTGTAAATACAGCGGTGAAGTTAGTTTCAGGTTGGATATTCGACGGACATTCACTGAGGATCTACAGGTGTCTTCTCACTCTCCATAACCGGGAATAACAACAGCAGCGCGGTTAAATCTACTCGCCACCCTCACTGTCAACGTCTGCGTTGAATAAGGGACCGTCAATAAATTACTGTTTGACGTTCTCAAAAAGGCTGTTTTCCTTCAATAGCTTCCATGTCATGTTACCAATTGACTTAAAATTGATTTCAAATAATAGCACTGAGGTCGGACAATAAGACAAACATTATTTGATCAATTTTCATTGTGCCCCTAAAGTTTTTTGTGTGCTCCTTACTTTTTCAACTTAGAAGCTCATGTGAAAAAAGTTAGTGTCAAGCCGTAGACTGGAGGATACAAAAGACTCGTGAAAGGCAAATGATTAGATAGGTGCTTATATTTTGGCACTAGCAGTTTGGTAACAGTATGGATGTCCAGATACCCATCTCAATTATGGCATCAGGGCCAATCTGACCATTTTGAACAGAAGTAGGATCAGCAGTATGAGCCAATCATCAGGATATGTGGGAAGAGGAGAGAGGGGAGAGACAAGCAGCATCCACCAACTGCTATGACGAAGACTATAGCCTCTATACATGGGACGCTCAGACTGCAAGACCTTTAAACCAAAAAGCCAAATCAGTTTAACAGCCACTTGCAGCATATGTAACATGTTCATTTCACCAGGTTGATGCATTTACGCAGTTTGATGCGACATCTGCAAACCGAACATGCAGCTGAACGTGGCGAGTTCACTAAAGCAGTAGTGGTAACACCTTTATCGAGAGTTTATGAACATGATTTGACTGTACTTAGTTTTACAACACATATCAGGAGCTCTGCATTCTCGAAACGGAACTCTGAGCTCTCCGTTTCGTGTCGTCGCTGAGTCTCACTGCTCTCTGGATTCCTCCACTTTTCAGTTTAAGCTGTGGTATTGAATGGTCATCAGTTTGATGGGTCTTTCTGAGTTTTACGATAATGCTAGCCGGACCAAGTGAAATCAGATGTACTGAAGATATGTTCAAGCTTATTTGTTTACATGTAAACAGGATGCAGCTTTATCATTTGGGTAAATACAAGGAGACTAAATATCAACAGATGCTCAATTATTAAAAAACATTGGGCTTGTTTCCTTTAACTCCACCTGAACTGCTTTTGATGTGTCCGATTGTTTTTTGCGTCATTGCGGCTGAACAATAAGACTTAAAGCCACCTGGGCATTGAAGCTTTCAGACTTTATCTGCACAGATGTCGGTCTTGACTCTGTCCTCCTGCCCCTGTGACGGAGGAGCAGAGGCGGGAGCTCGGCCAGGAGTCTAATCCACACAGCCACTCGGAGGATTACTTTGACGTATGCATGCTAAACAAACAACTTAACCGGGTGAGAGGCATGAAAAAGATAGAGCGAGGGAGGGTTTGAGAAAAACTGAATCTGCAAACGCAGAGAAAGACGGTGAATTTAGGAGGTTCGAGGATAAGGAAGGGGAGTGTGCTGATTGTTTACAGTGCAACTGCTCTGTCTGTCATGTTTCTGTGTGTGATTATATCCATGTGTGAAGCTGTGGCTAATTGTCTGACAGATTTTGAGCTTTAGGGAGCAGCAGTTTAACAATCAGTGTGAGAAGCCGCCCTGGTGGTATGAAATGAAGAGGCCTGTAGGTCCCAAACAGACTCACATCTTAGACATTTCACCAGATAAATCCAATTACTCCTCTTTGCACCACCACCTTTAGTTATGATCATGTTTAGCACCATCCTCTCTCTCTCCTCCTGCGCTCCCAGTTCATCACAACCTCCGTCATCTTTGGCTCTCCTCCCTTTGTGTCCTGGAGTAAACCTCTGAGGCAGCTCTCTATCCAAAGTGCAGCATAAGGTCACCAATGAGATGTACTATTAAGATGCTTCAGGATTAAAGATCATTTCTGCTCTGTTATAAATGTAGATGTTTAATTACAGTGACGCTAATCCCCTCAGCGTAAACTTTATCAGCTGCTCTTGTACGGCTGTGTTCCCTTTTTTTACTTTTTCCTGTTTAGGTTGCGCTGTTTTTGTATTATAAAGACATGCTTTTATTTTGAAAAGAATTAGGTAGAAAGTAAGTGTCAGAATTGAATGAAAACAGCTAACAGAAAAGTAAATAACAACTTCTTCTAATGCGTTAATCCCTAAAATCCCACTTTTTGGTTTTAACGTTAGTTTATTGTCAACAAGAAGACAGTTATCATTGAAACCAGTGATGTGTGGCAGGTTTTGGAAAAAAGACTCGCTGGTTGTCTGATGTTTGAGTTAACGGTCATGTGTCGGCGCCGTCACCTGGACGTCTGAGGAGACAGAGCAGGTCGTCGGCTAATGAGGAGCACTGATTTGATCTCTTGCCCTCTTTTCACTCAGTACTAAACCTCCAAAGATGAACTTTTAAACTTTTAAACACCTTTAATATCCAGAGAGACATGAGTTAGAAGGTTTCATATTTATTTACAATATCACTTTTATACCTAACAGTTCATCTTTGTCCTAGAAAATCCCGCAGTTTTATTTTTAGTGATTTTTCCTCCTAAAAAAAAAGTGAGTATCGTTTTATAGTTTGAACTTCTCTGACTTTTCACAGAATAACTCCTGAAATCTGTTCAGAGTTTGAGACTTCAGTTCACAGCGTCATAGTGACTTTTGGAGAGTCACGTTTTATCTCCCTAATTAAATCGACCTTATCCTCCGATTGTCTTTTAATCTGTCGTCTGTGTCAGAGGAGGGTTTTTTTTGTGGGGGGAGAACTTCAGAAACAGTCTGTGGATTAATTCAGTAATCCTTTACTGGTTAATGCTGTCTGTCTTTGAGGTAGTTAAATGGAAATGAGACATAATAACTGGGTCATAGTTTGTCATTTGTACTGTACAAATCACAGTTCTACGTTTGCAATCCCTGGACTCTAAACGGGTCAGATTCATGTTAGTTTTCTCTCTTTTTTCCTCTCTGCAGGGATGTGACCCCTTCGCTCAGACTCAGAGGAGTAAACTGCAGCACCGGCGAGCTCGAATCAACCAGCAGATCAATAAAGAGATGCGCATGAGAGCGGGAGCAGAAAACCTGTTCAGGTGAGACTGAAAATGTTGATGTTGTCAAAGCGGTGTTAGCGACTGACAGACTTTTCCTGCATCATCTGATTTATTGAAAGATGTTAAATCATTTTAGAGACGAGTACAGCTCAAAATGTTGACTTGAAAAAGGGAAACTGCAGGTAAGAGTCAAAATAAAGGTCCTCTCAGCTGATTTATGAGACCAGGTCTCCTCTGTGGTGGTTGCTCTTTGTTTGCTTGTTAGTTCTGTGACATTTGTGTTGGTGTCCTGTGATGGGAAAAGGTCAGAGATCACTGCCCTCTAAACGACACGAGCTGCTGCACCGCCCAGTTTTACAGCTCTGTTTGTGTGGACATGCATATTTATTCGACCTTTCTCTCGCCGGGTCGTATAGTTTTTATGTTTCCTCTCTCTGTTTTTTGTATTTTTTTACACCCACATAGAAAAATATTGAACTCTGGATACTTTGGCACCACCGAGCTGTCAAGGTTACTCGGTGAAGAAATGAGGGAAATAGTAAAAGAAATGGTGGCAGGACATCAAAGTGTTCCCTCTGAGAGCATTAGCGTCATCTTGATCCCCTCCTCTCTCTACTTTTACTTTCTCAGACTCTAACATGTGTCTCTCTCTCTCTCTCTCACTCAGAGGTGAATTACAGAGAAAGCTGAAAGTATGAGTTTAATATATGTGCATACATTTGCTCTGGACTTTTGTTGTGGTAGCTGGTAACATGAATAGACCACTGTGTAAAACTCACTCGTAGTGAACTTGCTGGCACTCCTTTTCCTCATAAAGATTCAGTTTGGGAGTCTAAGGAGGAAGAGGAGGAGGAGGAGGAGCCTCTTCATTAAAGCAGGGGGCTGCTTTCTCTCCTCTCTGTGGTTTAGAGTCAGAATCTAATTAGATCGACACAGAAAACAAGAGTGTCTTTAATTAAAGGAGGAACCCTCAACACTCGATTTGGCTGCAGCTGCTAAATTCTCACCTTGAGGAGTGGATGGATTAAAGTACGGTGGCTGGGAAGTGCAAATCAAAATGACAAAATCTGAAATGCTTTTACAAACTACAAACAAACGATTAAAAAATTAATGTAACAAGTAAAACACTTTTACCACGGAGACCAGGGAATCACTTCAGGGTCAGGTTCCATATTTGGCACATTCCCTTTCCGTCGAAATTTCCGTCTCAAAGCTTGTAAAAGTGTTTTGCATTTTGTACATATGTTTTGTCTTCTGTAAAAGTGTTTTGCATTTTACACATATGTTTTGTCTTCTGTAAAAGTGTTTTGCTAGTTACTTTTTTTTTTTTAATTGTAAATATGTTTTGTAAAATATAAATTTGTTCAAAGTTTGGAAAAGTGTTTCAGATTTTGTAACTTTGATTTCCCAGCGACTGTATTATGGAGATTGGGATTACTACTTTGACCAAATGCATTTTTACTCTGAATAATAAATATTTGCAACATCATATAGGATTTAACTAATGCTATTACAAAGCTACATATACTGTTTTAAAAAGGATGAATAATATCAACAGCAGAGCAGACTCGCACTCACGTAAATCGAGGCTCAAATTTAACTAAATGTGACAAAGAACTGGAGTAAAAAGTTTAACCCTCACAGCGTTTTCCACTTTTTTACATGCTTGTTCTTACTGACAATAATAAACATGTCCAAACAGTTGGGTGTCGCCGGTGATGCTGGTGTGCAGAGAAACCTTCATGCTAGCTTTACCAGTCTCTCTCTATACGAGTTCAGGTTGTTTATCTCTGAAAATCACAACTTTAGTCTGCAAAGTTAGAATTCAGTCATTGCTCCTTGTCCTCAGATGCTCATGCATTACTGATACACACCAAACAAAAGCATCAAAAACTCCTTATAGTGGCTTTATTTGCAGCTTACAGGTATAGTGATTAGTATAAGTGTCATTAATTTACTAAAATCTTCTTTTCTGAGTTTGGAAACAGTGAGTATGTCACTCTGATCGACAGCTCATCAGCTAGTTAAATTTTTGTGGTTTTGTTGTTTTATATGATAATTTATATAAATGCAAACTATATTTTTAATAACCCAAAATCTTCAGGATTATACTCCTGTGTTTGTCTTTATAAATGTGTTCCTCTTTGGAGACGACGCACAAGTAAGCAAGAACAAGTGCTTGTTGCAGCCCATCTCTTCTTCTCCTCTTTCTTCGTCTTCTTCTTTTTCTTCTTCTTTTTCTTCGTCTTCTGACTCACTGAGGAGTGCACTTTCTCTCTTTTTCCTCTGAACTCCCCCCTTTCAACAGGATTCAGGCTGTTATTGTGAAAGTGATGACTCAGTTCAGGGGAAATAAAACAAGCGCTCCTGCCCTTTCTATTGGGACGACAGGTCACAGAGACAAAGAGGACCCCCACACGGCCCGCCTGCCTGTAATCAGCCGGCTTTGTGTCCACCTCCCGTCCTGTTCCCATGCAGAGATTCCCAACAGAGCGAGCTCATCCCCCACTGATTTGTCTGGCACCATCAGACCTTTTTTTTCTTGTCTGTCCTCCCTCTTTCCGGTCAACTGGAATCATCCACACACACACAAAGGTCCCTGCTTTCAGTTTCACTTCACTCACTCTGAAACAGTCGTAGTGTGAGTCCTGGAGGGTGAGGTGAAGGGGTGAGAGAGGGGTTAAGATGCTAATTAAAGACAAAAGCGGGGTAGTCCCCTCAGGTCAGGATGTGAGTGATTCTCTGTGGGAACTCAGCTGAGCTCTGACATCTCAATCCTGGTCCTCCTATCAGTCAGGGAGGTGAACACATGAACGTAACATCTTCATAGAGGACCTGCTTTTTGGCTTCTCTCAGCACACACACACTCACAGGAAGTTATTTTTACCCTCCAAAAGCTACGCTGTGGTGTGCGTGCGAGTCCCTATGTGCATGGAGGGGATATTTGGCAGCCCATTTAAAGCTGACTAATCAGATTGCCCTTGGCTTGATCCTAGAAGAGGTGTGTGTGTGTGAGTGTGTGTGAGCGTGTGTGTTTGTGTGACTGAGAAAGAGAGGGACAGATGAGAGGAGTAGTAAAGGTAGAGTGGTCTCACTGGACAGATTACCGTGTACCGGAGCTCAGAGGTGAGCTTCAGCAGCTTGACTTTAGTCACGGGTCAAACAGTCACAACTTTCTCTTTCTTCAGAAGTCGCCGCTGATCATCGTGACGAAGCGAAAGGAGCGAGAGACGATTCTGAAAAAGAGAAGATTTTAGATTAATGCACGAGACCAGTGCAGTTTATGTGTATCTGTCTGAATCTGCTGTTTCCCTCAGCGTACAAGTGCGTTACATGACCAGCTGATCAGGTCTGTTAATGCCGTTGATTCATGAACTCTACGTTTTACCTCTACAGTGACAGAGTTTTTACCTCAGCTGTATTTTATTTATCTGGGATTTTAAAACAGAACCGAAGAGCCAAGCAGATCCACAACCCTCCTTTTAACCGCTGCTCCTTTATCGAAAGTTATCGGCTCGAATGGAGCGACGTCATGATCGAGTATCGAACGTGAATCACATAATTTTTTAGTAATCAATAAAACTGTTGTCTTGAATTTGAAATAAATGTAAGTGTGACAGGCTCCATCAATGACATTTTTATCTATCAATTTTCCATGACAGTCTGAAATTTATTAAATCTCGATTTCTTTTAATATCTAAAAGTCGGAAATGTACGATTTGACCTGTAGGCGACGAGCATTGTAGTGAATGAAACAGAAGTGCAATGACTAATAATGTACATGAGATTGCACATTATAATATACATTATAATATCCGGCTCTGCAGACACATACTGTTGCATTCAGGGGGTCAAAATCATCGTAGAGGAATGAAGAGTATAAAAGGCCAATCCCTCTGATACTGGGATAATTTGATGTTATTTTGTTAGAATAAACCCAAAATTTCACCGGTCGACAGACAATCTCATGTGTCTCCCACCTGCTGCTGACTCGTCATTATGACCTTCAGGATTTCGTCTTAAACCAAACTGAAGGACTCTGAATAAACACAATAAATACACTCGACTCAGTCTTTTCTTATTCTGAGATCACGATCAAATCAGAGGGACTTTCCTGAGCAACATTTCCAGCACAGTGTGTTTCATCAGTTACCACAGCATCCCAGTGAGGTCCTGGATTTACAGGAACACTGTGTGCTTTTTACTTTGGTGTGTGCAGTCAGTGTGAGCTGGCTTTACTCAGCACTAAGACCCTCCCCCCTGATGTGAGGAGGAGCAGGGAGTCTTACAGAGGATGGGGGAGGAGGAGGAGGAGGATGAAGAGGGAGTCTTTATCAGAGACAAGTTCCCAGCTTGGTTTGAGATGTTTGTTATTGAGGATGTCTCACTGCAGCTAGTTTCTGAACACAAATGAGTGAACGATGTCAAAGCTGTTTGTACATCACTCAGGTTAAAGTCTACACACCTGTGCTTGATACCCAAACCCATATTATATCACCGTTTAGGTATGTGGACCAAGCTCTAGCATTAGTCGTAAAGGGAACAAACAGCCCTTATCAGGACTTCAAATGTAGTTGTTGGTCAAAGTCGAAGTCGATTTTCATTGAATTAATAAGACTGTGTGTAAATGTGTGTGTGTTTATTTGTGCAGAGCAACGAGCAACAACAAGGTGAAGGAGACGGTTGCTCTGGAGCTCAGCTTCGTCAACTCCAACCTGCAGCTGCTGAAGGAGGAGCTGGAGGAGCTCAACAGCAACATGGAGGTCTACCAGACAGACAGGTACACAGACGTGACCGAACCCACATCAGCCTCGAACCCCCAAACCCCTCGGTGGAGCTCCCTTTTCATTTGCTACTGACGCACATTTTAATCTAGATGTTTTACAACCAATATTTAAATCCAATATAAACCTTTAATAAGTAATCCATTAATAATTAATGACAATTATTATTATGTTAATGGTAAACTATTAACTTACATTAATAACCTATCTATTTACCATTTATAATAGGTCTATATGCTGTTTTTAAATGATGATTAAACATTAATAAATGATCCATTTACCATTAATAAATTATGGTTATTGTAAAGTGTTACCAAATATTCTTAACTAGATAAAAATCGGGATTTCAATCTAGTTATGATAATATATATATTTGGATAAAGACGTATATCAACAAGGGTCCATATAAGCATAATAAAACCTGTTCACAGTTCGGGGATTTTGCTCCTCTGCTGCTCGGGTCATGAGAAGGATAAATCCCTGATTAGAGCGTCCCTGAGGACCCTGAGGTGTGAGTGTGTTTGTTGTTTATTGTGAATGGGATGGGGGGTGGCTGCGGCAGTGTGTGTGTGTGTGTGTGTGTGTGTGTGTGTGTGTGTGTGTGTGTGTGTGTGTGTGTGTGTGTGTGTGTGTGTGTGTTGGGACCTTAAGAGTTAATGCTTGGCTTTGGCTTTGCTCATTAGGAGGATGAAGCTCTGAGCATAGTGGTCTTGACGGTGGTCTGTGTGTGTTTACATGCAAAGTGTAATCTGTGAAACGCTACACACACAATCACACACACACACACACACTTCAGACACACATGAACACTAGGCAAGGATCATGAGGAAAACTGTTAGTAGGGCTGGGCGATAAAACGATAACGATATATATCAAAAATTTATTTCCCTCATATATCGATATTAAACAAGGTCAACATGCTTTTTGATAGTCGTCATTCTGACATGTTTTGATAGAGCCAATGAAAAGGGGAGTTACTCAGGGTCTGCTTCGTGCTGAACCAATCATGTGCTGAATTAGAACCAAGTAGCAAACAACTGCGCAGTAGCAGACAGCAGCTACACCCAACCATACAGTGATGGAGGATCAGTTCTTTTGACTGAATCTTTAGAATCTGTTCATTAAAACGATTCGTTCAAAAGATTCATTCACTGAATGAGTCAGTGCTCCGGAGCCCCGTCCTGCTGGTGCAGTACACCAGTGAGTGACACAGCGGCGAGTTCGTTCATTGAAAGAGCCCCTCCCCTCCCCTGCTGCTGAAGTCACAGCGGAAAAAATATATCGAGATAAACTTTTTCCCGTATCGTCCAGCCCTAGTTGAAAGTGTGGGGTTGGATTTTAGAGACTCCGGTTGGATAAAGATGGATAAAATTCACTTAAAGTACAGAGATTATGTTGTTAAACTCCTCAGTGAGAGTCACAGACTGTTTCTGTGTCCGTTCACAGCGAGGCCATCAACGTTCCCATGATCCCACTGGGGTTAAAAGAAACCAAAGAGGTGGACTTCGCCGTTTCTATCCAGGTAAAGGAGCGTCCATCTGTTTTTATGTTAGACTTCATTCATATATCTAAGTCCTGAAGTTACACAGAGGCAGTAAAATCCTCCACAGTTCATTTTTCATGTTTGTCTCCTCTCTCAGGACTTCATCTGTGAGCACTACGGGGAGGACAGCTCCCTCTACGAGAAGGAGATCAAGGAGCTTACGGAGCTCAGACAGGTTTACAAAAGCACTTTAATAACTTTAATCACAAAAAACTGAAATAAATTTAGTATAAAATCTGCTTTTATTAAAGGATTGTAAAATATGGGAGGTGGTTTTGAATAAATGAGCGTGTTTGTACCAGGCTATGCGCACACCCAGTCGTAACCAGGCCGGTCTGGAGCTCCTGATGGAGTACTACAACCAGCTCTACTACCTGGACCAGCGCTTCTTCCCTCTGCACAGGAACCTGGGCGTGCACTTCCACTGGTAGGATTTCATACTGCTGTACGAAAGCAGTACAATCAATGAAAAATCACTCATCCTAACGTACTTTGACTTCTCTGAAAACAGACACTGTGGAAATGGTGGTTGAAATATCCTCAAATATCATGTTTTTATTTGTAGTCTCAAGTCTTCAGAGATCTCTTGACACCAAAACAGGAAGCATTGAGTCCGTTTACGCCCTGTGTTTTGTCTCTCAGGTACGACTCTCTAACGGGCGTCCCGTCCTGTCAGCGAACGCTGGCCTTTGAGAAGGGAAGCGTATTGTTCAACATCGGCGCTCTTTACACACAGATCGGAGCTCGACAGGACCGCTCTGCTACAGCCGGCATAGACAGAGCCATAGATGCCTTTCAGAGGGCTGCAGGTACTGAAACAGCACATATTTACCTGAATGTTCCAGCGGCTTTACGCCTTTGTTTTGTGGGGACACACGGCCGGGACGTGCAAACAGAAAAACAGCCGAGTCAGCTTACTTCTGCTGAATTTGTGTTCGCTCAGAAAACCGAATCCAGAAGCAGAAAAAACTGATTTCTTTTTTTTTTTTAAGGTGCGTTTAATTACCTTAAAGAGAACTTCTCCAACGCTCCCAGTCTGGACATGAGCTGTCCGTCTCTCTGCATGCTGGTCCGGCTGATGGTCGCTCAGGTGCAGGAATGCGTCTTCGAGCGGGTCATCCTCACCACGCAGGACACGCACTTCACCTCCCAGCTCAGCCTGGCGCAAGAAGCAGCACGGGTGAGTAAAGACGTGTGTGTTTGTGTCGTGTTGTTGTTGTTGTTGTTGTGCTGACATCCTGTGATATCTGACTGTGTGTTTGTCCTGAAGGTGTCGGACGTCTACCTGTTAGTCCATCAGACCATGACGCAGCCTCTGATGAAGGACTACGTGCCCTTTTCTTGGGCGTCCATGGTCCAGGTCAAATCTGAACACTTCCGCGCCCTCTCTCATTACTACGCTGCTGTTGCTCTCTGTGACCACACATGTAAGTCTTCACCATGACGTTTCTTTTACGGTTTACCGTGTTCATCTTTAATACCTCGGTGTGTCCTGGTCTGTAGCTGCAGCAGCTGATGATGATGATGATGAGGAGGAGAAGGAGCAGGAGGAGGCCGATGAGGAAGCAGAGAAGGCTTTCCTCCAGTTCTACATCAACGTTCCTGCAGAACCGACACTCATCCAGGTTTTACAAGACGCTGAGAAAAGGAGAAAGCTCGGTGAGCTCTTGTGCGGAGAAGGAAGTTTGAAGAAGTAAAAACACATTTTGAGATTCCATTAAATAAAAAATGTCCGCCATCTTGTCTGCAGGTAAAGCTCACCTTCGCCGCGCCGTCATCAGACACGAAGAGGCCATGCGCGTCCACGGTCTGTGTAAGATCCTGAGGAAGATGGACATCCTGCAGGACGTGCTGTCTCTGGCACACAAACGCTCTTTGGACAAATACTCCGAGCTGGACCGGGAGGACGACTTTGACGAGACGGCAGAGGCTCCAGAGATCCAGTGTAAGGACCGTTCTTTTAACCATGGTCGTTTTGTTTTTGATTTCTTCTTCTTCTTCAGTAATCCTGTATTTTCCTCTTCTGTCGACAGCTCAAACTCACATAAAACCAGACATCACTCCACCAAACTTCTCCACAGTCCAAGTTACAGACATCTTCCAAAGACTGGTGAGACTCCATCTGCAGGAGCCAAATATGTCGATGTGAAAACATGAGCTGCGGTTCACTTTGTGTGCCTCGTGTATCTTGGGTTATAAAGGTGGCCATGTCACTGTTGTGGGCAGGTGTTTGACCCGGAAGGGCGAAAGGTTTTTGACCGTTTTTGAACTGCTGGCGTTTGCCTTGTTTCGTTTAGTGTTGGATATCAATTCCAAAATCGATAAATTTTTTGTTTGCTGAATCGTCCGGACTGTCAATGATCATCATAACTCGCGGTAAAACTCAGCAGCGCGGTGCGTCAACCAGGTTACTCCAGGTCAAGCATCTCAGTAGCTTTAAGTATCGACTTACAGTAGCTCCTAGACGATCATTGGAGGACCTTTTCTTCTACACTAACTCACCCACAACGACGCTCCAAACAATCCACTTTGACACAACTTTTGTTTGTTCGTTGGTGTATTTTTTTCCATTGTTGTCTTAAGTGTTCGTGCACTCAGAAGTTCAGGTTAAAAGCAAAGATAAACACTGAAACTCTGCTGATCTGATGACATCTAAACTGAAGCCGACTCTCCTCTGTGCTGCAGGGGCCTCTGTCGGTGTTCTGCGCACGATCTCGCTGGGGTCCCGTGCGTGTGATCTGCCTGCAGAGGGGAGAGGGAGGACTGGGTCTCACGCTGAGAGGAGACTCCCCCGTCCTGGTGGCTGGCGTGGTGCCTGGAGGCTGTGCAGCGGTGAGAGAACAGTCTTCCTCGGTTTATTAGTATGAGTTTTACTGATCTGTCACAGCGCCGCAAGAATGAGACAGTTAGTAAAGAGTTGTGTGGATGTCTGGTGTGCAGGAGGCCGGTCTGAGAGAGGGGGACTACATCGTAGCTGTGGACGGAGAGGACTGTAAGTGGTCCAAACACAGCGAGGTGGTCCAGATGTTGAAGAACTGCGGCAATCGAGGCGTGGAGCTCAGTGTGATCACTTTACACTCCCACGACACACAGGTGAGTCTGAGTGAACGTGTGTTTATGATCCACGCTCAGCTGTGTTACAGTGACTTTACCTGTGTGTGTGCCAGCAGGCGGACAGAAGGACCATCATGCTCTCCAACAGCAGCGACAAAGAAAACACACGACAGCAGCGCCTGCTGGGCGCGGCGAAGGGCCAGAGCTCCGCCTCCTTGTTGAACTGGAACAGGAAGAAGAAGAGGGAAGGCAGCGGCCTCTCCAAGAGACTCGGAAGCACTTTCAGTTTGTCGTTTGGGAGCCTGAGAGACACGGAGGCCATGTACTGAGACCGGACTGCAGAGGAGACACTCAGGGAATCAGCTTGGCGTAGAAGAAGGAGCGAATCCAGAGTTAGAGAAGTGTTACACCAGCAGAGGGCGCTGCTGCAGGGAGAGAAGCACAAGTACAACATTATTCTACTGCGGCACAAATCAGTTTATCTTATGTGGAGGAAAACATGTTTATTTATAAGCACCATCCATACAAAGATTGAATCAAAGTGCTTTATAACGTTTTAAAAAAGAGGGAAAAAAAACATTATTTTAAGTGTCAGAAACTAAGAGAGGTGATTTTAATGTCCCTGCCATGAAAATTTCAACCGTTGTGCTTCAGAGGAGCAGCTGGACCACACTGCCTTTGAGTCTGAGGATGTGCTGATCAAACAGGAACGAGATCAAACCGGTTCAGACGACCGTCGTTTGGTTTTAAGTTCGGTTAAGAGACGCCACCAAGAGTTAAAACGGTTCAAACTGAACTCTTTTAAAAGTGTTTTTAAAGTGTTTCCAACAGACTCGTAAACAAACCCAAGATGCTAAATCGCAGAAATGAAACCCTTTATATATATATGAGACGTGATGCCTGACACTGTGTTGCTTCTGCTTTGCTCTGTGTACGAAAAGGCAGCTAATAACTTTGATTCAACAAACTAAAAACGGACGACCTTTACGGCTCAGGTCAGCTTCATTTTGATTGGCTGACAGCTGACTTTGCTGCGGCCGGACCATCAGCGGTGACTTCCCGCCATTCCCTCCGGTAACACGTAGCGACCGGTTTGCCGATGCTGCACAGAGATAGATCACATAGATCCTCTCTGCAAACACATCTAGAACAGAAACGAGAGAGTTCGACGAGATTTGACCAAAATAAGTTTACCCATACTCGGTGTGAATCGCTCTTTCTGCATCTAGTCTTAGTTTGGATATACAGAGTTTTAAAGTGAGTCACCTGACCCCCCTCCTGTGCTGTGATTGGAAGAAGACGAAGGGACTTAAGCAGAGGGATTTATGTCCATCTGTGTAGGATTAATTCCAAACTTTTCCAAACTTTCCAGGTTAGATTTTGGAGAATATATCCATATTTCATAATTTGTCTCTTTAAAACCAACTTTGCTACAATAGGCAACAGTGGAGGAGGCTTCCAGAGTGCCAGGGGGCCTTTAAAAAGACAGAAATGTTGTTTTTAAGACAGGAGCTTGATTTAGGACCCGATCTGAGATGGAGGTTTTCGCTGAAAATCATGTCGGCTTCAGTCCCCCTTTCAGGTTAATCATCACACATCTGTGTAGTCTTTCTAAGTTAACCAGACTCTATTTAGAGCCGTTAGAGCAACAGGATACTAAAACATTAAGAACTGGTAAATCTAGACAGGAACTCTGGTGTTGAGACGTCAAGATTAAATGTAAACATCCTGAATGTAAATACCAGCGACGTCCAGATCTGTGAAGTTTGAGCCAATCACAGCACAGGAGCGAGGAACAGTTAGGCTGACTGAAACATGGTCTGTCGTAAAAAGACGTTTTACTCTGCTGAGTGAAAACTGTCCCATCATTTCTCGTGTCTTATATCCTCCTGAAGATCTGAGCTGAACAAGTTCTCCGCTGAAGAGCTCCAGAACCAGAACCTTCCAAACAGATCTGGACCACTAACCCGCTCACTAACAGAACTTTAGTCTCACCTTTGGACCGGTGTTGTGGAGAATAATGTTGATTTTTGTCGTTGTTAGAGAACTTAAGGCACTTCAGAGGTTAGAGGTTTTTATTTTGTGTCTTTACTGCACTGTGAAAATGAAACAGGAGGACGCTCTTGTTGATTTTGTAGTTTGAAGGTCATGTTTGTTTCCAGGCTGTGAGAGGTCGGGTGTGTGTGCGCGCTTTGTTTTGTATTAAAGTGAAGTCCAGCCACTGAACTGTATGTCACAGTCAGCCAACACTAGGGGGCAGTAGACGAGGATGTTAGCGATAAAATGTCTCTTTTGTAAGATTTTGATACGTGTCGTACGATTTTGGGAAATGTTAGCACATCTTTGTTTAGTCCAGATTTTAAAAAACTTAATTCTGTGTTTGATTTTGATTTTTCTGTTCTGTTTGTGCCATGTGGGTCTGTCATCAGGGGACGGGAAGTCAGAAGGGTCATATTCATGATACACTGTAGCATGATAAAAAAACAGGAGAGGTACTTTTGAAACATGAAAACAGTTTTCTTTTTAAATCTAAAGAAGGTTTGAAAACTTTATGCCATTTCCTGTGCGTCTAAACTAAGACACAGTTTCTAAATTCTAACATAAATTTGTGTTTTTTTTAAACCTGATAGGGTAAGAGAATATCCACATTTTTACCTGGGTATTTACAGAAAAGAAAAACAAATTAATTAAATGCCTGTTTAATCCTATGAAAGGATATTTTGCAAATATGTTAAGAAGTCAACATTTTTTAATCATCTTGGTACAAACGAGGATTAGGGCCACATAAAGAGAAAAAAAATAACAGGAAGGAGATGAAAGTCGAAATTTTGAGATTGAAGTCAGAATTTCGAGTTAAAAAAATAGAAATTATGACAATAAAGCCAGGATTTCCGGGTTAAAAATTGAAATTTTGATATGAAAGTTGAAATTTCGAGATTAAAGTCGACATAAATAAAGTCAAAATTTCAACTTTTTAAAATTTCGACTTTTATCTCGAAATGGAAATTTAAAAATATCTCCCTCTTATAATTTTTTTTTTTCTCTCCTTGTGGCCCTAAATCCTCTTTTGTATCTCGGAGCTTCTACTCCCTCTATGAGCACATTTTTTAACCTTGAATTTGACCTTGGATTTCTAATTTTTCGACCCTCTTGCCTTGAGCTGAACGTTTTCATTAGCGGCCCTAAAACTTTGCGGTACATTTTTGTATTAAATTGAAACAATATTTTGTTTTGGTTTCTTATAGTCAGAGAAAAAAAATCGATGAACTTTTCAACTTAAAATCCGTGAAATAGTTTCTGACTTTGAAGGAAATGTTGACTTTGTTACGCTCTTATTTTGAAGGAGATCCTGCAGTTGTCCATGTCCTCTGTGAGTGAAGGAGTCGTTTGTAAAGACTGATAAGAGGAGGAAGAATTTGTGACTGAATTTCTGACCATCCCTGCATCTCTGCGTTTGGGGACATTTGCACAGTTTTTATCAGTTTATGTAAATACAATAAAAGTGGAAAATGAACCGATCTCAGCTGCTTCTGTTTTCATTCTGGAAACAAAACTTTAGTGTCATGATTGTGAGGAAACCAGGAGACTGTACCTCCGAGAACAGCAGGTGGATGACAGGTTTAGTTGTTGCAGACATGTCTTCATCTTCACAGTCACACCCTGCTGCACTAAGCAAAATAAACAAGTTAGTAAAACTGATGAATCAGTGAATCTGCTGCTGTTAGTTTTTCTTTTTTTTAAGTACAGGAAACAGACCTGAATGTGTGACAACAACACGTCCAAAAGAGTCCGGCTGAGGTTCAGTTTCCTCAATCCTAAATCAACAGCAGGTCCTGACAGCAGAATTTGAAGGTACGAGACTCTGGCGCCCCCAAGTGGCATTACAAGAAAACTTCCAGACAAAAAAGGATTTGAAGTTCTGGTTCAACCATTTCCATCTTAAGATCTCAGCATATTTTGTAAAATCTAAATACATAAAAATTCGTTTGAACCAAAAAAGAAAGTTTTCATGATGTCAACATTAAACACAGAGTTGTGCAAAGCTTGAATAACCGGATCTGCCTGATTTGGGCGGTTTTCACCTGAACAGAGTAATCACATGACGCTCGTCAGTTGTGAGTTTCTTCTGACATTATTAAGATCTAGAAAAGGAGGATAAGTTTCTGTAGCATCAGAGATCAGAGACAGAGGAACTCCAGTTCACTGTCGAGGTGGTTAAATAATCATTAATATCGATTTTAGGCGTTACAGGTGGTTAAAAAGTCAGCTTGTGTTCGGCTCGAACAAACCTGATGGAAAGTTGTTTGAGTTTTTTAAGCACCGTTTACAGCTTTTCTTTGTGAGTTTATTGAACTTTATTGAACTTGACTGTAGCAAGATCAATTAGGTTCAAAATCTTATAAATATGTGGAATTGTACTTGTTTTTTAAAGTTCTGCTAAATCTAACGAACATTTCCATCATCTTTACTACTCTGCAGTCATTTTTTAAGAGGGTGATAACTTCCTCTGAAACAGCTGATTGTGTTTTTTTACTCTTCTAAGTTTTTCTTTTCTTGCACTAAAGTCGTCGGTTGTTTGCTGAAGGTTTAGTCGACCTGACACTGCAGAAAAATTCTCAACAGGTGCAAGAAAGGAAAGTCTGGCAGAAGAAGTGTTTTGGTGTGAAAATGTTGAGTTTCAAAGGTTTGGCTGTCTGTAGATGGTTTAATGAAAATCACATGAGTTCTCGGGGATGTCTACAAAGTCCTTCTGGAGGGAATGAGGGATACAGAGAGATTCACTGATGGAAGATTGAAGTGACCAATTTATGTACAACAAAAATATGAGTGTCAGGGTCCATGATGGAGCTGAAGAGGAGCTTCAAATGCTCCTGTAGATACTTTGTCCTGAATGAAACAGTATTTACAGTTTGAACATCAGGTGGTGGTTTTTCACAGTTTCTGGATCTCCTGACAGAAGAGGAGTCTCACTACGATCCTTTAGGAGCGACCGTCGGGCCCAAACCGCTCTGCTCCAGCTCTGCGATCACCGACATGTGTTTGAACTCTGCGGGGTGGTGGTTAAACGTCTCCACCAACCGGAACGTCTCCTGCCTCTGCGTGCCGTAGAAGAGCTGCACCTGATTGGCCAAACACTGAGCCTGGTGGACGGTCTGTGGAGAGGAGGGACAGACAGTAACAGTGTTGATCCCACTTTGAGGCGAGTCTGATCAGGTTCAGAGCACAGGTGCAGAACTTACGATGAACTTTGGGTCCATCTCTGCCGTCATGAGGACGACGCCTTTCTCCTCCTTCAGGTCGGGGTAGTGATAGAGGATCAGCTGACTGGGAGCGTTTTCGCCGAGCATCTGAACACCAACAAAGTTTGTCAATGAACTCCACTTTACAAGGACCAAATCAGTGAAAATGTGAGGGTCCACAGGGGGCGCCAAAATCAACACAGCTCAAAAAAGTTAGAAATCACACACAGGTCTGCTGTTTCTTTCCATTATAGCATCAAACCAGGATGTGATCTGCTCTCACTCTCTGAGACACACAGAGATATCAGTGTTTGTCATTTTCTGATGTTTCTGCTCTTTTAGTTTGTTCATGTCTTTAATTATTAGCTTGTTTTACTCTCCTGTCGTGGGAACAAGATCACAAGATCATTTTTCTACAACCAACCCACGTTTGCTCTTCTTGTCTCGGGTTGTTTCACTGGTTTGTAAAAGTGAGTTTCTCCTCTTTCTCTGTCTTTCTGCCATTTCCTCCCCAGTTTGAGAAACTCTTAAGCCTCTTCAAAATCCTCCTAATCCTCCTCACAGTTTTTAAAATTTTTCTCTGAAAGGTTAAAATACTTTGTGAATAACTTTTATCTTTACAAAGATTCAGCCTCGGCTTTAAGGGAAATTCTTAGAAAACAGCACAGTTCATCACGAGGAGCGACTCTTAAGTCTGTTCAAGGAAACTGAGCAAACCCTGGTGAGCAGAAATTTAACCCAGTAACCCAGAAATGACCAAATTTTAGCTCTTTAAAGTGTAGATTAATATAAGAACCATTCAAAGGTTTTAAAAATGTTATCAGGAAGAGAGGAGACTTCTAAGAGTTTGTTTTTGGGGTTTAATCAACACAAGAAGAGGAGTTATGAAAGCAGCTTTAAACTTTTTGCCTCTGCTGGTTGACATGTTTGTTGTTTTCATCTCAGACCCACCCCCACATGACAGAAGTATCAGATTTTCCTGGCAGCGTGTGAAGGAGGCGTGTGGTTTACCTGGACATTAATGAGGGAGGTGAAGTGGAGCTCGTGTCCGGACCACTGACCCAAGAAGAACTCGTAACCCTCCTTCTGAGGAAGAGCGTAGAGGAACTGAGGAGGAGACATGAGAGGAGAAACATGATCTTAGTTGTTCGTCTGTTATTGATCATTTCAGCTGTTTTTCCTTGACATGTTTCAGAGTTAGTGATCTTACCATCTGACAGGACTTCGACCTGTTGAAAATCACCTCATAGATCTGGGCCTGCAGTATGAAGGAAGACAGGCTATTAGACTCTTACAAATATGCAAATCACTTTATTCTTCACTGTCGGATCTATAAAACTGTCAATACTAGTTAACAAGCTTCACTGAGTGACTGCTCTCAGTGTTACAGAGACTGAACAGAATTTGCTGAATATCTAAACTTTTCTGCAAACCCTGAGAACAAGAACTAAAGGCTGGTGTTGAACTCACCGGGATGGCAGCGCTGATCGTGTCTTTAGTCGAATAAAATTTCATCCAAATCTAAGAGAGCAGAACAAAAATCAAAACAAGCTAAAGCTTCAAACAGATCAAACACTTAAAGAGTTAAATTTGTGATTATTGTCAGTTTTAATTGACGCCACACTGAGGCGCTCACCTCTGTGATTTCCTCGCCCGTCTTGTCTTTGATCATCTCCAAGTTGAGGATGGAGTCCAGCGTCTACACGACACATTACAGTAAACTTCTACACCATTATCATTACAATACATCTGTTTTTATTTAAAACTAAAGAAACTTAGAATGAGATGTCAGACGTCTATTTGAAATTCAGTTAAAAACAGATCAAGTGAAGGTAAAAGGCAAAATGATTTAGAGCCTCTATATATTTTCATTTACTCAAAAACAAAACCTCAACATAAACACAGATGATGATAAATATACAGGTAGAAAAAAACCTCAGTCCATCTCACCTTGTTCTTTGTGAATCCTCCTGATGCTCCTTCACTCGCAGCTTTCTTGTCTCTCTCCTCCAACTTCGAGAATGAGCAAGAAAAACACACCAAACTGAACCACACTGCTGCCACAAGAACATGATGAAAATACACCCAATCTATCGATCATAAGTTTAATATTTCCACCTATTTTCTACCCCATGTTGACCCCAGCTAATACCTCCTTCTCCATGAGTTTGACAAACTCCGCCTGCTTTGAATGTCCCAGGACTTCAGTCTTCACTTCATGTCGTTTCTCCAGCCGAGCCTTGTACTCCTGCGGTTTGGAGCTGCAAAGAAAGGACATAAATAACATATAAATAAATAAATACCAGGGCTGGTTTCTAACATCTGATGTAATATAAAGTGCTTGAGTGAACATATACAGATTTTTTTAAAATATCAAATCAGTTTGAGTTCACTTCTGTATCGGTTACTATCATCATTAAAACATCTCTGGACTCCTGCAGTTTCTATTCATTTCAATGAAGTCCTGCTGTTTCTCACTTCAATTAATATTTTGGATAGAAATATCAAAATAATTAAACATGGAAACGTTTTTAACATTTAGAATTTAAGCCGAATTATAGTTAAGATCACAAACTTTGAATTAAATAACTTGACTCGTTCTGTTAAGTGCACATAACTCTAAAAAATAAAGTTATATCAAAAGTTGCTCATTCTCAGCTGAAGACTGGTGCAGCCGTTAGCCGAGTTAGCTTTCTGACCTGCGCAGCTTCTGGATCTTGTCCTGATATTTGTTGTAGTACGGGTTCTCCTCCAGATCCGGATCTTTCCGCACCGAGAAGGCTCGAAACTGCGCCGGTACGAGTCCCGGGATCATTGTCCTGATGCCGGTGGCCCTGACCGCCAACATACCCCGGTACAAACATGACATTTGTACCACGGCCGCCGCCATCTTTCCATCGCTGCCGTCCACCATCTATAACGTTCCGGTGGAGAGCGGCTCAGTACATACTTTGGTTCCGGATGAGAAATGAAAATATTCAGACGACTATTTTAGTTTTATTCAAACCGCTGCAAAATGATGATAATAACAATAATAATACTAATAGTACTACTACTACTACTACTACTACTACTACTAATACTAATAATAATAATAATAATAATTTAGACAAAAGGGGTTTTCTTTTCTTTTCTTTTTTTTTTTTACTTTATTTTCTTTATTAAACTATTGATGAAAATAAGTCACAGGAAAATGTGCAAGAGCTTTGATAAAAAATAACATCTAAAAAATAAAATAAATAAATAAAAACCTCTAAACTGACTAACAGTAAATGTCTAAAAAGGAAAAGTTAAAATAAATAAAACCAAAGTAATTAAAAATGTTCATTGAAAAAAAGAAAATAAAGCCCATAGTATTTGTCTATTTCTGATAATTGATTATTCTGTGTTGTTGACCTGTCAAACATAGGGGAAAGCGAGAATAGTTTTAAACAGTATTGCATATTTTTCTTGTGCCATATACCATCAGATTTGACCTTTTTAGATGTATTTCTAAACTTATACATGAAAAAAAGATAATAAGTTAACACAACAAAAATGAACCTGTCAGTCTAAATATTGTCCTAACATGTTGGAACCACTAGAGGTCACTATATATCTTCAATAGGAACTGCTTGAATATTTGCGTGTGAAAAATCTGTTGTGTTTGAGTGTCATGTTTCCAAACTTGACCTTTAGTTTTTAAGACCGTCATATAAATAAATACGTAAATGTGCAGGTTAATGCTTAGTCAGAAGGATCCTCGTATCTATTCTGGAAACTCTGTCCTCCCTGTGTTGTTCCTCTACATGTGATTATATGTGTGTGTTTGTGTGTGTGAACTCTGGCAGTAAATTTAATGAGATGTGTGTTTCCCTCCATGACCCTCTGAGTGCCTCATGTTTACTCTCCACAGCCGATCATTTTTCAATCTCTAATCAATACACAAATCAGCTGGGAGCTGTTCAATGCAGGAGTGTGTCCAAATGATGATGATGATGATGATGATGATGATGGTGTGTATTAGTTTGTGTGTGCAGCTGCTGTGGTCAATGGAAGCACATTAAAAACACTATTTTAAACATGTTTGAATATCATGGAGCTGCAGATATGTAACTTGTAATGTCAGAGCGCTTAATATTCTTACCCACCAAACATCGGACGTCGAAGAGACGTGCAGATCAAGTCAGTATTGGGTCAGTCATTGGTTAGAAATTTCAATGTCCAAATTGGACCTTTATTAGATGTTGCTTTGATGTTCAGAATTTGTACGTCATCTGAAGACCAAATCTAGACGTCGACACAACGTGTAAAATGGATCCAAGATTTAGACGTCATTATTGGACCTCTTTAGGACGTTGAAATGACGTCCACATCTGTACCTCATCATCAAAAAAATACATTAAATAGATATCATTTCAACATCGCATTGAACAGTGGGTATAAATGTCGGCTTGAATGTCAGTCATATGTTGTCATCCACATTCTAACCAGGGCTGTGGTTTCAGACGGCTTCTGCTGTAACGCTCTACCACCTGGATGTAAACAAGCACAGATGAAGTGTGGTTTGCGAGTTTGCTGCTCTGGAAAATAGAGCATGTGGATTTTAGGCTGCAAGGAGGAGCAAAGGCCGGTGGCGCGAACTGGTTCCTGGTTTGATCCCTGATGGAAAAGGCTGAGAGGTCAACATTTCAGATATATAGATGGACTCAGGGACGAGAGAATATTAAAATCAATTCTAAATCTGACAGGGAGCAGAATGTGGAGAAAATGGGGTAATGTGGTGTTGTCTTTTAGAGCCGGTGAGATTCTGCATTTTGGACCAGCTGGAGGCAGGAGAGAGCTTCATATGTGATACCTGACAGGAGAGAGTTTTAGGAGGAAGTGTAGGAAGGTAGGTAGGAAGGTAGGAAGGTAGATAGGTAGCTTTATTAATCCCAGAGGGACGTTCAAAAAACCACAGGCAGCACCAGTGAAACACAGAACACATTCTATGAATACAAATACAGTGACAATACTTACACAAAATAACGAATAAGTGAAAACAGTCTATAAACACGACCATAAGGCAGACCATAGTGCAGCATTACTAAGTCATAGTAAACAGTGCAAATGGAAAAAACTAGTAGCAGTCATGGCAGCATTATTGTGTGACTTCTCTTTTATGATATTTAGAAGTAAAATTACAGTTAAATATTTCTCCAATATTTCTGACGGTAGGTTTGTAGCAGCAGCACGGCACATAATCCAGATCTCTGAGGAGAAGAAGCAGCCCGGTTATCTCCAGATAAAGAGATGATTTAAGGAGTTTTAATGGGGATAAAAAACCCACAATATTTTATTATAAAGGAAAAATACATAAACAGGAATCTCTCTCTTCATCAACATTAAAATAAAAAGGATGGATGCACGTCTGCACAAAACGATAAGAACAGACAGTAAACACACGTTTCCGTCCTCTCTGAGACACTGACCGCTTTCTTTAATCGACTCTCCTCTTTTCTTCCTCTTCTCTCACTGACCCGCTGCCCTCCTCCTCTCTCTCTCTCTCTCTCTCTCTCTCTCTCTCTCTCTGCATTCTCTCGCCCTCTTTGTTATGGGGGTCCTACTGCATGCAGGATGTATATTTTATGTGCGGCTCTGGAGGCTTTTACCATTAATTATAGAGAAACACTAAGCTCTCCATTTGCCGGACAGATGTTATTTTTTACTTAAGGAGAGAAAGGGGACTGTTCCATAATTCAGAGGTAATCCCGCTCACCAGAGAACAAATAAATAAATGAATAAATAAATAAAGCAAAAGCAAAAAACCACAAACATTTGGTACACTGCTCCCTCAGACACACGCACAGATTTCCTCTGTTCAGCCTTTAAGTGCCTTCTGTGTAATAAATATGGAACAGCTGCTTTATCATTTCATTTTTTATTCACTCATCGGCCTCTCACAAAGCCGCGCACAAAATCCCCTCAGCCTCGGGGAAAAAATATAATGTGTCGAAATCAAAGATGAGATTTTCAAGATCAAATATTTGACAAAAAAATCTGGATTTAGGAAACGTTTCAGCAAAAGAGCAGAAAGAGAAGTGTGTGTTAATCACAATAGAAGGTGCTTAAATAATCTGATTTATTTCTATTATGATGCTCGATTAAAAGTCATTAAAAGCACTTTTTTATTTCAGTATTTAACTCATGATCTGACTGTTTATTATTCTGAAAAGCACATTTCCTTAACGGCACCAGGATCATGTCTGTGTCTAATTTTTGTGATTATTTTGTCAAATTTAAAGAAAGAAAGGTGGAGTTAATGCAGTTTCTTTGAGGTTGATATATTTTTAAATAATTACCCTGAGAACATATTAAAATAACAGTAATCACCCTGCAGTCTCTACACAGTCTCTACACACACATTTACAGCTTTAGGCAGAAATTTAAATAAAAGCATAAAAATTATAACGTTTTCCTTGTTATAGAGTTTGGACTGAGTTTCGTTCGTATATAAAAGAGGAGTGATGTGCAAAAATATCAGTAAAATCCTGTTTTCATTCTTCAAATTGTTCATTATTTTTGTCATTTCATTTAAAAAATAAACTGATTATGAAGAAAAATTCATTCATAACCTTCAGCCAATGATTCTTCAGCTCCACAGAACATTTTGAAGGTCCTCAGTGGGTCGAAATGACTAATTCATGCTGTGGAGACTCGGTCTGAAGCAAACAGGGTTACTATAAAGAAGAGAGTTTGAAGCGGAGACGTCCAGATTATCAGACCGAAATCTAAATCTGAACCTTTTTCTAATCTGGTGACTCCAACTGAGATTAAAATCTGTTTTTAAAGGAGACCTGGGAGAGACACAGATGACGATTAGATTTATAAGAACTGAAATTTGCAATAAAAAGAGAAACTATGTGGAATTAACTCCTCGAGTTTCAGGTTATTCTGCAAACGTTTCCAGGCTCAGGGTGCAAAGGTCTGTTTTCCAGTTTCTGTTCATGTTTTTGGGACGGAAAGCCTAAAAAGTCTGAAATGAAACATGACTTCAAGGAATTCCCTTTCACCTCAGATTAAAGAGGAAACACTGAGATGATGTTCAGACCAGAGGACGTTTCAAAACCATCCCTGCCTGAGTGACATCCTTTCATGGTTAAAGATGGCAGCCCGAGGGTGGATTCATTTTAAAACTTCCTAAAACTTAGAAATCTCTGGTTTTATTTTTGTTTCTTACAGCTAGCATGAAGGGATGAGACTATGAAACAGGACGGGAACCACAGCTTTAAAGAGGTGATGGATGAAATATGCAAAAGCATGAGAATTAAAGCGAAAGGTCAAATATCTGAGATGAAATATCTGAGATTTTGCAGCACATATTCGGACGTATTCAACAGATTATACAACTTCAAAACCTTCTATTGCCTCTGATTCTTCACTTTTGTTAAAATCCCTGCTGATGTGCATCATAAAACAAGATCATTCGGTATCCTGTCGCAGTAGATCATTTCGTAAACAAGTCAAGGGAAACTCTACCTGTAATGAGCTTTTAAACAAATTCTTTCCTCATCGAGATTTTATTTTTAAAGCTGAACTTTTGTTTTTTTTAATGTGTTTTATTTTATGTTTGATATTTCTGGAAACTTTGAGCTCTGAGGGTTTGAACTTGGTCTGCATGTGTCATCTTTCAGCAGGTCAGTGCTCTCACAGTTTTTTAAGGAAACTTCATAAAAATGATGCAAATTAAATCTCAAAACTGGGTTATAGACACAGAAACTGTGATGCTTTGACAGAAAGAAGACAAACTGAGATTTCTGTAACTTTGAGGAACAATCATGTTACATTTTTAGGTGGTTAGAAAAAGTTAAATTTCCTTACCTTACCTTACCATTACAGATTTATTCTCCAGATATTAAAAATGTTACGTTGCACTCACTGCTCATCTTCTCTTAGTTGTGCTGGTCTGAGAGCAGAGAGGTTTGATTTCAAGCCTTGGGGTTTTCAGGGTCTTGGGACCACTCTGAGCCTCCCTCCGGCAAGCTGAAATCGCACCCCAGGGCCAGTGGGTGATCCTTACTCACACCTCCTGCACACACACACACACACACACACACACACACACTCTCTCTCTCTCTCTGTCACTGTTAAGCACTCTCTCTTCTCACACACACACTCGGTGAGAAAGGGTCGTGCTCGGTGGAGGAATCCCGTCGTTTTAGAGAGGGATCCCATTAAAAGTGCATGAGTGTGTCTGTCTAGGAATCAAGACACCCACGACGCTGCTGCTGCTGCCCGGCCGATCGCTCTGCATGTGTGTGTGTGTTTGTGTGTGTGTGTGTGTGTGTGTGTGTGTGTGTGTGTTATTTATTCATACACAGACTTATTAGGGCGTCCTGCAGCAGGTTTAACTCTCTTCACACCGGACGCATCGAGAAGATTTAACAGATAAAATCTGAATGTTTTGCAGCTTTTTTCTCGGTGATGTTTTCTACTAACTTGACCTCTGACCCTGGAGAAAACACACAATCTGTGTCAGATAATTCATATGCACATTCTAGAAAACTGATGATTTACCATGCAGGAAATGTGCATCCTAAATTGGAGATGACAGCTTTTGCATGTTTGCAGGTATTTCTGCGGTGATTCGTCATCTCCACCTGTTGGGCTGCAGCAGCTGCATGATCCGCACCTGCGATTCAATATTTTACACTTTTTAAAAAAGACTTGAAGACTGAAAATGAAGATGTGGAGAGATACAGCTGGAAAGAAAAAGGTGAGACGGATTAAAAAAGAGTCGTCGTCTGCATGTTGAATCCTGAAACACACAGATTTAAGATGATGCAACATTTCGTCCTGCACCTGTTTGGTCTTCTGCTCTCTCTCTTCACCTGATTTCCACTTTGTCTTTCTCTTTAACCCTCTTATTTCACTCACAGATTTATAATAAATAATGAAACTTTATTTTTTATCAAAGTGCAGAGCTTCAGAAGGATTAACAAAGAAATCTAAAACTCTTAAAACTCTAATTCTATATTAAGAAACATGTCTTCAATTTATCATTTAAATCAATGACTTTAAGGCTCAATTCAAAAATTAAAAATCAGTCTTTTAGTATCACATTAAAGGGATCGACTCGCGTTGAGCACATTGAAGTTCAATATCAGATCAAGCCAGGACCGGACTTGACCGGACCGGACCGAGGACCAAATCTGTCTCTTCTCGTGTTTTACCCCCGGATTAAAACAGTTAAAACTTAATTACAAGAATTGTGCATGATCATTTTAATCGGTTTGTTCAGACCGTTAATCCCAAATTCGCAGAGATTAAAGTTACATTCATGTCTGCTGCACGGATCCACAGACGTCCCTCCAAACTCGTGAAGACAAACTTGTAGAAATTACAAAAATTAAAAGATTTTAATCAAACTTAAATCAGAATTCATAACACTTTGTTTTCTGTCTGTTTTCCTCACCTCGTCTCTCCTCTTCTTCTTCTTCTTCTCGGTGGTGGAGATCGGTGTGGAGCGGAGAGGAGCACTGCGGCACTCCGCTGCTGCTTCTCCCCGGCTGTAGCTCCTCCTCCTCCGGCCAGCAGGCGGCGCTGCTCGCACACAAACGCGGCGGAGCTCCGGGGTCCACAGAGGGGCCAAAACAGAGCAGCAGGTCCACATGACTCCAGACTTGAGACTACAGAGGTCAGAAAAACACACACTCACACTCTAAAGCTGCAGAGCTTTACTGTCAGACTCCCGATCGATCGGTCAGTTTTATTATCGGATCATATTGATCCGTTCATACCGACCATTGGACTCTGTTAAAGTTCATAAAACGAAGATTTGAACACAGCAACGCTTTTTATTTGACTGTTTTTCAGTCAAGTTTCTCATCATTTCTTCACCTCCTTCCACATTTTCTTCTCCACTTCCTCCACCCTTGCTCCCTTTCCTCCCATCATCTGCTCCTAACATCTCTTTGCTTTTCTCTCTTTTCTCTTACTTCCTGTATCTGCTGTTTAATCTCATCCCCTCCTCTTAATCTTCTCTCTAGTTCTCCTCTTGCTCCTCATCCTTTCCTCATTCCTCCTCTCCTTTCCTTACCTCTTTCCTCTCCTCACCTTCGTCCTGGCTGAGCTCCAAGGACGGATGGAGGGGGAGCATCTGGTGCGCGCTCAGTGGCGCTGACAGCTGTCACTTTGGCTGGTGCTAATGCAGACGGGCTAACCTGAAATGAGCAGGGACAGGCCTGAAGCTCGCTGACCGCCTCCTCCTCCTCCTCCTCCTCCTCCTCCTCAGGGAGGGGTAGCAGCAGAGAGCGCGGTGAGGGCCGAGGTGCGGGGTGCTGTGGTGGGCTGGAAGAGATAAGGCGGCGGATATAAGAGGGGTCAGCGGGGTCACAGTGTGGTTAGCACCGACAGCAGGGCTCTGAAAGCGATCCAGCTGCAGCTCCAACAGAGAGAGAGAGAAAACGAGATGAAGAGGAGGAGGAGGAGGAAGAGTACAATCCAGCTCATAACATCTCTGAAGCTGTAATTTTAGCTGTTATTAGATGATGAGATGATTTTAAACTTTGCGGGAAAAGAGAAAAAATTTAGTTTAAGTGAAAAATTAAACCTGCATTTGCAAATAATTTAAACTCTTTATTACTACAAAAAGATGTGCGACGCTGAAGCAGAAAACTGCAGTTTTATGAAAAATACACACTGGTTCTAAATCTGACGTCGGCAGCATTTATTATCCTCGGCGCCGGGACAGGGACGTGTTTACCAGCGAGTTGCATCACCTCCTCTTTTAACCAGACTCTGCAAATGTTTGTGGAGACAAGGACAGTTCCTGGAGTTCCTGGAGTTTTGAAAGTTAAACACGATCACAGACTCTCGGATTTCAGCTGCTCCACACTTCAGGGCAGAGCCGAACCAAACCAAGCCTCAATGAGGGCCTGAGCAAAATTAGATTTTGGGGACCTCGATTTCTGCCAATAATATTGATTGTTGATCATTCACACACCCTCGCAAATCTCTCTGATTAACATCTTGGCATTTTTTCTCTTTTTCCTCTTTCTTTTCTTTTCTCTTTCTGTTTTGCCCCACAGCTACCTGCTCTTTGGTTGCTCAGTGCACATCGCACAGCAGGAGGAAAATAACTGTAGCAGAGCTTTGACATATCGGCAATAAGAATCATCAGCAGCAGTGCTAAAATGTTTTTACTTTATTTTTACAATGATGTATATTTGATCAGACAGAGAGCATCACTCAAACATGCAAAAAATATCAAAACATTTCGCTTCCTCTAATCATGCTGTGACCCCTCATATAACCATAACCTTGTGACCACTGTAAAGCGGGGCGACCCTCATTTTGGAAACCGCTTCGTTAAAGAGAGAGAGAGAGAGAGAGGAGATGAAGGAA